>OY992772.1:18581345-18920446 GCA_963921325.1 Logfia minima | reverse complement strand
CGTGCATCAAGTACCGCCAGACCTTAGTGAGATAGGCCTTGCGGATTGATCACGTGGGATAGTCGGGTAGCCAAGGCGACCCATGCCCCGGCAATAAACACATGGGAGAAAGCCACGGGCATCTCCGAATCGTCTGGAAACTGAAAGAAATCCCGAATGAGTTGCTCAGAGATAATAATTTCTCGCTCGTTGACATGCGAAATGATCCGCGGATATCCAAGGTCTGAATTAACCGCAGCATTAACCCAAAACTCTGAGACTTGATCCTTGTATATGGGTGTTGTAGCAGTGATAGCAGTATATATACGGGATCTGCGGAGAAAAGCAATCATCGGTCGGTACGGGGCCGCCGATTCCTTTTCATCATCTAGGAACGCCGTGACATTATGTCTCGGTTCCCAAAACAAAGCGTTAACGTGAGCCATATCTATAGACGCGGTATGATAAGGGGAATAAGATTCAGACAACGAATTCCACAGAAACTCCACAGAAAGCACAGAGAAATCGAAAATACGGGGTCAGACGGTTGTGTCGCAGAGAATGGTTGTGTCCGCTGGTGATTAATAATTAATTACAGCGATACGAGGGTATTTATACCCCTGACATAAGGCAGCGACACAATGTGCGACACAAGGTCTGTGTCGCAGAGTGGTCAACACAAATAAGCGACACAAGCCTTGTGTCGCAGAAGTCAATCAAGAGTTCACGTTTTTAAGATTTTGTATATTTGTGACACTTAGTGAACAAAAGAAAATAGACTAAGAAGCAAATAAATAAATAATAAATAAAAAACAAAGAAAAGAACAGATTTAGATGTGTCATTGTAGGAATCATATTAGAAAGACAGACTCGCAAGACAATATCAGACTTTAATTCGATTACCAGTATAATTGTCCAATGTTAAGTTTACTAAGAAAGTTATCAAGCCTTAGACGCAGTCTGAAACAAGACGATTATCAGTATTGTTTATCCACTTAAACATGTAACACACACAACTTCAAGCTTAGCAGTTATTGTGAAAGTGAATAGATCTCTTGTGACTCCCCCATAGATATACTCTTAGTATTTAGTCATGCTCAAAACCTCGATTATTAGAGAAAGTGTTTGAATTCAACATTTTTAAGAATCAAGCCAGCGGTGACAGGTCTGTACTTACGTACAACAGAGCGACATACACTTGATTCAGGTGTAAGCAAAAGCAGACTTGGTCAAACCATTTGGCGACCTTGTAAGTAATCTTTGATTTTATAAGATTTAAAAGTGCTTTGACTTTTGTTTGCTTAAAGTTTGAAAGTATACTGACTGAGACCAGGTCTGTACAAACGTACAACAAAGGAAACAGACAGTATAAATCCCAAATGTTGTCAGATACAAACTCAATTCAATTGAAGCATGGCAAGCTAATACATAAGAATTTAAGACACATTGTCATACATCATATGATGGTTATCACAAAAGAGTAAACACAGAGTTAAGTATTTCTTAATTGCTCAAAGAAGTGTGAAAACAGGTCTACCAATATATCGTGCAAGTAGTCAGTTGTTTATAAGAGCAAGAATAACACATACAAGATAAACCTACTGATATATCGAGGATAAAATTTGAGATTGTCGTTTGAGGAGTGTCTCCTAATGTACTATCATATTCCTAGTTGTTTTGAGACACAACTAAACGTCTTTTAACAAATGTTGCAACGTTGCTTTTCTTTAATGTTAAATAGACATTAAGAATGGCTATTGCTATATCAAATAATAATAATACGAACATAACAGACTAAGGTCACAAATATTACTTTTGAATGGGAAAAAAACGTAAACCTATCATGTTGACAAGTTCATCGAAACGAGCGCGGGAGAAGGCTTTAGTGAACAGATCGGCATTCTGCTTAAGAGTATCGATTTGGACCAGATCAATTAGGTGTTTTTCATAACAGTCACGAATGAAATGAAACCTAATTTCTATGTGTTTGGTCTTAGAGTGTTGGACAGGATTACGTGTAATGCATATAGCAGCAGTATTATCTATATGAATAGGAGTCATAGTTAAGAGTAAACCGTAATCGCGCAACTGGTGTTGTATCCAAAGAACCTGAGAACAGCAACTGGCTGCAGCAATGTATTCAGCCTCTGCGGTTGAGGTAGAAACAGTTGTTTGCTTTTTGCACTGCCATGATACGAGTCGAGGTCCAAGAAACTGACACCCACCAGAAGTAGACTTCTTATCCATATTGCATCCGCCGTAGTCCGAGTCCGAATAAGCAGAAAGCGCGAAGGACTTCTCATTTGAATACCATAGACCGAGTGTTGGTCTATATTTAAGATAACCGAAGATTCGCGTAACAGCCTTCATGTGAGACACCTTCGGTTTAGCCTGATACCTGGAGCAGAGAGAGACTGCAAAGACAATGTCCGGACGTGATGTCGTGAGATACATCAGAGAACCAATCATAGATCGGTAATCCTTTTCTGGACAATCCTCTTCATCTTCTGCTGGACCAATTTGATGATTTAGCTCTAAAGGCGTCCCATAGGATTTACAGTCAGTCAATTTATACCGTGTAAGCATATCATTGACATACTTGGACTGATGAATATAAATTCCCTTAGCCGATTGCTCAACTTGTACACCCAGGAAGAAAGTTAGCTCTCCCATTGCACTCATTTCAAATTCTGACTTCATAATCCGCTCGAAGTCGCGACACAGTTCATCCTTGGTAGAACCAAAAATGATGTCATCCACATACACCTGTACTAATAACAAATCCTCCCCGGCATGCTTAATGAAGAGAGTACTGTCGATTGTGCCTCGAACAAATCCGTTCTTCAGAAGATGAGTTGCAAGCCGCTCATACCAAGCTCTTGGGGCTTGATGTAGACCATATAATGCTTTGTCTAGTTTGCAGACATAGTTTGGATGAACAGAATCTTCAAATCCAGGCGGCTGTTTGACATAGACCTCTTCAACAACCTGACCATACAGAAAGGCGCTCTTCACATCAAGTTGATAAACCCGAAATCCCTTGAAAGAAGCGTATGCCAGAAAAATGCGAATGGATTCCAAACGAGCAACCGGAGCGAATACTTCATCATAGTCCAAACCTTCAATCTGAGTGAAACCCTGAACCACTAGACGTGCTTTGTTACGAATTACCACACCCCGATCATCCTTCTTCACACGATATACCCAGCGAGTGCCAATTGGATGAACACCCTTGGGTAAAGGGACCAAAGTCCATACTTGCAACTTTGTGAATTGTTGAAGTTCTTCCTGCATAGCCTCAACCCAGTATGGATCCTTTAACGCATCAGCTGTCTTCTTCGGTTCTACTTGGGAGAGAAAGCATTCTTCAATTTTCGAAGCAAGACAAACAGGATCAGTGACGGTAATAGGAGACGATGTCGACACGGATTGTTCAGCAACAGCAATCTGTCTTCTCGTTAAAACACCTTTGTTTAAATCACCAAGAATGGCATCAACTGGATGTGACACATTTATCCTAGAACTCGGAATTGCAGCTGGAACGATGATAGAATCAAGGTTTGTGGAGTCAGCTTCAAGTTCGAGTTGAAGTGCCGGTAAATCTTCAAGGTCAGATGCAGGTGATTGAACAGAATCCTCAAACATTTGTTCCTCATCATTTGTAGGATCAGGAACATTCTCAGGAACGAGTGGAGGTGGAGTCACACCAGTTGCTGGTGTTCCTGTTGGTGGTGGAGGAACAGAGATAGGTGGAACTTCAGAAGCGATGTCCAGCCCATGAAGTAGGGTCACTATATCCTCTTCTTCATTTTCTTCAGGAACATTGAAAGAATCAAACAGAGTTTGATAGTCAAACAAATATTCGGGTCCCTTCCCTTGAGGGTTGTCAGTGTAATGGAAGAAGGTAACCTCAAAATGTTCTTCCACACGCTTGGTCACTAGGTTATACACACGTTTGTTTGGTGAGTTATTAGAGAATCCTAGAAAAACACCTTCACAAGATTTCTCACCAAACTTAGCAATTCGTTCTTTGATGTGCATAATAGTGCATAGACAGCCAAACGGTTCAAGAAATTGTAGATTAGGCTTTCTGTTGTTGAACAATTCATAGGATGTCTTGTTCTTCTTCTTAATCGTTAATTCCCGATTTAGAACGTAGCAGGCCGTATTCACAGCTTCGGCCCAGAAGGTGATTGGAAGCTTAGAGTCAGATAACATTGTACGTGCAGCCTCAATCAAGGTTCTATTCTTACGTTCTGCAACCCCGTTCTGCTGTGGAGTCCTTGCGACACTGAATTGGTGTTCAATACCATTGCTCAAACAGTACAGTTCCATAATCGAGTTCTTAAACTCTGTACCGTTATCACTCCTAATTTTCTTGATTCTCAAATCACAAAGATTTTGCAGTTTATCGAATAGATAAATAAGAATCTCAGGCACTTCATCCTTGGTCTTCAGAAAATACACCCAAGAAAAACGCGAATAATCATCTGTCACAACTAAGCAATAAGAAGTACCTCCCAAACTCTTCTTTCTGACAGGCCCGAACAAATCCATGTGCAAAAGTTCTAATGGCTTCTCAGTTGAATTCACCATCTTTGGTCTGTGAGACTTCTTGTGTTGTTTGCCCTTCTGGCATGGAACGCAGTGATCATTTAAACCAAAAGATTGTTTGGGAATACCTCGCACAAGATCATTCTTGATCAGGTAGTTCATCTTGCGAAAGTGCAAGTGTCCCATACGTCTGTGCCATAATAACGATTATTTCTCAGGAGCTTTAGAAAGAAGACAAGTGAGCTGTGTAGTTTCCACAGTACTCATGTCCAGAATATACGTGTCTCGCTCCCGAGGTGCCCTCAGTAGCACCCATTCTTCAGGGATCACAAATCCCGGCTTCAATATACAACATTCAATGTCTGAAAAAGTAGTAGTGTACTTTTTATCGCACACTTGAGAGACACTGAGGAGATTGTGTTGTAATTGCTCCACATAATTTACCTTCTCAAAGCTTACCATTCCATTGGTAAGCGTACCTTGACCAGAAATAACTCCCCATTTATCACCAGCGAAGGCCACATACCCTCCATTGAAAGCATGAACTTCAGATAAAAGAGAAATATCACCGGTCATGTGCCGAGAACAACCGCTGTCGATATACCATTTACTATTCTTTACAGATTCAGGTTGCTGCGGCACCACAAACAAGGTACATTAGTTAGAAATGGAGACCCAAGCCTTTATAGTCTTGGGTACTCCAGTAACATCATCAACAATGACCACATCAGTCAAAACTTTGTTTTCAAAAAGTTTAGAATGTTTGACTGATGAGGTATTGTTAGATGTAGAATCTTTGCAAGATTCCTTAATCTTCCAAACTTGTTTTGGTTTGGATGCTTGCAGGTCAACAACTTTGGGCTTTAAGTTTTGCAAAGTATTTTGCTCAACTTTGTTGACCTTAACAGCTGGGATAGTAGGCTTAGAGCATTTCATTGAAATAGGCTTCTTTGAAAGTTTAAGTTTTGAAATTTGAGAAACCTGTTTCCCATACTGTTTCTTTGCAAGCACATGACAATTATTTATCAAATGACCTTGCTTCTTGCAGTAGAAGCAAGATCGTTGCTCAAAACAAGATTGAGATTTAGGAACAAACCGATGAGCTCGACCAAAAGAAGCATGTGTTGAACAATCACACTTGTGTGAGCATTCAACAGCGGCAGATGCTTTAGTTGAAATTTTAGAAGATTTATTTAATTTAATCGTTTTAGAAACAATCTTCTTTTGAGGTTCAGCCATAGCTTTACCTTTTCCTTTTGTTATAGCCTGTTCTTTTTGTTCGATAGTAATTATATGATTTTCAGGCTTGACGTTTTTCTTAACTGGTCGATACTCTTGATCAGTTATATCCTCAATTTCAATTTCCTCTTCAATAATACGAGGAAGCACAGAAAGAGTCTTTCCTAATTTAGGCTCAACTATATTTTCAGATTTAATGAGATCAGTCTGATGAATCTTGGCCTTAATAGGTTTAACTTTCTCAACCTTTTGAGTCTTACTTGTGTCAGAGTCACTAGTATTAGCCCTAATAGGTTCGTGCCTACTAGTTTCAGGTTGTTCACATGCAATGATGCCATTTTCAGCCTTAACTAGCTCAGGCTTACTTATATTGATGCTCACAGTTGGTTTGACAGTTTTAACATCTGTCTTAGTAAAGATAGGCATCATATCATTTACATTATCCCTAACAGGCATAGGTAAATAATCCTTAGGCATCATGTCTTAGTAAAGTTTGAAAGCTTTTTCTTCAAATTTAGAACTTCAGTTTGAAATTCAACAAGTTCCCTTTTATCAGATCTGGTCTTCTCAGATGAGTTGGACTGAGAGGGCTTGGACAAACCGGAAGGTGGATTCTTCTTTCTGTCACATTCGCGAGCGAAGTGACCATAGTTGTGACACTGGTAGCATTTCACCTTGCTCTTATTGAATCCAAGACCCTTCTCTTCCGGGTCAGTCACGTTCTTCTGTCCAGTCTTCTTCAAAAAATTCTTTACACGTCTTGTGAGCATAGCCATGCTCCACTTTAAATCCATTCTTTCAAGCTCTTCATGATCGATTTGACTGAAATCTTCTTCAGTCATATTCACCGTGCTGTTCTTGTTTGATAGGAAATCATCATATGCTGACAGAAAAGAGGTGAATACAGCAGCATGTTCCTCAGCAACTGCAGGAGATGCTCCTTTAAGATTCGAATAAGTACCACCCCCACTTGCAGAGTTTGTGGTAGTATATCCAAATCCACCAGATAAGTTAGGAGCACCAGAACCCCCAGAAAAAAAAGCTGCCCCAGAAGCTTGATTTGCTGCAGTAGGAACATCCACACCATATAACATGGGATTCTGAATATGTGCAGTAGCCTTAGTTTCCTTTTTCTGCATATCCAAGAGGTCAGCAGCAATCTGTCCAATTAGATCATCAAGCTCCATATCCATTACATCCTCATCCTTTTCCATCAGCAGCACGCGAGTATTCCATTTCTTTGGTAATGAACCCAGAAGCTTCTTGTTTACATCAGTTTTGTCGAGATTTACTCCACCCTCAACCAATTCACTTACGAGCTGAGAATATCGACTACACATATCTTCCAGAGACTCAGTAGGTAACATGTCGAAGACCTCAAACTGTTTCTGAACCAGATCCAGTTTGTTTCTTTTGTACTGTTCACTACCACCACATTTCTTCTCAAACCCTTTCCATAAATCATAAGCGGTCTTGTGATGGCGTAGTTGTCTCAAGATCTGTTGAGGTAAGGCCATAGTAATCGCAGAATAGGTCTTTCGTTCGGTATCGAAAGCCTTACGCTCTTCAGGAGTCATTGATTTAATGGACTTTTCAGGAATAGGTCCATTAAATATACCGGTTCGAACAGGACGTTCATATCGTTCTTCAAGATAGATCAGCATCTCAGCATCGTTGAAAGATACAAAAGCTTCAAACCGTTGACGCCAGTCTAAGTAGTTCATGCCCGTAGTGTACATCGGTGGTTTGTTTGTAGAACCCACCTCACTTGAATGCTTCAGCATTGCTCCAACCTGTTGAAGTGAAGTAGAAGTAGACATGGTAATTGACTCGAAAGACTACTCAAAAAGTTTAAAAACTGTAAAATGCGACACAAGTAATATGTCGCAGAGTCTATGTCGCAAGAAGACGAGCAGCGACACAATGATTATGTCGCAACTGATCAGACAGCGACACAAGTGTTATGTCGCAGTGCTATGTCGCACAATTAAGGTCGCTGAAGACCTTGTGTCGCAACACTATGTCACTGAAACCCTATAGCGACACAATATTATGTCGCACGTTGTGTCGCAAAAACGGCGCTGTCAGTACAAACAAGCCTCAAAAACACAGATTTTCGAACCCTAAAAAATTTTTTATCCAAAAACCAATAAAGATATAGCTTTCTAGGTTTAAAAACACTATAAAACAACTATATAGTACCACTAAAGAAAATCAAACACTAGAAAAGTGTCAAATGATCAAGAAAAAGCATAAAAGATTAACCAAATGATTTGAAACCACTATCAATCAATGATATTGGCTCTGATACCAATTGTGGATCCCTTAATGGTGATCTTTACTCAAATCAAATGGCTAATGAAGACACAACAATAGATATAAAGTTTGTATTAAGTGCAAATCAAAACAAAACAAAACTTTATAAGCTCTAATCCCAAAATATTCTTCTTAAACTTAGTGTAGCAGCCAAATACAGAGAATAAATGATTGGGAAAATGTCTTACCCTAAAATTCTCTAACAAAGGTATTTATACTAAACTGTCTGGCCGTTCTGCGACACAAGCCTTGTGTCGCAGAGATCACTAATGCGACACAAGCCTTGTGTCGCAACTACAACTCATGCGACACAAGCCTTGTGTCGCAGTTCACAGGAAATGTAATTTTCTAAGCCTATTACATATACAGACACAGTACAGACTTGACCAACTGACAGACACTCTAATATGTATCAACACTATATGTGTTAACCTAAACTGTTTTGTTTCTGTTAATACTGCATGTATTACTACTGCTTCTATTTGTTTTGTTTTTAAAAAAATGCATTCTTTCTTTCTTTTCAGTACACGTGTTCAGGGGGAGAAAGTTTATACTGTAAGAACACTTTGTACTGAAAGAGCTGAATTTGTACTGAAAAAGCAGAGTTTGTACTGAGAAGAGTTTATACTGCAAGAATAAGTTGTGAAGATTGGTACTGCATTTCTTATTAATACTGAAGCACAGTTAATACTGAAGGTGTAGTTAGTACTGCTTCCAGTTTATACTGAGAGCACAGTTAATACTGTTGTTCAAAGTTTATACTGAGAGCACAGTTAATACTATTGTTCAAAGTTTGTACTGAAAGCACAGTTTCTTCTGTTGCTCAAAGTTTGTACTGAAAGCACAGTTTCTATTGCACTTAAAATTAATACTGTTCAAGGGTTTCATTAATACTGGGGTCATTATGATATTTTCAAAATATACATATACAATACTTCTCTACACAGAAACATAATTCCAACTTTCTACTTTTGCCCAATCACCAAAATCTCTCAATCTCAACTTAAACCTTATTCAATTCTTGATCATTATGGCTTCTTCTTCATCTTCTACCCGATTACCGACGGTGGAAAACCACAATCTTGTGGCCTTTCTAAAGAAACCCAAAGAAGTAGTTGATTTCTATGAAATCATCAACTTCTTGAAGAGCAGTCACATTCATTATGCCTTAACCGTAAACCCAACGGTATACCTAAATCATCTTAATGATTTATGGTCAAATGCTGAGATAAACTACGATGGAGGAATAAAGAAAATCATCGCAACTGTTGAAGGAAAGACGGTATCTGTTACAGAGGATTCAATCCGAAATCATCTAAATCTTGATGATTCTACAGGTATCGAATTTCTTGATGATTCAGTTATTTCTGAAAACATTACATTGATGGGGTATGAAGGAGAAACAAATAAATCCACCTTTTATAAAGCTCTCTTCTCCCCACAATGGAAATTTTTTATTCATACTGTTCAGCAATGTCTGACTTCAAAACGAACAGCTTGGGATCAGTTTGGAAGTGCTCTTGCTATTGCAATTGTGTGTCTATCTACTGGCCAACTGTTTAATTTTTCAAAACTTATTTTTGATGGAATGTTAAGAAATCTTGAACAGCCCATTGCCAAAAAGTTTTTAATGTATCATAGGTTTGTGCAGACTATTTTAAATAAAGAGTTAAATGATTTATCTGCACATCCTGAGATATTCATAGTTCGCTCTCATACTCAAAAATTGTTTGCAAATATGAAGAGAGTGAACTCTGGTTTTTCTAATAAGGTTACAGCATTGTTCCCAACAATGCTTGCTGCACCTACTACCTCAGCTGAAGAAGCAGAAATCCCATCTGTTTCTCAACCCACAGCTGCTGGTAAGACCAAAATAAAACAAGGGACCAAATCAGCCAAACCAAAGAAAACAAAACAGTTATTTGATGCTCCTGTTGGTCAGATTTCTCAGACACAAATTGAACAGGACGTGGTCCATAAGGAGAGGGGTGACCATTCTGGAAGGGATATCACTACTGACTCTAGCTCATTGGCAGAACAGGACAGTGATAACATCAATAAGACCCAACCAGAGGCAACTGTACAAGATGAACCTTCTTTGGAGGTTGATCCAAGTACAGGTCCCAGTACCAAGAAAAGAGGGATCTCTAATGCTCATGCTAGGCATGAATCAGTTGATAAATCATCTAATGATTTACCAAAAGAGGTTAACACTTCTAAAGGTAATGAAGATAGTGTTTTACTAAAGGAATTAATGGATATTTGTACCAAATTGATTAAAGAAGTGGATGAGTAAAGAAAGCAACTGAACTCTCAGGGAAAGGAGATTCAAAGATTAAATGGGATGGTAGATGATTTGATGAAAGAAAGGGAAATGACAAGGAGCAAATCAGTTGGAAAATCTGCTCAAGATGTAGAGATTGATGAACCTTTCATCATTATTGATGATATAGAGATGGAAAATGCAGCAAGTGCCATTCCAGTTACTACTGATGGTACTGGTATTAGTACTGAAAAGGAAAAGGCAACAGTTAGTACTAATAAGGTTAATACTGCTCCAGTTAGTACTGCAAGTGAAGAGGTTAAAACTGATCAAGTTAAAACTTCTGGAGTTAGTGCTGCTGAAGTTAGTGCTGCTGTTAATGCTGCAAGGGAAGATTTTGGGTTTAATGCAGATATGTATGAGACAGTTGAACCAAGGTCTTCTACTGTATTAGAGGATGAGATTACTGTAGCAGAAGTATTGTTGAGGGTTTCAGAGAGTCCCAAAGAGAAAGAAAAGCCTAAGGAGAAAGGAATAAGTATAAATGAACCATCATCAAATATTCCTATTGTTAAAGAAAGTAAACTTAGTGCAAAAGATAAGGGTAAGGGAATTGCTGTTGAAGAACCCAGGACAATGACAAGGAAAGAACAAATTGAAGCTGATGCAGAATTAGCTAGAAAAGTACATGCTGAGTTTTTAGCTGAATCTACTGCTGCAGAAAGAGAAGCACAGTTAGAGAGATTGCTAAGTGAAAGAAGAACAAAGTTTTCAGCTGATCAATATCATAAGATGAAAGCAAAGCCTTTAACAAAGAGTGTTGATGCATCTTAGTGTGTCTGTCAGTTTGTCAAGTCTGTATTGTGTTTTGTTAATGTAATTTAGTTTAGGTTGAATTACATTTTCTGTGTTATGCGACCCAAGCCTTGTGTCGCATTAGTAATTTTAGCGACACAAGGCTTGTGTCGCATTAGTTGGTCAGTTTAGTATAAATACCCTAATTACTGTGTAATTAGGGTTAGAGATTTAAGGTTAGACTTTTTCGTTAATATTCTCTCTGCGATTTTAGGCTGTATTTGAACAGAGAATTTGTGAAAAGAAATATAAAGTGTTGATTTGATTTGTTAGTATTAATTTAATCTTCATATTTCGTGTGTTTACCGACTTACGAATTCCGCGCGTGGGTTATTGAACGATTTGATTAAAAGATCTGGCTAGTGGGATCTACAATTGGTATCAGAGCCATTAATCTAAGGATTTTGGTGGTATCAAATCGTTTGTGGTACGTTTTTGATTCATATTTTGATCATTTAACGTATATTTTGGTGTTTGATTCTCATTCTAGGAGTTTTGGAGTTGAAAAATTGGAGTTTTTAAGCCTAAAATTTGAAGTTTTTACGAAGTTTTTCGTTAAAAATTATTAGGTTTCGAAATTTTTCGTTTTTGGGGTTTTTGGGGTCTGACAGCGCCGTTTTGCGACATAAGGTGAGACATAACCCTTGTGTCACATAATCTTGCGACATAACCCTTGTGTCACACAAGGTTGCGACACAAGGTTGCGACATAAGGTGCGACATAAGGTGCGACACAAGGTGCGACACAAGCCTTGTGTGCCATAAAAAAAAAATCATTTTACTCCGGAGAAATTCAAAAAAATTTGGAGGAAAAATGTATCCACAATATCCAGTGTATTTGAAGGATTTGTTCTATAAAGACTTTGCGAGCTGGAAGGAGAAGTTTAAAGAATATATTGAATACATTGATTCAGATTTGTGGACTTCTATTACCAAGAAATATGAAGGATCAACACTTATCAATCAAATGTCAGCTGCAGAACAAAAATCTTTTGACAACGACAAGAAAATACGTGAAACAATTATCATGTGTGTACCAAAAGATGTGGCACAAGATATTCCACTTTACAAATATAAAGATACATCTTATGAATTGTGGAGATCACTTGAAGAGAGCTACGGAGGAAATGATAAACAGCAAATTCAAAAAGATCCAAGCGTTGAAATGCATGATTTGAAAGTTAAAGTTTCAAATCAACAAATTGAAATCGACAGTTACAAGACTGAAATCAATTTGCTACGCACAGAAAAGGCTATAGCTCAAAGTGAGACTTTAGAATATCAACGCAGGCTCTCAAATTTTGAAGCATCTTCCTTGAGGTTGGATCAACTGATTCATTCTCAGAAAAAGGATACGAAATCTAAAGCTGGTATCGGATATACATCAATACCGATCAAGGATGAGTTTGTTGAAATTGTTCATGAAGTCGAAGCATGTGATGTGCCAACACAACAGATTAACAAATCTGATGTCAAGCCTGAAAATCACATCATTACTAATGAGTATATTGTGGCTTCTAAACAAGGGAAACCTAAACGCGATGCAAGAAGTGATAAGTTGAATAAATGTTCAGACAAAGGCATAAATGAGAAGTTGATAAAGAAGGAAGAAGAGATTAAAGCTTTCCAACTTCAAATACTTAACATGGAAACTGAACGTGAAGAAATGCGTTCAAAAATTGTTGAACTTGAAAAGCGGATTTTAAAATTTGAGCATCTAACCAAACCTCAACTCTCTCACTCACCTGAACAACAAGTCAAGGTGACTAAGAAGATTTACCTGACTAAATCTTCCAAACCATGTTCAAAAATTGTTTGTGCGAAAAAGATTTCACAGTTTACTAATTATTCTTTGCAAAAGAATAAGAAGTATTCTGAGAAATCACAATCAACCAGAAATTTTGATCATCATAAGGTTGATTGTTGTGATTCCGTAGCCTTTGAACGAATCAAAAGATCGGTTTCAAGATCTCAAAAGCCAACAAACGTATGAAGAAATGAAGAAATGTCTGAAGGTAAATTGTAGTGAATAGACCGAGAGGATTTAAGATCTGAAAAAGATGATTCCTAAAGGTAAGCTACAAGAGTTGTTGAGGTTGTATGACATGATTCGATGAAGATGTCATAAGCTAGAGATAGTTAGAGACATGAAGATTGAAGATGTCAGAGGGTGTTGAAGACTTTGTGGAAAAGGTGTTCTATACAAGAAGACAAAAGAGCTTAACATGATCAAGATCGAAGACTACTCAGGTGACAGCATCTCCGGTGAAACCAGAGCTAATGTCAAAGGGGAGTCTGTTGGTGCATCGAAACTAGAGCTATTGTCAAGGGGGAGTCTGTTGGTGCACGTTTTGTGACAACAGCTTCTAGTTTGTAATAGTTAGGTTTAGAAGTCATTTTGTTAATCGTTGTAATCGTTAACTTTAGTTTTGCATGTGTATTTTGTAGGTTCGTACAAAGTTATAGGTTCGTACGAACTTAGCATAGGTACGAACCTAGTAAGTTCGTACGAACTTAGAAGCAGCTAAGTTCGTACTTACTTGGCTACCTATAAATCAACAAGTCCAAAAAAGTGGTTTTTAAGGGTTTCGGAACTGGGTTTTCAGAGCTAAGTTCGAATACTCTTTGTATCTTCGAATGTAACTTCGTTTACATTCAATAAAAGTGATATTTATACTCGTTTGTTATCGTTTATGTTTATGTCAGGATTCCGCACTCATATAAGCTAGATTACCCCGTAGATCCGACCCCAAGGGGACTTACAAACATCATATCACAAAGGGTTGTGCTTTTTAGAAAGTGGCATTCCATAGAGCATTCCCCTCTTCCCCACAGCCACAACGCTTGTGAACATCCTTGATTCTATCAGCAGACCTACAAATCCCACTGCAACTCCAATCAAATGACGCTGCACATATGTTCCCTGCTTGCGCCTTCAACTCACAATACATTTATATATTGTTTCCAAACATGTAAAGAATAATTAGAAGTGTCAAAATGGACGGGGTAGGAAATGGGTCAAATGGGTTGTTAAAAAATAGTCCTTGGTGGTGTTCCACAACATAACTCCTATCATAAATGTAATCCACATCCAGTTCAATAAACCACTATCCAAGTGAGACATCCTCATTAGCATATTAGAGTAGTATGTGTCTAGAACGAATCAAATGTTCCAAAAATGAGATGAAAAACACGGTGATTGATAGCAAATACAAAGGGAAAAAATGGTACTAGAAGGTTTATTGACATATAAATAGCTAATATTGTTGAGATGGCATATAACTGTCGTGTAGCGTGATGGAAAACTTTTCCCTATACACCGAATTTCCAATGTTCAGGTTCGTGATATCTCTCTCCTCTGATTGCCATACGGAAAAGTTAGGATGTAATATTAGTACATGTGTTACAAGCAACTAAAATCTGAAACTCAAACCCATAAATCAAGAGATCACACTTATTGACTGTTACAAAATAACACACAAGCCATTAGTGCAACCAAACCAACTTGAGCTTAAAAACACTATCCAAATGCAATTTATATTCAAAATAAAAATGGTTAAAATCTCTCCATTCGAAAAAAGAAATATAAATTTATAGACGGTAGAAAATCTTATAAAAGAAGTAACTACAATCGATAATGTAGTTCCGTAACAAAAAAAAAATGTAAATCGTAATCATAAGTATATATATTTCACATATCATTTTATAAGAAACAAAAAGGTAGTAAAGGTTGAGTAGAATTTGATCTTTACCCGATGATATAGACTACAAGTCTTACCCGATGATATAGACTGCAATTATGCCATCCACCAATATCCGATCCTTTCTGATATATATGCATATATATATATATATATATGAACCAAAATAGTTTCTTCATCATTTACTATAGTATCTTTTGGCCTAATGATTCGATAACCCACATTATTCATAGCACCACTTAAATGAACAAATTTTATATTTAATGGTATGAGGAACTTACAAGTTTATCTTTATCATTATCTTTATGGCATATAAGGTAGCGTATTTCCAAAGAAGACATTCAACTGTGTACAATTCTGACTCATCTCGATAACAAATTCGAGTCATGTGGATTGAAGCAATTTGATGTCATACCGAACACCGATCGTGTTTTTCACAGGATTTATCGTTACTCATGTCAGCATTCTCACTTCTGATATCTCCAGGTCTTGTCACCAAAAACCTTCCCCGATTGACAGAACGTTCCGCTACTGACGGTTTTTTTGTCACGGCGGTGTCGTCGTCGGTTGAGGTTGCCGGACGGTGACCGAACGGTGCGCTATCAATGGGGTTGTTTTATATTTTTACTCCAGGGTATCCTGAATTACTTACTGCGTACTAACTAAATTGAGTAAGCGGTAACTATGTCTCAAGTCGTTTTATGACAGTCGAATTTGAAACGAAGCTTGTTTGGATGATTCAGTATTCAAGATGGGGTTTGGATAGTTGGATAAGGTTTTGGGTTTATCTATTAAACTACCAAAGCAATCAAATAAACTAGCTAGCATGCACGAGACAACTAAGGATAGAGAAGATGTGGTTTGCCATGATTTAGTATAGTGTTGGGATGATCTTTATTATGAAGACATTCCTTAGACTAATAGACATATATACCTTGGTGTAAACGCTAGAACCCTACCAGTTTAGCATATGTTCCAAATTGGTATGTCACTAGGAACTGGGTTATTGTGATGCTGGTGAAAAGTGGTCATGCTCAACTCTCAACACTGTCCTATTACAGAAATAGTGACCCTTTTTGGAATATGTAGATTCCCTGAGGTGCATGAATAGAGCAGCAGACCTTTCTTTGGAATATGTAGATTCCCTGGGGTGCAAATGACCCTTCTTGGAATATGTAGATTCCCTCGGGTGCGTGACTAGCAGCCCTACTAAAATCTGACCTTTCTTAACACCTGAGTTTATCTTTTATTCTCCTAAGTGCAAATAATAGTCTTCATTTATAATCGTGTTTTGAATAGCTTTCTATGAATGGCTTTGATAGAATCTAAAGGTGATAGACAAACTAGAACACTTAATGATTCTTCATCTTCCTTTTTAGATTCATAAACTAAGTTTGTATTTTAACACCTTGAAATTCTTCATCTTCCTTTTTAGAAAGCGAATTCGAAACGATCAATTCATAATCCACAAAGTGTTATACCGACGGCTTTTTCGTGGCTTCCACGGTTGTACTACACCTAGTGGTGTTTCCATTGCTATACCACGGACTCAGACGTTTTACGATATTTGCGTTGCTTCATAATGGTCCGTTTAACGATTATTTAAACATCAATCATAACTATAAATCAAATAAATGTAATATTTGGATTAAAATGTAATTATTTAATTAATATGGGTAAGATAATGTAAGTAAAACATGACTTTTTACGCGTTATCACAATTGCAATTCTAAGATACGCAAATGTAAGATAAAATAAGCTGACAATAAGAATGAATGATCATAACTAATGTAACAGTCACTATTAATGTATTCATCTGGTGCAACCGAATGGCATATACTTAAAAGTAAGGTTGCAAACTCATAGTGACCCACACAGGTTTGGTAGCACTACATTTCTCCAAATAATGCAACATTTTTATTTGAACTTTTCAATATATAAATAACTTATTTGGTCTTCACAAATGGGTACCTATTATATGTGACTTATAGTAGAACATCTTGAAGAAAACCTTGAACCCAAGTTGCACTCATGTTGTGATTGAGGGAGAATCATGTGATCATGTGACAATTTTGGACCACTTACTAATAAGCGTCAAATGGCTTATGTTCTAATTCTACTGAATATTAAAAAAGAAAGAAAGAGAAACGAAACGGGAGCAGGTCGAACAGATCATATAGTTTTGAAATGTATTTATAGAAAGTGTTCAATGCGCAAAGGAGTCGTGAACTGTGAAGGTGAAGGTTATTGATTTTAATCATTGATTGTATTTTAGGGGTGGCAGAAAACTTATGAGGTCTAATAAATTTAGGGTTACATCGTACTATAGTTCAAATAGGGAACTTACATATAAGGGTGTTCATCGGTTCGGTTTACGATCTCCTCGGTTTATTCAGTTCGGGTTATTCGGTTTTGAAATTTTTGAGAGCCAAATGTGACAACCGTCAAAAAAATCTCAGGTCATTAACGCACTTAAATTCCTAGTCTATCTAATAACATTTACAGCACTCTAAAATCCTAGCGAAAAGTCTAGGTTACGACTCCTTAAGTACCGAAACTGTGAGTTACCGAAATCGCGTAACGTTTTAGGAGATTGCTTAGCGGACTTTAGGACTGTAAACAACATTAAATTAGGTTACAAAGTGCCAAAGAAAACAAATGAAATTTAATTTCATTCATCAACACAAAATATTTATCGTATCGCAAAAACCAGAATTTAATCGGAAATTCTTTAACTCGGTTAATGCAACCGGAAACCGCACGATTAACCCTCAAATACCAACCGTAAATGAATCAAATACATCATGATGGAAATTATAAACTTATGAAATAAAGTTTTACAACCTAAACTTTACGACCCGAGCTTTTACAATGACTTTGTCATTTGAAACGATATCTCTTTGAAACTATAAACTTTACGACCAGAGCTTTTACAATGACTTTGTCATTTGAAACGATATCTCTTTGAAACCATAAACTTTACTATACGAGCTTTATACTATAGACCATTGTGGTTTTGGACAACGACAAATATGATTTCATGATAAATCATCGTAAATACGAACATTAACACGATAAACGGATGAGATTGTAAACTCCTTTTTGCATGATAACACGATAAATTATCTCAAATATGAACCTTTCGATAAATAATGTGATAACTCTTTGAAACCATAAACTTTATAACCTGAGTTTTATACTATAAATCATTGTAATTTTGGACAATGATAAACGTGGTTTCATAATAACGCCCCACATTCTCATGAACTTCGACATAATAATCCGTTGAGATCATAACCATTTTGATATTAATTGGATGATCCATTGACTTTATAAACGTAATTTGAACTTATTAAATAATACAATATGAGTTTTATAAATATATCTTGAACTTATTAAACACTATATTTTGAGCTTTATAAACGTGAATTGAACATTCCTTTGAAAATATGAGTATGGCATTATAGATGAATTACGACTTTTAATTGATTTCCAAAGGGAATCACTCCTAAATGAATCTCATACTTAAATAAACCTCTTTTGCAAACAAAACATCGATTCACAAATGAATTTAGCTATCAAACGAGTATCGCTCTTAAATGAGCCTTGTTTTAAGGAATTACTTTTATAATTATCCGCGCAATAGCGCTTGGTTATCCTAAAAATTGATTTTAAGAAATTATCGGATGATTATCGTCTTTGTATGAGCCTCGGTACTAAATAGACTACTTTTGCGAACTAATCACGTAGTAACGTGGAACTTCTAAACTAGACTTTGTAAGCTCTTGAAAAGGGTTTTTCCTTACACAAAACCTGTGTACTCACCAACTATGTTTCATAGTTGACCTGTTTATTTTTACATGCATTTCAGGAAATAGTCAAAACTTGTCTATTGAAAGCTAAATCCGTTATAAGAGCTATGCTGCTGTAGCGTTACGGAAACTTTGTCTCTTTTGGATGTAATCGCATGTTCAGATTATTTACTTTTGTGTTGTAAACGTTTGTAAGACTTATGTAATGTACTAGTTGTAGACCGTTGAACGGTGATCTTTTGTAATTTTCGATTATGAAATCATTGTACTATTACATCTCGTGTTTCCGCTTTAGCGGGGTGTGACAGAAAATGGTATCAGAGCCAAAGGTTATAGAAACACCGTTTCTCCTTAGGGAAGCCTAGAAACTATAACCATTAAGTTAGTACCCCTTTAAGTATGACTTGTTCGGGTGTTGCATCATTCAAGTTTAATTTAACATAGCCTGATCAGCTATATACAATTAAAGGAGAAGTGATGCAAGATCGGAATTGGTTATAGGAATAGGGTGTTAAACATGGTCTTGGTCATTACCATTTCAGGTAATTATTTTGAGTTTTTTTTTTTTTTTTTTTTTTTAATTTTGTGTTTGTGTTCTTTTTAAGGTTTTCCTTGATCTTACTAAAACCTATCTATTTGTTCACTATTATAATAATAAAAAAGTTGTAGAAACCATCTGTAACAACTTAAAGTCGCAAGATCTTTCTTTTTATTTAAATCTTAAAAGTATACTTCAAACTTTTCATAAATAATGAGTTTTCCATCTCCTGAACTTGGTTGTGTGAGGACCCATCAAAACCTTAGGCATCAAATGCTTCATAAGGAGTAATGAAATATTGTGTGTACTTATATAATTGAAATTGTGACATTTTCTTGTCTGAGGTCTTGATATTTCTTGTAGGAAAATTCAAACTAGAGTTTCTTATTAAACGAAAAAAATCATTATTACAAGTAAATTGGTAGGGAGTACCCCTCACAAGTATTTTAATAGAAGACCAAATACTTAAGCCATGAGCAAGGTTGAAGAGTTCCTTGAACTACCTTTGGACCCCTTCACATATCATATATGCTTGATTTCATTTGGTCATACAACTCTTACGAAAGATATGGTAAAAAATTTATATAAAAAGTATTTTACTTCAATCTCACAAACCTGCGACTCTTTGTTCACTTAATTTTAATTGTTACAATTACGTTGACAGTTATAACAAATGATCAAATTGAGACTCTTTGCTAACATATGTAGTTAAAACTGTTCATATGAAGAACAACGCAAATGACCTGTATATCATCATATTTGCTTACAGGAATGGGGATACATACGCTGGAGAATATTTTGAAGACAAAATGCATGGATATGGAGTATATAGTTTTGCAAACGGGCATAGATTCGAAGGATCATGGCACGAAGGAAGAAGGCAAGGGCTTGGTACGTACACTTTTAGAAATGTTGAAACCCAATCTGGCCATTGGCACAATGGGATCCTGAATATCCCAAGTTCTCACAGTACGTGCAACGCATCCAGTAACACCTGTTGCCGTCTATCATTCCAGAGTTCTTAATGCAGTCCAGGTACAACCCATATAGACCCATTAATGACTAAAAGGGTAGAAATTGCCACGTGTTAGTTATGCCTTGCAACTAATTGAAGCTAACTATTGTATTATCGTTACAGGAAGCACAAAGAGCAGCAGAGAAAGCATATGATCTAGCGAAAGTAGATGAAAGAGTTAATAGGGTGGTGGCAGCTGCCAATAGATCAGCCAATGCAGCTAGAGTTGTTGCAGTCAAGGCGGTACAGAAAAAGACGCCTAACGGAAGTAACACTGATGGTCTCTCCTAGCATCTATCACCTGTCAAACTAACCGTATCCACAAGCCTAATTGATGTATTTTACATAAGAATAGAGAGACAAAGCCTGCAAGTCCAGTATGTGGTGATGTAGTTCATCAGTGTCTAGAGGTTATGACCATTTTTCAGTATAGTTTTGTAGATCAATGCTAATGTATAGGTAATGTTGGAAACTAGCTAACCTTGTATATGTAGTAACAGCTATACTCTGAAATCAAGACCAAATATCTACTAGTGAATCAGTATGTGTGTCTTTGCATAAAAATGAGAGCTAAAAATAAACCTAATTGTTAACCTAATAACACATTAATCATCAAAGATATTACAAGAGGGCCCACATTACACACCCTCGCATATAATAAAAGGCGAACAAGAATCAGTGAAAACGAACAACACCAAAAAGCTGAATCAGGACAGAACCTATGCCAGCTTCGGTTTGGTTCTTGGTTAATAATATTTCAGAAATTGGTTGTTTCAGAAATGGGTTGTTAGTGACACTTCAGCGAATTGTGATAGAGGCCTATGATTGCGTTTATATGGACTATACAACATGGATCCAAAATGCATATGTTTTGGGTTTTTAGTTGGGCCGGCCCATTTGTGTTTTGTAATGGGAAATTGGGAATACACTTTCTGTTTCTATTTTTATTATTTTCTTTTGGTTTAATGGATATGAATGAATAAGTAATTTTAGTTTGTGCGTTGCATCAGAAGAATTAAATGTGCTAACTTATATATTTATATACGTGATATAATTTTTATCTTAGATAACATTCGATCTCATTAATTTGTTTACATCGAAAATAGATACTATAATCTTGCATTTTTTATTTAGAAATTCATAAACCTTCATAAACATTCATCACAGTAGTACAGTAGCATTATATTTCTTCACTTATTTACAAAATTCGCTCAATCCAGAGCCCTCTGACCATCAATCCGAGCCTGAGCAGCAACCTGAGTAGCCAGGTCTCTGATTGCATGCTCCTCATCCTCAATCTCTCTCATCCTGCGGGACCTCTCCTCATTCATCACACTTACCAGATTCATCAATGCGTTGTTGCTAGCAATAGCTCTAGCAAGCTTTAATTCAAGAGGCTTTGCAAAAACTACTAATTCCTTGGCAGCCTTCGGAAAACGAAATAAGATATAAATTATATTATATTATATTACTAAAAATAAAAATTACAAAATAAAATCTAAATAATATACAAAACACTAAATACCAGAACCAGCTCATCGGTGATTTCCTTGATACGATAGGGAGATTTTACTGCATCTACGTCACTGATACTTTCTGCGAGAGCGACTATTATTTGGGCATGATTTGACATATAGTGATCGGGAATTCCCGATGGAGTAGATGGAGATGGAGTTTTAGATGGAGTTTCAGATGGAGCTCCAGTACTTACAGGCTTTACAGGAGGGGCTTCCATTTTATTTCTTCTGAAATTATATATATTTGCAAAAGGAATGAACGGAATGAAAACGAATGGAATGTATATATAGACTGTAGCTCGTACACTGATTGGTTATATTCATGGTACACGGATCACTATCTGAACCGTCCAATAGTCATTAAGAAAATACACACTGATCCAACGGCCTGTAATAATAATCAGGAGCTTTCTCTCCCATTTTTATAATTTGTCTATTATCTATCAATTATCTATTCTATTACTATTTATAAGGTACGTTCATGTATTGAATTTTAATTCGTAAAAGTTAATCAAAATTACTTATTTACTCTTAATGTTACTTTACCTATCTATTATCTATTATCCTCTATTACTATCTATAAAGCATATCCATGTGTTAAATCTTAATTCTTAAAACCTAATTAAAATTACCAATTTACCATCAATGTCACTTTACCTATTTCTAAAATTAAGATTGAATTATTCTTATATATTAATGCTCATTGATTATTTTTAACTTTTATAATAAATAGATTTATATACATAATCCATATACTCCTAATTTTAATGCGTCAAGGATGAAATCAGCCCACTAGATATATTTAGCCCGTTTTGCAAGCCCAGTATAGAGGCCCTATTTTGGTTTTTACAGGGATCAACCGCGTAAATAATATTAAAGTTGAAATTGAAATTGAAATATTAACATATAACATCTTAATAATATGAAATTACAAACATCTATAAACCTTAATGCTAGTGAAATTCAAATTTATAATTGCTTGATATTTAAGGCTTTTTCTCGTTTTTGTATTTATTGTTGACTAGATTACAACTTGCGGCATCGCGGGATTTTATATATTTAAGATGCAGTATTGATGAAAAATAATTAAGTGATCGTTTAAATTTGCGAGTCTGATTGTTTTTTATAGGCTATATTTTTTGTACCGATATTGGATGTGTGTATAGAAAATATGAATGTATACATGAGTGGTTGGGGAAGTTCGTACCATGACTTAAAATGTAAATATATCTAATTAGTGGAAGCTAAAAATGTTCATTTATTTTAATAACGGACAATTTTCAAGTTTAAACCTATAAACCAAGATACCACACTTCTTGGTACAACCCAATGGCCAAAAAGTGTGATACCTAATACTCTTGAGTTCCTCCGTTGGACATGTTGATATAACAATGAGCTCAAACCCAAACATCAACAAACTTTTGATAACAAATTCAAACACTAATAGGAAATTTATTATTCGAGCTTCAACCGTTATACTAATCTCACATTTCTTACTAAACCAAGGCATCTATAGGTACATATTCTACACAACAAACTTGCGTTTGTATCAAAACTCTGACAGCTTTCACTAATTTTAGAAACCAAAATGGTTGCTAAAGTTCATACATACATAACCATCATTTAACTCTATATGGGTCGATCCAACATGATGTATCTTTCTCTTAAGCTAAAATAGAGCAGAACTCATGCTCCTACAACTTCTATCTTTTTCTATCTCTCGATTACAAATATATGAACATTGTTAGTGCATCGAAACTAGAGCTATTGTCAAGGGGGAGTCTGTTGGTGCACGTTTTGTGACAACAGCTTCTAGTTTGTAATAGTTAGGTTTAGAAGTCATTTTGTTAATCGTTGTAATCGTTACTCGTTTGTTATCGTTTATGTTTATGTGAGGATTCCGCACTCATATAAGCTAGATTACCCCGTAGATCCGACCCCAAGGGGACTTACAAGTGGTATCAGAGCCTTAAACATTTGGTTTTTGGTTCGGGGTAAAGAAAAGATAAAGAAACGTGAGATTACAAGTGTTTGGGAAGATAAAAGTTGTACTTTCTGCTTCCTTGAGTGTTTGTGATTCATATTCTTTAAGTTTCATTCGATTTCAACGGTTGAATCTTTCTAGATCTGAGTTTTTGCTGAGATTTGAGTTTGAACAGCAAGTTCGTACGTCTCAGAAAGTGTCGTACGAACTTACCTCATTTAGCCTTCGAACCTAGCCAGCTGTAAGTTCGTACGAACCTACAGCTTCGAACCTGTTAAGTTCGAATGTTTGAAATCGTACGAACCTACCATTCGAACATACTAAGTTCGTACGAACCTATAAGTTCGTATGAACTTATACGTTCGAAAAATTTCTAACTTCGTACGAACTTAACCTTCTTAAGTTCGATATAAAAAAAAAAAAACATTGTTGTTTTGAGTGAACTTGATGGGAAATTTCTGGAAAATTGTTTTTTCGCTAAAATTTGAATTTAGGCTTACCATTGTTTAACTTTGGTTTGAGAAAATTTAAATTTTACTCGGACAAATTTTCGAGAAATTTTGGAGGGAAATTTGTGTTTTGAGTGAACTTGACGTTAGTTAACTTTCTACTACAAACTTACCTCAAATCCGTATATACTCTATTTTCGATGTCAAACGTGAACAAGTTGATAGAATTGAATCATTCTGCACCACCAAAGCTTTTAGCTGAAGATTACTTCGGGTGGAGAGATAGATTTGAATCATATGTAAAATTCAATGACATCAATATGTGGATCTGTATAAGTGAAGGGTATGATACACCATCTTATGAATACGAAGGGAAGCGTAGGCTTTATTCGAATGAAAGGATGAAGGAGGCAGACAAAAGGATGTATGAAGCAGAGAACAAGGCGTTGTCTACTATCATCAAGTGTCTTCCTCATGAAATTAAACATACCTTCAGACATTGCCACTTTTCTAGAGAGCTCTGGGTAGCTTTGAGAAAAGATTCGATGGTAGTGAACAGATCAAAGAGAGTAAGGTTGACTCATATCAAGGGACGTCTACTAGTGATCAATACTCAGGGAATAGTACACATTCCAGAGCCTTGGTTACTCAAACACATGACGGTTCATATGATTGGAGTACACATAGAGAAGAGCCTCAGGAATTCGTGACCACAATTGATGAGGCTGATCAAAAAGATGCTAGTGAGAAGAAGACTGTAAGAGAGTTAAATGCTTCAGAGACCAGGGTTATAAGATTGGAGTCAACTGATACTATGAGTACAAAGGACTTCATTACATTTATGGCCAACATGGATGCTGAGAAGCATAAGGTTTTTCTAAACTTAGACTTAGTAGTTAATGCTTGTGTTTTATGTACTAACTTTGTAGAGTAGGAAGAACTTGATTGAGTCATCTAATATGATGACGGCTCTGCTAAATGCTTTAAAAGAAGAAAACGCAACTTTAAAACTGAAAAATTCTGAGTTAGTTAATAAAGCTAAATCTGATAAAGAGGGGAATGTGTTACACATAAACCCCTCCTCCATTTAATCATAATTATAATTCTACATCTTATGAAACTGAGTTGTCAAATGTCAATGACTCTTTCAATCAATCAGCAGTCCCTGGGTTAATACAATTTGTTAAGTAAGAGAAAGCTGAGTCAAGTACCAAAGATGAGTCAAGTTCTAAAATAGAGTCTGTAAAAACTGAGACTACACGACCAGCAGTCTCTGAGATGGTAGACTTCACCAAGTCGACCAAGTTAGAGAGAGCTGTGTTAGCGACCAATGAGGAGTCAAAAACTAAAATTGAGTTTGTTAAACCTACAAGAGAAGATGTTAAGAACAAAAATGAAGAAAGGTAAACAAACAGAATCTGAATTGGAACACCAAGCGATTCTCAGGGCTCAAAAGAAAGCCTAGGAGAAGCGTTCGTGCTTCACGTGTCATCAAAAAGGACATGTAGCAAGTGTGTGTCCATATAAGAAATCAAAAGTTTCGACAAATGATAGTTCAAGGAGCACTTCTCCAGAAACAGGAAGCTCAAGTAGAGAATCAATTCGGTCGAAACCTTCAAGAAGTATTAACAACCCCAACAAAAGTTTTTCTAACCAGAGTAGCAGTAACTATAAGTGTAGGGTTAGATATTCTTCAAACCAAAGGCCAGTCAATCAAAGACTTGTCCAAAAGTCTCCGGATAGAAGGGCTAGTGGTAGTTCCTCCCATTCCCCCAACAAATGAGGATTCCAGAGTATCCAAGTCACCTGAAAGGCGAGACGGATATTTGAAGGAATTTACATTTGTTGATGAGAATGGTCGATTCAAGTCCGTGGTGGCTTGGGTCCCCCATTGTAACTAATGATTTTTATCTAGTGTGCAGGAACACAAACTTCATAGCCTACAAGTTCAACAGAAGACGTAGCGATGGAGGGGGAGATAAGATCAAATATGGGATGATATCTAGCTTATTTGTATGGTAAGGCTTTTGATAAATCAAGTTTTGAGTTGTTAGTCCACATCGCTGGTATGACAAATCATGAGTGACATATCTCCTTAAGAACTTTTATTTATCTTTATTTCTTAGGATTTTTAGTTAATTTGGAAAAACTATAAGAATATGAGTGTCACTGTAATGACGCGAAGAAATGATGAAAACATTACCCATGCCTAGAACATTTTTATATGTGTGACTTTTAGATGTAGTACATACACAGTAAAAAATACTTTAATTATAAACGTAACTAATAGCTTCATCATACGATGTATTGGTAGGCATATGACATAACAGTTTTCAAGTACCTAATCAACCTTAAGTAATACGATTTTTCTGTGCAATCTCTATTTTGATGTATGACATTAAGTCTTAATTCTTAGGAGATAGATTGTACCTGAATACATGTTTTTGGATAAATATAAAACAATTCATCTGGGGGTTCACTTGTGACAACCCTCAAATTAGGGTTAATTCCGTACAATTTAATCACGTGCATTTAAGCTAATTTCCTATTAAATTAAAGTGAATTCATTTTTATCAAATAAAGTGTAGCACAAATCCCGTGTTTGCATATGAGATGCAATGAATTTTAATGCGAGATGCATTTATGAATTTTGAGAATTAACCGAGAAAATCGGTAGAAATCGAATTTCACGAGCGTTGGTGATCCTTTTGTGAAAAATAACGTAAATCTATAAAATTATATAGTCGTTATTATTATTATATTGATATTTATGCTAGGAAATAGACATAACAATTTTAAATTCGATAAACGTTCACGCGAAATAGAAAACGTGCAACGAATGAGATAAAACGTAAATTAAATCGGTTAACCTATCAATCGACTCCCGATTATTATTAAGATCAAGTAATATAAGGTAAACTACTATTAATAATCTAATTGAAAGCATGAAGTGCCAAGAAATCGAATCAAACAATTAATCCGATTCAATTATCACAAAGCCGTAGAAAATCCCGGTTAATGATAAACGAAGCATCGATAATCATTCGAATGATGATTCAATCAACTTGTGACATCCTAATAACCCTAATCTATGCTAATCAACCTTAATCTACCCTAACTAAACCTAATTAACCCTAATCATACGACTAACGACTAAACTAATCGAGATTAGCGATTAATGATCAAAATATTTAGCCTAATTATGTTTAACCTTCAAAAGGGGCCCCCCCTTTCCTTTCCCTCTCCAAAATCAGCCAAAGAAAGGGGCCCTAGAGACCCCTTTGATCACACTTCTTGATCCCTAAATCAAGGAAATGGCTAGCCATCCTTCTCCTTTGACTTACACCCCATTTCCTCTCATTTCCACACACACAAAAACCACAAATTCTCTCCCTCTTTTCCTCCCCCAAGAGCCACGAAATTCTGCAGCCCTCCCCACCCCTTTTCTTGTCCCAAAAAACCACCAGAAGTCCACCATTCAACCCCCATACATCCACCATACAACCACTTTCAACCACCATAAGCCACCACCTCTAAAATCACCATTTTACACTCTTTTAACTCACAAACACATACACAACTCAACACCATCTCATTACCATCTCATTTCATGGGTAAAACAAGCTAAACATCAGGAATCGAAGCTAGGAGGCCAACCACACAAGTTCAAACCGTTAACTTGCTCAAAATCGCCTTTTTAGGCTTTGTAAGGAAACTCTCCCTAGTTAAATTTGTTTAAATTCATCTTTATGCTAGTAATGTTCACTCTCATGTTAAATCAACTAGATTCATGCTAAAAATGATGTTTTATATAATTACATAGTTAAAACTTGTTAGGATGAACCAAGAAAACCCAAAACAGAAAGTATAAAATCCGGACAGAAAGTTATGTCGACTTTGGAGGTTAATAACTTGGTCAAAAATTAACCAAATCTTACGTTTCTTGAGTCTAAAATTAAGTTCAAAGAGTTATATTTCCAACCCAAGTGGTTTCGTAATTTTTAGACAAGTATTGATATTTTAAAATGAATTTCTAAAAGAATGTGTACAAACTGTTCTTTTGTGACAGAAAATGACCCAACCTTGAAGAGTCATAACTTCCAAACCGTAGATCTAAATGAGTTGATTCTTTTTCCTACAAGTCAAAAATTTTGTTAGCTTTAAAAGTAGTATGATTTCATTTCGTAAAATTAAGTAAAACTCAAGAAACATACGGATCTATGACTAACTGTCCAGAATAAGAACTGTTGGACCTTTGTGTAGTGTAAAATATATTTGGACCCCTTAAACTTAACCAAAAATTACGAATCTTATGTTTCTGGAAAGCTAAGACATAGAAGAACATGTAGAAAAATTTTCATAATATTATGAGCTTTCTTGACTAGTCAAAATCGTGACCAAAGAAGGACTAAAATCTGGACAGAAACTGTTAGAAATGGACATATGAAACTAAAAAGGATAAAAATCATATATTAAGGACTTTTGATATAAAAATTAGTAGATTTCATGTATTTAGGTATAAATTTAGTATTAGAACAAATTAGAACAAAATCTAGATTATTAAATCTTAAATCACGAAAGTTATGTGTTAAAAATGAAATAAATGAGAATAGGGGGACTAAATTGCAAAAACCGTAAAATTTGAGGCCTTGTGAATGAAAATCAGTAGATCTAGATGTATTATGGATAAATTCATAAATTAAAATGTTAAAACCCAGGGCTTGGATATTAATGCGGATTAAAACTGAAACCGTGAACCAAAAACGTTAAAATAGGAAATTTAGGGAATAAAAGTATAAAAATCCGTAAGTTATGGACTTAGATTATGAAATCAATAAATTGAAATGTAATTAAGTATAATTCATGACTTAAAATATTAGATACGAGAATTGTACGATTTAAAACCCGATAAACCTAAAAGTTAGGTTAAAAACGGAGTTAAAATGAATTATTCAATATCATAACGTCGAAGGTGTAAAAATGAATTATAAAAACCTATAACGACATTAATATATATATATACGTACATGTATGAGTATATGTATATATTTTGGTCAAGTATCACAACGATAGATAATTATATATATATGTGCCTATGAGTATATATATATATATATAACGTCTAAGTATATTATAACGGTAAACGAATTTTAATGATTTTGAAAACTAATAAGGATCACAACGTGTCGTTTTCTTTTAAAATAAAGTACGTGATATTCAAGTCCGTCGATGGCACATTTAAACCTAGTTGAGTGAAAAACTGGCATAGACTGACTATTGAGTCGTCTACATGTATTAATTTAAGCTCTTGCGTTTAGGACGTTAAGAGGCTTACTTGGACATTTATATAAAACTGTTTTGCTAGCACGCTCGGACTCCAGGTGAGTTCACAGCCCCACATTTACTGTTTTACTGCTTTCTAAACTGGGGTGAAAAACATACGAAATGATTTTTATACGATGAACTGCTTTGCATGCTATGAAACTGTTTTGCATATGATACTAGTTGCCTGAAAATCCTTATGTGTGATTGAGACTGCATGATATTCAAGCCCTATGATGGCACATGATATTCAAGCCCTATGATGGCACATAATATTAAAGCCCTGTGATGGCATTACATGATATTCAAGCCCTTTGATGGCATACGACATACAATAAACGATTCGTTGCAATGGAATGGCACCCGATATTCATTAAACAACTATGCAAACCATATTTCATCGTATAACAGGCCTTAGATGCCACACTTTGATTTACTGATAAATTTTACTAAATGATGGTTTATGATAGAGTCGTTAAACCTGTGAATTCACTCAACAATTATGTTGATGTTTTTAAAATATGTTTTTCAGGGAATTAGCTATGCCGTAAGATCACGTGCATGTTGGGACCGCACCTGCCACGATGAATTAGGATGCCATATTTTGAATTAAAACAATGGGATTAATTATATATATTAACTAACTCGTACATTTATTTATGAAATCCCGATACTTATATTTGTTTAAATGATGTATTCGATAACATTTCTATTTTGACGGTTTAAATTACCGTAACTTTGTAAAACTATTATTGGCATCTTAATAATATAGCTGTTCTGCGATAATCATATGCTCCCGATGTATTGTTATACGATCCGGTCACGCCCCAAAGCTTCCGCATGTTTAATAGTTATATCATAAATTTGGGGGTGTGACATCACTGACTGTTTCTTTTACTACATCTTGAAACATGTTGACCTAGACTCATTCAGTGTATCCTAAAAATAGAGCAAACTCAACCAAGAATACCGTTTTCAAGGTCTCTAGTCAAACTATGTCGCTTTGTTGTACGAAAGTACAGACCTGTCACCTCTGGTTTGATTTTAGATTTGTTAGGCTCTAACCCTAGTCTAGTCTCTTCACATGTACAAAAGTACATTGCTCTTAATATAAAGGACTTGACTTTAAAGATGACATTAAGTTAAAACATCCGATACATGGAATTCTGGACTTTCTTGATTCTAAGGGTATATCAAATGTGAGATACATAGTTAATCGTGAACAATAACTAAACGTGTACTTGAAAATTCTGAGTGTTAACTGCTTAAGTGGACAACAATACCAATAATCGTCGTGAACTATAAATTACATACATAATAACCAAGGAATAATTCAATTCCTAACTGTGTACCGTACGCATTATAGCTAATACGATCTTCGTAATAGTGACTCTCACAAAAAGAATGTGATTTTTAATATGAATAATTTCATATTTGTTTATTTATTTTTAGTTATTTTTCATTTTTTAATTTGTACAAATTTAAGTTCTTAATAGATGGGGAGATAATTACTTTTGATTGTTTAACTCTACGATTGGAGAAACAACTCGAATGAGATTAATTCAAAGCCTAGGTATGACCAAGCATTGAAGCTAGAAGATCTAAATTCGAGGAGGATATTGGGGGTTTGCGTGTAAACAGACCGAGAGTGATGATGAAAGTGATGATGAAGATGAAATTCCACAGTTGGAAAGATCTAATCATACTTGGATCTCACTTAGGGTCTCGTTTTACTTCGGATAAAGGCAAGACAGAAGTTAAATGAAGATGACGATTATCCATTGCAAGATGACGATGCTGATTCTGGTAATGATACTAACTAGACGGTCCAACAAGAAGACGGTCTAGTGGAGTTATCATTAGTGAGCCGACTGCCTAATCCACAATCATCACCACCTACACAACAACAATTCCAACCGAACCTATTACAACTATTTCACCACAGCGAGATAAATCCCTTGTTGAAGAGCGCATCAGCTCAGGGGGAGAAGCCTGGCAGGGGGTGAAGACTGGTTGTAAAGAGGATGTGTTGTGACAGACGATGATCCCAGTGACCAAACAATGTGAGTTGTCTAACTCTTCAACTGGAAGACTTGGTAAGCTTGAACAGGTTAAGGGGAGTCTAGTCAATATAACAGAGAGAGGAACCTTTGAACTGACAAGTTTAATAGTGAAGAATCATAGTTAGAGAATACCTTCAGAAGTCTAGTTCAGAAATGAAGAAATGTCTGAAGGTAAATTGTATGAATAGACCGAGAGGATTTAAGATCTGAAAAAGATGATTCCTAAAGGTAAGCTACAAGAGTTGTTGAGGTTGTATGACACGATTCGATGAAGATGTCAGAAGCTAGAGATAGTTAGAGACATGAAGATTGAAGATTTCAGAGGGTGTTGAAGACTTTGTGGAAAAGGTGTTCTATACAAGAAAACAAAAGAGCTTAACAGGATCAAGATCGAAGACTACTCAGGTGACAGCATCTCCGGTGAAACCAGAGCTAATGTCAAGGGGGAGTCTGTTGGTGCATCGAAACTAGAGCTATTGTCAAGGGGGAGTTTGTTGGTGCACGTTTTGTAACAACAGCTTCTAGTTTGTAATAGTTAGGTTTAGAAGTCATTTTGTTAATCGTTGTAATCGTTAACTTTAGTTTTGCATGTGTATTTTGTAGGTTCGTACGAAGTTATAGGTTCGTACGAACTTAGCATAGGTACGAACCTAGTAGGTTCGTACGAACTTAGAAGTTTGTAAGAACTTAGTAAGTTCGTACGAACTTAGTAAGTTCGTACGAACTTAGAAGCAGCTAAGTTCGTACGAACTTGGCTGCCTATAAATACACAAGTCCGAAAAAGTGGTTTTTAAGGGTTTCGGAACTGGGTTTTCAGAGCTAAGTTCGAATACTCTTTGTATCTTCGAATGTAACTTCGTTTACATTCAATAAAAGTGATATTTATACTCGTTTGTTATCGTTTATGTTTATGTCAGGATTCCGCACTCATATAAGCTAGATTACCCCGTAGATCCGACCCCAAGGGGACTTACAAACATCATATCACAAAGGGTTGTGCTTTTTAGAAAGTGGCATTCCATAGAGCATTCCCCTCTTCCCCACAGCCACAACGCTTGTGAACATCCTTGATTCTATCAGCAGACCTACAAATCCCACTGCAACTCCAATCAAATGACGCTGCACATATGTTCCCTGCTTGCGCCTTCAACTCACAATACATTTATATATTGTTTCCAAACATGTAAAGAATAATTAGAAGTGTCAAAATGGACGGGGTAGGAAATGGGTCAAATGGGTTGTTAAAAAATAGTCCTTGGTGGTGTTCCACAACATAACTCCTATCATAAATGTAATCCACATCCAGTTCAATAAACCACTATCCAAGTGAGACATCCTCATTAGCATATTAGAGTAGTATGTGTCTAGAACGAATCAAATGTTCCAAAAATGAGATGAAAAACACGGTGATTGATAGCAAATACAAAGGGAAAAAATGGTACTAGAAGGTTTATTGACATATAAATAGCTAATATTGTTGAGATGGCATATAACTGTCGTGTAGCGTGATGGAAAACTTTTCCCTATACACCGAATTTCCAATGTTCAGGTTCGTGATATCTCTCTCCTCTGATTGCCATACGGAAAAGTTAGGATGTAATATTAGTACATGTGTTACAAGCAACTAAAATCTGAAACTCAAACCCATAAATCAAGAGATCACACTTATTGACTGTTACAAAATAACACACAAGCCATTAGTGCAACCAAACCAACTTGAGCTTAAAAACACTATCCAAATGCAATTTATATTCAAAATAAAAATGGTTAAAATCTCTCCATTCGAAAAAAGAAATATAAATTTATAGACGGTAGAAAATCTTATAAAAGAAGTAACTACAATCGATAATGTAGTTCCGTAACAAAAAAAAAATGTAAATCGTAATCATAAGTATATATATTTCACATATCATTTTATAAGAAACAAAAAGGTAGTAAAGGTTGAGTAGAATTTGATCTTTACCCGATGATATAGACTACAAGTCTTACCCGATGATATAGACTGCAATTATGCCATCCACCAATATCCGATCCTTTCTGATATATATGCATATATATATATATATATGAACCAAAATAGTTTCTTCATCATTTACTATAGTATCTTTTGGCCTAATGATTCGATAACCCACATTATTCATAGCACCACTTAAATGAACAAATTTTATATTTAATGGTATGAGGAACTTACAAGTTTATCTTTATCATTATCTTTATGGCATATAAGGTAGCGTATTTCCAAAGAAGACATTCAACTGTGTACAATTCTGACTCATCTCGATAACAAATTCGAGTCATGTGGATTGAAGCAATTTGATGTCATACCGAACACCGATCGTGTTTTTCACAGGATTTATCGTTACTCATGTCAGCATTCTCACTTCTGATATCTCCAGGTCTTGTCACCAAAAACCTTCCCCGATTGACAGAACGTTCCGCTACTGACGGTTTTTTTGTCACGGCGGTGTCGTCGTCGGTTGAGGTTGCCGGACGGTGACCGAACGGTGCGCTATCAATGGGGTTGTTTTATATTTTTACTCCAGGGTATCCTGAATTACTTACTGCGTACTAACTAAATTGAGTAAGCGGTAACTATGTCTCAAGTCGTTTTATGACAGTCGAATTTGAAACGAAGCTTGTTTGGATGATTCAGTATTCAAGATGGGGTTTGGATAGTTGGATAAGGTTTTGGGTTTATCTATTAAACTACCAAAGCAATCAAATAAACTAGCTAGCATGCACGAGACAACTAAGGATAGAGAAGATGTGGTTTGCCATGATTTAGTATAGTGTTGGGATGATCTTTATTATGAAGACATTCCTTAGACTAATAGACATATATACCTTGGTGTAAACGCTAGAACCCTACCAGTTTAGCATATGTTCCAAATTGGTATGTCACTAGGAACTGGGTTATTGTGATGCTGGTGAAAAGTGGTCATGCTCAACTCTCAACACTGTCCTATTACAGAAATAGTGACCCTTTTTGGAATATGTAGATTCCCTGAGGTGCATGAATAGAGCAGCAGACCTTTCTTTGGAATATGTAGATTCCCTGGGGTGCAAATGACCCTTCTTGGAATATGTAGATTCCCTCGGGTGCGTGACTAGCAGCCCTACTAAAATCTGACCTTTCTTAACACCTGAGTTTATCTTTTATTCTCCTAAGTGCAAATAATAGTCTTCATTTATAATCGTGTTTTGAATAGCTTTCTATGAATGGCTTTGATAGAATCTAAAGGTGATAGACAAACTAGAACACTTAATGATTCTTCATCTTCCTTTTTAGATTCATAAACTAAGTTTGTATTTTAACACCTTGAAATTCTTCATCTTCCTTTTTAGAAAGCGAATTCGAAACGATCAATTCATAATCCACAAAGTGTTATACCGACGGCTTTTTCGTGGCTTCCACGGTTGTACTACACCTAGTGGTGTTTCCATTGCTATACCACGAACTCAGACGTTTTACGATATTTGCGTTGCTTCATAATGGTCCGTTTAACGATTATTTAAACATCAATCATAACTATAAATCAAATAAATGTAATATTTGGATTAAAATGTAATTATTTAATTAATATGGGTAAGATAATGTAAGTAAAACATGACTTTTTACGCGTTATCACAATTGCAATTCTAAGATACGCAAATGTAAGATAAAATAAGCTGACAATAAGAATGAATGATCATAACTAATGTAACAGTCACTATTAATGTATTCATCTGGTGCAACCGAATGGCATATACTTAAAAGTAAGGTTGCAAACTCATAGTGACCCACACAGGTTTGGTAGCACTACATTTCTCCAAATAATGCAACATTTTTATTTGAACTTTTCAATATATAAATAACTTATTTGGTCGTCACAAATGGGTACCTATTATATGTGACTTATAGTAGAACATCTTGAAGAAAACCTTGAACCCAAGTTGCACTCATGTTGTGATTGAGGGAGAATCATGTGATCATGTGACAATTTTGGACCACTTACTAATAAGCGTCAAATGGCTTATGTTCTAATTCTACTGAATATTAAAAAAGAAAGAAAGAGAAACGAAACGGGAGCAGGTCGAACAGATCATATAGTTTTGAAATGTATCTATAGAAAGTGTTCAATGCGCAAAGAAGTCGTGAACTGTGAAGGTGAAGGTTATTGATTTTAATCATTGATTGTATTTTAGGGGTGGTAGAAAACTTATGAGGTCTAATAAATTTAGGGTTACATCATACTATAGTTCAAATAGGGAACTTACATATAAGGGTGTTCATCGGTTCGGTTTACGATCTCCTCGGTTTATTCAGTTCGGGTTATTCGGTTTTGAAATTTTTGAGAGCCAAATGTGACAACCGTCAAAAAAAATCTCAGGTCATTAACGCACTTAAATTCCTAGTCTATCTAATAACATTTACAACACTCTAAAATCCTAGCGAAAAGTCTAGGTTACGACTCCTTAAGTACCGAAACTGTGAGTTACCGAAATCGCGTAACGTTTTAGGAGATTGCTTAGCGGACTTTAGGACTGTAAACAACATTAAATTAGGTTACAAAGTGCCAAAGAAAACTAATGAAATTTAATTTCATTCATAATTGAACTCATCATAATTGAATGTATTTCATCATAAATGAATGTTAAGTGCAATTTTGAGTAACATTCATCACAAATGACTGTTAACGTTCTGGAAATGGAGAGCCGAGATTAACTTCCCTACTTCCTTTCTTCCTTCTTGATCCCCACACTGTATGTATATATATATATATAGTATATGGTAGGATATTATTGGAGATTAAAACTATTCTTCATTCTAATTATGATAAATTGGTTAAGAAATGCGACTGATTAAGCGATTACTTTTTACTAACAGAGTTCTTGGGTTTAATGTAATAAGTACATGACAAATAACTTTGATCATGTGTTATTCACACTTCTTTTAAACAATGATGAGATGATATGATATAAGATATGATATTACAATCATAATTACAATTACCATGAAAATATGTTTGCTTTAGTAAGTTTTAGGGAAGAGAATACGGAAGAGTCATTAACATAGAAAGAAGAAACAAACACGTATATCATTATGTTTGAACGAACTACAAAAGAAGAGAGACTTTTGTCGATTTTGCATTATGTTTCTTGCTATGTTATCAAAACAACTTAGACCTACTATACTACTTAAACTTGTTACTTCCTTTGTTTCAAATATGCACACAGTTTTATAAAGGTATAATAATTACATTGCTGATTCATAAAATTTCATCCGTCTCCAATTAAATACTTTTTGATTGGTTGAAACTGAAAGTTGACATTATTTTTTTTACCGTTATTTAGTTTAAGGTTTTGATATGTGTTATATGGTAGTAAAATTTCATTATAAGGATATACGATCGTATTGATTTTTGCAATATTCACATAAGGTTTAATAATTTGAAGTATGTAAGCATGCTATGTTTGAACAAGCACATGTAATAGATATTATCTTGATTTATTTTGATTTTCTGTTCGATCTGAAAAATCTTTATTGTCATTTACTTTCGTTATAATTTTTGTTTTTCCCACCTTATGTAGCTTTCTATTCGACTAGGAAAACTGGTGGGCTACATAAACTATGCGTTGGAATTTGTAAGGTTAGGGTTTCCAGTTATATCTTATCACGTCTTTTATTCAATTAAAGTATTTTAGGTTTTCAATTGATTGATTTCTTTTCTTTATTATTTGATTTGTTATTAATGTGGTATTTGTTCGAAGATCGATTAGAATTTTCCAAATTGGATTCAATATGATTGTTTTGGTCCAATTTGGGAGAATTGGTTCTCAATTAGTTGGTTTCTTGGTTCTTGAAGGTGGCGTAAAATAGGTTATTTTCAAAAAGTCTTTCAATTGAATTAATTTTTTGTTTAAGTGCAAATTCATGTTCAAAATTCTTTTCTTTTTGTAATAATATGTTGTTGTGGATCCAAGCACGATTTGAAAGTTTAAAGGTTAGAGTAGAAACTTATTTATTAGTTTTTCAATCAAATTAATGTTTGCTCCTAAATAGGTTATTGCTAAAAATTATTATTTTTTATCTTTAACTATGTCTTTTATGTATTGCAATGGAAACAAGAGAATTAAGGTGAAATGTGAAGCATCACCGATTTATGAGCTTAGAAAGATACATGGAATATGTCTAAATAGACAAACTAATTTTGATTAATGTTTTGCAGCTATTCGTCTTATAAGTGAACGACTTCTACTTGATTAGATCATTCCATTTAACCCTCCGTTTGAAAGACGATTATGCTCTTTCATTAATTTTTTATTTTTATTTGAGTATTAATTAATTAAATTTAATTAGCTGAACAATCTTGAAACACACCAACTTTTTTTAGTTATCGTTATCATTTTATGGTTTTGTGTTTCATAGAATTGTGCAAGTTTAAAGTTTGTATATTAGTTTCTTGGTGCTGATTTGATGCAATACACTTATAGTGTATTTTACGAGTTAAGCGTATTTAATAGTGACGTCTCAAAAACGATACACACAGTAGAGATTTTGACAAAATTAGTTAAATTTAGTTATAATATCTAGATTAGTTAGTATTTAACTTATATTTATCTAGTTAATATTTTTTTTAGTATCATATTTAGATTAGGATACTTGATTAATAAGATTATCTTGATCTATAAATATAAATTTATATAATCTTTTTCATTCTCATTCAATCAATAATACTTTTTCATTATTTGACATATGGTGATTGGTTAATATAAAATTTCACAAGATTTCAAATTACAAGATCTTTCATTTAAGGCAAAAGGACTCTACACCTTTTGAGGAGGGTACCAAGATTAGTTAGCATATTACATTAAACATCATCACAGTAGGATGAACAAAGTCATTATTACTTTATTATAATAGTAAAAGCGAAACTATAGTACATATACATTTCTTGTTTTCTTCTCTATATATTAAGAAGAACTTAATAATTTACACACTCAACCAATAGCGTTATACTTGTATTACTTTGACTAATGTAAAGTTTGACATGTAAAGTTTTCTTTACTAGGTTAATAATAAAAAAGGTTGAATTTTTATAACCATGCCTGCCCAACTATATATGTTGGAAATGTCAGTCGATTAAACTCTCCTTTATTAGAAAGTCAGTTTAACTAATATTTTAAAAATCATTTTTAACTTTTATCAAAATTGATTGAGGGGTAATGTTTAATGACATTTTATATTGATTATAAATTTTACGAATTAGCAATTAAAATTTTCTATAGCAAATTCTTGTTCCCAGTTCGATCGGCGGTTGTTGACTTGGTCAACATCGCCCAAAAACCAATTAAATTTGGACATGAGTTCTTCAAAATCCCAATTCAACCAGTTAAACTCGTTCTCAAAACATTAATTCCAACTCACGAGTCACAACTAAATCATCCATCCATATCCATATTCCATATAGTATATAATAGTAGAATCAAATTTTATTATTTTGATACGACAATAAATAAACCAACATATAATCTCATTAGAAAATGATCATAAAGCTTAAAACTTAAAATGGTAGTTGCATGAGTTAGTTAGGATGGGCAGTTTGCATGAAAGGGAAGCAATTGGGACCCACTAAGATTAAGAATGAAACCATGTAAATATTATAACCAAATTGCAGCTTCCCAACTAACATACTTTGGTGAATGCTTGCAAATTGTGTGATTCTTCCTTAACTCCCACAATCACATATTTACAACAATGCCATTCATGGTAAACTCATATGCAAACGCTTATTGCCTTAAAAGTTTATCATTTCAATGAAATACATACAGTAGAAATATATTTTTCCCCCACATGTCCAAAATTACATTCAATACATACATAGATCAATGTAAATAAACAATGTGAAACTTATAGCCTATCACTCAAAACTAAATAGAAATGTATAAGTACATATATTATTGTTTTTCTGCTGAAAGATGTAACAAAATTAAACTAGAAAAATGATCGATAGATCTAAAAGTTACGTGTACGTTACATATATTTTGCGGATACATGTCGTTTTCTTTTTTCTATCCTAAGTTTTAAATATTGGGGTTATACAAACTATAATTAAGGAGCCGAATAAACGTATTTGATTGTGGAAACTTTTGTTGGTTGTGGTTTTGGTAAGATATCAGGTGATATTTAGATATATATGTATGGGGGTGAACTCTAAAAGAGTTATAATATGAAAACTGACTTTTCTATCCTAAGTACAACGTACCACATTGTAACATGTATACAACATGAATTAAATAAGAGCTTTGATGTATAAAGTAGTTGTAATAGTCCCTTCTCTTGTAATGTGTTATAATATAAAAATGTTGTTACAAAGTATTCTATAAAAATGGATTGGTAAGAAAAGGCAAGGGGAATGATACGATGAAGAAAGAAGCATGTACAAATTAAACCAGATCAAAAAATCAGTAATGCAGGTGGGTGGGCCCACCAGAATCCACCACTAACAGACTTTCTCATTCTGTTGCTTCTTTTGGCAACTCCTTTTCCCCAACAGACAGTCGCTACACATTCTTTCTATTATTCCTTTTATACAATTCAATAAAATAAATAAATGTTTGTTAAGCAACACAATCTACTAATCAACCTATTTGGTCATACTAAACATGTTATTAAACATACTTATAATAATCTAACTAAAATGTATGAGCACAAAGTAATTTAATGAGTAGACCCAAATGGGTCATAATAATTGAAAATTAATTTGTTTTCCTTCAAATGAATCAATTTAAGTTATTAACTTGTAAGAAAACAAAGAACAAGATAAAAACAATAAAGTAATATTGTGTCTCTAAATAATTAATTTACAAAAATCAATTATGTGCATTAACATTTTCTGCTAATTTAACAAGACATAAATGTTTATATTGCATTAACAATATAACAATATAAAAAGTCGCACACACATACATTGTGACTTAAACCCACAACTTAAGCCTTAAGTTATTTGACTTCAATCCAAACATTATTTAGCGATGAAAAAATAAAATAAAATCGGTCGACTTCCTAATTATGTAAATTTATGTAATGTTAACACTACAAGTTATTTTTCCATTTAAAAAAGATGTTGAAAGCTAATATTAATTAGTTATAAATGTATACAAGATCATAGATTATAGATTGATAGCCGATCCAAGTCAATTTGAAGTTCAGAGTAAAATTATAAAAAATAGTAACACCTCTATAAAAATGGATTTAGTCTAGTTAGTCGGTGCCAACGGGAGATCTTTCTTTCGTCCTCCAAGCCATCTTTGGCGTCTTCCAACTTCTTCGTCCCGTCTTCCGTTTTCCTTTTCCAGCTTCATGAAGATGGCCAAAGACGAAAAAGCAATGGGCCCACTTACAAGAAAACAAAAAAAAAATTACTTTTTATTGTTTTGTATGTGTAGTAAAATGTATTATTGGTTAATGGTCGAGTCAAGTCTTTCTAAAGAAGCTTTCTTCGGCAAAATGTCGTGCACCAATCTGTATCAAAATATGTGCACGATATTTTTAAAGAGAGAGAAAAACTCAATCAATCATAAATGTCAATTATACCTCTAAAGATAATTAGAAACCAACAATTTTAATTAACATTTTTAATAATTTATTAAATGTAGATCTAATGGTTAAGATTTTTTCTTATTTATTTTTACGTTAAAGTTTGTTTTATGATAACCAACTCTATATATAAGAGTGAGTTCAATAGAAAAGGAAAATTGGTGGAGAAGGGAGAAAATAAATTTTTTTAACACGTTGATTCAGTAAAATAACCCTTTAATTTAGTTTAAAATTATATTTGTTTTTTATTAAATCATACTTGTTTTTTGCTAAATCATAATTTTAAAAATATATCCATAGAGAAGCTTCAAAATTTGGGGAAAGAGGGAAGCAAATCTTAACCCTTGATATTTTTTTATAAAAAAACGATTTTAACATTCATTGGTGATGAATGCTAAAATTAAAATTATTTGTGATTTTTAAAATTCATTTATAATGAAATTAAGGGTTGAGGTTTGCTTCTCTTCTCCTCTAATTTTTTACTTATATATATACACACACACACGTATATATCGTCTCCTCTTCCGGTCCCCTACTCCCAACCTGCTTCCATTTCTCTATCTAGAAATTTCAATTCCTTTTGTTTCGCTCTCCAAAAACTTTCAGAAAAATGCTTGATAATTCAGACATGTTTGAATCAACATCTTGTTATGATCCAAACTCAATAATAACCAACCAACAAATGCTTAATATTGATCATCATAATCATCAAGATTTCTCAAATTTCAACAATAATCAACTTCACAATTACCCACAATCAGATCACTTCAACATTGAAAACCAACAAGAAATCAACTGGAGTACTACTAATAATAATCATGATAACAACAATTGTTTGACTAGTCAAACACCACCACCTGACCTTCTAAATCTTTTCCAATTACCAAAATGTTCATCATCAATATCGTTTACTAACCCGAGCCATATCGATCAAGTTTCGGGTCAACTTATGTATGGCCCATTACTTCCTTTGAATAATCTTCTTCCACAACCTCCTTTCTTCAGAGAGTTGATAAATTCACTCCCAAACGGGTTTAATTTGACGGGTTGTGGATCGATTTTCGGGGAAATGGATATGGAAAGAGGTGATCATGAGCAAATGTATCATGAAGGTGATGCGGTTTTGGAATTTGGTGGTGGGATTATTACTGGGAAAAATAGAGATAATAATAGTAATAAAGGTACTAAACATTTTGCTACTGAAAAACATAGAAGGCAACAATTGAATGGAAAGTTTGATGCTTTGAAGGATTTAGTCCCTAATCCTACCAAGGTAAGATTAATTTCAATCAAACCCTTCCCATATTTTTTATGAATTTGAAACTTGTTTGTTTGTAGAATTACTTGCAAATATTGTATACAGTTAATTTTACACTTTTTACTATTGTATGTAACGTATTAAATGTAATAATGTTAAATTAAGTTGCATGAAAATATAAGTATGTTACATACAATGCTAAACAGGAAGGTAAGTTGGAAATGTGTTACAATTTGGTGACATTATCGAATCTTGAATTAAACCCTTTTATCATTTTGATCAAATTGATGATATTTGAGTAGTTTTGTTCAAGTGAATGACATGTCTTCTTGTTGAATTAATTATGGATATGGTGTGATTATGAATAAAAGGCTGATCGGGCATCGGTGGTTTTAGACGCGATTAAATACATACATGAGCTCAAGAGAACTGTGGAAGAACTCAAGATTTTGGTAGATAGGAAAAGATGCAATAGAGGTAGGATGAAAAAGCGAAAAGCAGAAGACGATTCGACTTTAGATGTCGAGAGTATTTACACGAGGAGTAATGGTGTTGGTGGTGGCGATATGGGTCATGATAAGCAGGCGTATAATGGTAATTCAACTTCTACAATGAGAAGTTCATGGCTACAAAGGAAATCAAAGAACACCGAAATCGATGTTCGAATCGTTGATGATGAAGTTACAATTAAGTTGGTGCAACAAAAGAGGATTAATTGTTTGTTACTTGTTTCAAAAGTTCTTGATGAACTTCAACTTGATCTACATCATGTTGCCGGTGGACTCATTGGTGATTTCTATAGCTATTTGTTCAATACCAAGGTACAACCTTTTTAACACTTTATATGCACTGTTGACTTGTACAGTACAACCCATTAGTGTAAAAGAATTTGTGGTTAATTCTTGGAGAGTTTTATGATTTGAATGACATGTGCAGATTTGTGAAGGGTCCTCTGTTTATGCAAGTGCTATAGCCAATAAGATAATTGAGGTGGTGGACAAACAGTATGCAACGAACCCAGTCACTTCCAGCTACTAGGTAAGGAATTAACACAAGGTACAACCTTTTCTGCATAACTTACAACTTTTTAAGCATGAGGTACAACTCTGTTTTTGAATAATGTATTACCCACCCATTAGAAATGAGAGGGATGCACTTTTTACTTGGTGTTTCTACATTTGGGCATACAAGTATCCTTGTATATCTGCCTTTTTCTTCTTTCAGGTCTATGTTACTTCATCTTTGAATTTTGAAGATCAGAGCATGTCTATTTATCTACTATTATGCTTTACAAAATACAAGATCATTTTTAGTATAGTTTTAGTTCACGTGTATAAGTAAGGTTACAAAAGGTTTGTTCATACTGAATTTTGGCTAGCAAATTCTTTTACTTTATCCCATTTACTTAACTAGGAGATGTGAATGAATCAACTTTATTTATGATACAACAATAATTAGGCTAAAAAAACTTAATCTTGTTTTTACAAGTGACACAAAAATATATGCTTTCACAAAGTTATTTTTTGTTTTTTACATAAAAAGATAATGTTAATTGTTGGTTCATTTATTTTGCAGATTAATGAGGAAAGACAGCAAGAGTTGGTAGGATGGATTCTTTCAGAAATTTGGGTTTAAGATTAGATACAGACTACAGGAGCAATTTACAAGTAATGAACTAACTAGAAATAAATGCAGGGGTATTTTGGGTACTTGGCAATCTTATATGATTGCGGCTTTTGAGAATGGCATACGGTAGGGGTTTATGATAGTTATATATGATGCATGAATTGTAGACACTAGTGTTTGCTTTGGTCCTGTGGACATAATGTTTTACTTTATTGGTCGCTTTTATTTATGTTTAGTATGATGAAATGGAATTACGATCCTTGTTGAAATTAAGCCCAATGAGTGCCATAAATATGGAAACAAATTATAATCTCAATTTATCGAAACTCAGGATGCATAATTAGATCTTATGCCATATGAACTGTAAGGTCTCATGTTCAATTCTAAGTCTACCTGCTAGTTGTCAACTTCTTTCAAGATCATGTTTATTATCCAAAAGACCAAGTTTCAAGAAAACAGTTTCTTTGCATAGACCTTAAAAACTAATTGGTCATGAAGATTTTAGACATCATGGTTACGAATAAGAATGCATGCCAGTCGTCAATCACAAGTCCCAGGTTCAATTTTCACAGGGTTCTGATCAGCTCGTTAGAGATTCTTGTCTACCGACTAAAAAATACGTAAGTGTTAACAAACGTATTTTCAGCATTTATTCCTTAAAAAATAAATAGATAAACATTTTCCAGAACGGTGAAGATGTTTAGATTTAATTATCTGCTGTCAAAATAAGTAATAAGCAGATAAACAACTAAAACAAACAATCCCAAACACTCCCTAAATACTGAGAAAGTAAACAGTAAATGAGTTATGCACTTTACTAGAAACCAGGTGCCGTACATGCATAAATAAAAATGAAACTGTTTCAATAAATTCAAAACACGTAGAAGAAAAACATGTTATCTGTATATAAATTGTGAGACAAAAATACTGCTTCATACTTTGTAACAATGATGCAAAAACTACAATACTGCAAGAGAAATGAACTGCAATACTGTACAATCGACTTGGATGTGCAATCTTACATAATTGTAGAAAACTATGGTCTATACTGTTCTAGAATGCTCTAGAAGTATAATTTATTGAACTGCCAATCGTTGAAGATGGTCTAAAAAGATCTCAAAGCTGACATCGTCTGTAAACAGAACATCACCACCAGGCATAGGAGGAGCATCCGAATTATATGTAGCCGATGGGTTTAGTTTTGCCAGTAGAAAACGAGCCTGCACAATTCATATTACTATTAAGGCAACACAAGAATCTAACATCTGGTTTCCTTGTACTATGAGTTCAACAAAAAGCAACATATATTAGAAAAAAATATTTGCCTAGCCTCTTTGCTTCATTACTAAATTTGTTTTACGTGATTTACCGTGTACGCTAAAATGATCAGATGCATATACTTGATAATTAACTTGTCTCAAATTGGAAATTGATTACTTGGTGTAATATGAACATGCTCAAACTAGTTAAGCAGATTTAATGAGTTGTTACTTTATTATAGGCAAAGGGATATACGTTCTGAAGATTTAGCAGTTGAGACATTTATTACCTGAGAGCCATGCTGGTCACAAATGACTAAACGGGGTACTGGGAATCGATCCTTTACTATAGCCTCAGCCTCATCAAGAGGAGCTTGTAACAATTGAGCAAAAACCTGCAATATAATAGAATTAGCATATTAGCTATACAAACTCCAGCAAAGATAACATATTGTGTTGTGTTGCACAATGTTCTATTCCATACATCAATTTAAGTTTTGACATTAGTCACAGAAATAAAGCAAAAGCCTTCACTTGTAGACTTCAATAAATAGACCAACGTGGTTCTTTATTATTTATCCATGAAAGTAAGAAAGTAATTAAAAAAGTATGTAAAGAAAGTGACAATGTCCCCTAGTTCATAGTAATTAAATGAAATATAGAGCTCCCTCAACTGTCTAATTTAGGGGGGCAAGGATTTCATAACTAGCATAGCTCATAGAGGTACAAAATACAAGAAAACCACAGCGATTTCTGCACAACATATTGGTGGGGAAGGAAGGTTGCTCAACATTTTAAACTACAGACAGCTTCTAAGACTCCTAAAACAAAAAAATAAAATAGCCGATAAATAATACATCAGGAAGCGACAAGAGAACACCTATATTTGAGACATAAGCTAACTTTCCAAAATAACGATCCACCTTTGAGAGGCAGACCACTCAGTGAATATGTTTAATAAGGGTAATAAGAAGACATTCCCCAGCCCCACTACTTATAGAATGATTAGATGAAAATACCAAAAGTACCCTTCACTAACTAATTAGGCCTAACAGAATAGGATAAGGGCAAGGAAATATTGAGTTATGTCATTTAGCAGAATATAAGCTAATATAACTGAATTAAGATGTACAAATGGAAATATTATTTACTTCAAGTTGGGGAAAAATAGTACCTTGTGTTCAGGCTCGTTCTGGTAGCCAGCTTTTCGCCACTGAGCAATAGTAGATCCATGAAATACAACGACCGTGAAATATGAATCCAAAAGAAGGATCCTGTCAGCAGCAATGGAGGCCACATCTAAGAGAGCCGGTTCCGCTCCAGAATTAAAAGCATACGATATTAAAGAAGGCTGAATCATCACAACTGAATTTGCAACATTTTCTCGGTTCATAACCATCCTAAAATATGCCGTCTCATCTGGGCTGTTATTAAACACCTGTACAACGATTAACAAAATCTTAAGTTACATTTCCATACTTTATAACTTAATGTTTCCAAAAAGAAGATGAAGATACAATTATAGCACCTGCACAAATTGAGATCGTCTCAAATTAAATACAAATTGAGGAATAATTGACAAACGTGGAGATAGGACAAAAGAAGATGGACTGTCCTTCTGATAGTCCCCAAAGCGAGAACATAAGTGTATCAATGTTTTATCAAGCCACCTTATGGGATCAAATTCAGCCTGCATATTGTCAACAGACAAAAGAGTTTAGTCAATGAACGGATCAATGAATACATCTTCATACCAAAATCATCACCACTGAATATAGACTATAAATTTTACAACATTTGATGTAAAAATACCAATTAGCTCCCAGTAGACATTATAAAGGTAGTCATTTACATTTGGTCAAATAGCTTAATTCAAGAGTATTTTGCGCATCATATAGTCAGGTACTTATGCTATATGTGTAGGGTCACAAATGTGGCAGCCTTCATTATTTCACTCTTTTCGCTTCTTTATTTGTACTTCCCGTTTTCAGTTTCTCACTTATAAAGATGACTTACAAGGCAAAATCTTGATTTTCCTACAGTAACTACATCCTTTTTCAAAACTACAAAAGGTAAGCTATATTTTGGGCCCATATACTATTCAGTTAAGTACAACTTGACTACTTGACCACTCCACTATCTAATTTATTTTAAAGCGTTTCAGAAGAGAATTAATCACCTCTGTCTCCATTTTAAAAGAAACTAAGCGTCCCATGACGACAGCAGCAGCTTCTTGGTCAAAACCAGCAATTAAATCCTAGAAATGCAAAACCAAGTTCATCTTTTGTCAGTCAATAAAATTTTATCACTTTCTGAAAAAATAAGAACTTGCTTTAAAGAAAAGTTGGAAGAAAAGAAGAGAGTACCTTAAAATACCAAAGAATCAACACACAAAAATCGTCCAAAAAATGTTTAAGAACATAAATAAAATATGCAGATGAATTTGAAATCAAACTATATCTATGATGAATTAAAACGGGTAACATGTCACATAACAGGTGATGTTTAAAAATTTTTGACCCTTGATGTGCCATGCAAGCATTCTATATGGATACTAATAAGGTCAAATACTCATTTCTCATATTTTCATTATAAAAGACAAAAGAAAATGGGTTAAAATTGCCACCTCTATTAAACTAACAAATAAGAATAGTCAACAAGCTTGCCTGTATGTTTCCTGGACCGGTTACCCATCTTCTCGAGAGGGTGGTGGCACGAAGCCTCATTTGTCCATTGCTATGCTGATAACTGTCTCAGATTACGAGTAGCAAGTCAATTAAAGTTCTAACTGCAAGCCAAAGAGGCTCATAACTAATCTTAAAAAAATAATCAATAAGTCCGAGTGTCCGTACTAAGTCAAAAATTGGAAATAGAACTGATTGTTGGCAGCTTGACCAATAACATCTGGATTTTCCTTTTTCACGATATCAAATATTAAGCACAAAGAAGTAGATTTGTCAAGACCGCACATCTTCCAAGCAGTAGTACCCCCTTGACCAATAGTAGTGTCGGAGCACAAAGGACCTTTCTGCACAAAAACAAGATTCAGTCAACTATATCGAATAGCTAATAAATAACCACAATTGGAAAATCCAAAAACGAAATATCAACCTTCTCAAGTGACGCGCATGGACCAAGAACACCCTGAATTTTGATATCCTTTGAGAAGTTCACCTCAAATATACCGCTGCGTAAAGTGAAAACTTCATTAAAAACAAAAATGAAATAAAATCATAGTTTTGCTCCTGTACCATTAGGTACTAGCTACAAAAGGTCATTCAGTTGGACGGAAGCTTGTGTTTATACAAGGGCTAACTTTTCACCACCACTTTCTCAAAGGTGGCAACTAAAAACCATAGATCTAAGGTACCTTGAATCACTAATTGAGACTTTAATGGTTTTTATAGCCAAAAATAAGTTGATGACCCAAAACAGAAATCAGATCAAAGATGGTTATATTTTAATCCAACTAGCCCTTTATATAACTTCATCATACCCAAAGTCTTGAATCTCAACAACAGTAGACACTTGAAAGAGATCCCATGATTGCTTTCGTTTCACTATATTAGAAGAAAAAAACAGCAGCCTCTTACACTAACAAACAGGACAAGCAAAGAGGTCTACACTGAAATTATCATGCCATAACAATTGAAAGAAAACCTTACTTTGATGCTAGACCCAAGTCATTGTCACCGGATTGAAACACACGCAGTAGAGAATCTTTAAAAACGGAATGGCCAAAGCTTTCAGCTAGCACAACAAGTCCTCCAGTTTTTTCAACTGCAACTTTAAGCTCAGCGACCCCAACCTGAAAGAAATAAACTGTTAGGCCAACTTCGCTACAAATTTCATTTAAACAAAACATATTAAATAAAGAAACTGGGTATGTATTGAACAAAACCAGTTAGTCACATAAGTACAACCCAGTGACAATTCCTAGTTGTTTCCTGATTCTTAATCTCTGTTGCAGTTGTATCAATACATATAAAACTAAAAACTATGACAATATATTAAGCAAATATCACCTGATCAAGAGCACAAGCAAACACATCAAGTACATGTCCTTGATGTACAAGCTGCTTTGCAAGTCCTTCATATAACTTCACTGCTTTGTGAAAGAAAGGAGCAGCATCTTTATCCAAATCCTTGTGAGAACGAATAGGTTCAGACAAGGCTTTCGATACAATCTGAAAAACAACGCAAAAGATATTAGAATACTTGTATCAAAGTAACTTTGCTTTGCTTCACAGTAGATATCATCAACAATTGTGCAACAATCAAAAGAATATCTAAACATAACATTAAGTACTGGAATAGTTTGTGACAAGAATACTCACAGAACCTGGCCCTTCAGTTGCTGGCCCACCCAAAAATGCCATAATTCTAGCCCCGGAGCCAGGAAAGCAAACTCCCAACAAATGAGCAGCAACGGTTAGCGCGGTGCCAGTTGACCTTGGAGCCCTTTGATCTGCAGGAACAGGCCAAGGATCTTTTTGAAGCTCATCCAATACCTGGCATAATATCAAGTTAAACTTCCACAGCACACCAATACTTTAAAGCTTCCACTTCAACACGATTCAGATTTCAGACAAGCAACTAAACATAACAAACAACTTCAAAAAGCCCCATAACTATTAACAAAAATAACTACATTCAAAATATTGCAACATATTCGAAGATGTACGGATTTATGCAATGTACTATTCAATTCATTCTAGTAATTGAAGTATTAAACATGTAAACATGTTTCCTCATGGTAACCTTATTGTACACCCTAAGTCATCGAACTTTCATCAGGTGGAGCACTAATACAAGTTTCTTTACTATTACATGTCATTATCCCTAAAATAAATACTACACAAAAATTAACTACTTTATACACAAACTCTACACAATGTAGTCCAAAAACCATACCGAATTCAGTGCAAACTCACAATCTGCAGCAGGCAACAAGAACCTATTAATACTTTCCTGTGAAAGTCCATCTCTAACGCCCGCAACAACACCTGTAGCCGGTCTCGGTTTCTTCAAAAAGAATCCCATTTGTTCCAAAACCTGATCTTTACTGATCTCCTTAGCCCCATTAAACACATAAACCTTATTCATCTTTCCAAAAAACCCCAATTCATGAACACAAACATATCTCCCAAAAGTAATCAACCCCACAAGTGAATTCCCAGGTATTTCCCCAATCACCCTCTCAAGCCCTGATCTTAAAAACCCAATTTCCTCCTCAATCATACAAGTGTCAATCACAAAGAAGAAAACTTGAGGGACTAATTGTGAAAATTGCGACACGGGTCTTTCGTTTTGAGGTTCATATTCAATTGTGGTGTATTGGGGAAACAATTCCGCCGGAAGATTGTCATCTGAAATTGATTGGTAGTGATGGGGGAAGTGATTCCGGTGAAGACAGAATGAACAGATCCAGATTTTAGTTGAGAAATCAACAATTGAAAATGGGTTTAGAACCGATCGACAGTTTTTGCAACGAAGAGGTGAGTAGGGAAGAAGTGGGGTGGTGTTTGGTAACGGTTTGATTGGTGTGTAAATTGCGGAAATTGGGATTACAGATTGAGCGGCTTCTTGTTTGGTTCCTGGGATTACATTCCATGGCATCCGTACACCATCTTGGGTTTCTAAATCTAAGAATTCTGTCATCTTTTGATAAATTGAATTTTGTGGGATGATCAGTGTGTGTTTTGATTGTGTGTTCGAGTGCAGTCGAGTTTGATATGCAGAGAAGAAGAAAAGAGATCAAGAAATCAAGTTTAGGTGAATGACATTTTAAACCCCTTAAGTTTAGTAATTTACAAATGTTATCCCTAGATTTTGGGTGAATCACATATTGCGCCGAATGTTTTATATTGATTGGTTTGGCTTCTTCCGTTTGTATTTATCAACGGATAACGTTATTGGATCACGTTTCGATATAACGAGACAAAATGAGAAAAACAGATTATATGAAATAATGGATGTTTAGGTACTTCGACTCGATAATGCTACTAAAAAGACTATAATGTTGTTGAAAATAAGCATGATATACGATTTTGGAGTTCAATAAATGATACCTTGTATTGATTCTGATTTTATTATTTTCTAGAGATGAAGAATTATAAAAAAAAGATGTTTTCTCTACTTGGACATGTTGCCTAGTGGACATGGACCTGATGTTGGGTTTTTATGATGGGTTGATCAACATTTGGTCATAATCTGTTGACCGTTGATTATTTAGTGAAACGTTCGAATTTACTAATATGCTTTATTTTGTGTGTGGGAAAATTACATACTCATTTTTATTTCTCTCTAGTTCATCTTCATCTCTTTCAATAGTTAGAGTTTATTTCTGTATTTGTTCATCATATGATGAACTTGTATTTGAGTGTGAGTATGAATGTAGGTGAGTTTCAATTGTAACTTATTAAACGTTTTGAGGTAATACAAGGGCCAATTACAGACGATAAGGTTGTCTCGTAATTTTTGGAGGTCCTATGCCATAACTCAAATTAGACCCTTAAACATTGATATATCATTACTTTACAATTTAATTATATCAATTTCCAATGACAACTTTTTAATAATTATTGAACTTCTATTATATATTTTATTTAATACATGAAATTTGGAGTTTTCAACTTCTAAAAATAAAATCACTTAGAATACTTTTAATAATTTTTTTGTCAATTATTTTGTATAAATTATAGCCTATATGTTCACTTTTAGTACACTTTTTACCAAAAGTGATAAGTAATATTCTAAAATAATGTTTTAAGAAAATAATAATAATTATAAATAGTGATGTAGTTTTGACATCTTTCAAAAGAATATCAAAGTACATACTAAAAGTGGGGATGAAATTGTAAGCTAGGTAGTACAAGGTTGAAACTAAACTTTAAGTAATAATAGGGGTTATACACAACAAATACAATAAAAGCTAAGAAATTAGATCGTCTTCCTCTAGGTCGCTTGTAACTTTACCATTTAATCCATTAAAAGATAACTTTGAGCTTCTTTGTTTATGAGGTTATATTCCTAATTTCTAATTATATAAAACATATTTTATTTGTCTTAACACATGATTCTACTTGATTAAATCGCGGGACAAAGAGTATATATTCACTTTAACGTTTTAGAACTTTGGCCCCTCGAAAAATGAAGACCCTGGCGGTTGAATACCTAGCGCACCCTCTAATCCGGCCTTGGCCAGTTACTCACTTTTTATATTCGGTGTTCTTGAGGATTTATATCTTCAATCTTGTTCGTTTCTAGTTTTCTAACATGGTATCAGAGAAAAGGTGAATCTGATTCGTGATAAATCACACATTTCTCTTGAAACCAAAATCAAGGTTTCAACTTTTGTTATTCATATCTATATCTGGGATCCTTCTTAATCTTGATCGATCTGTTTTCTATTGGATTATGACACAGACGTGTGGTATTATTTGGGGCTTTACGTTTAGGTTTGATACTAAAAAACCCTAAAATTATGAAATTAGTGTTTCATAAAACCTTAGTTTCATCTTGATCTTTCCGCTACTGATTCATTATTGTTTCTAGGAATTACTGTTGGCGATCTCACTGTAAGTCTTTTGGTACCTACTTATTCGGTGGCAATAAGTTTGTTCTTGAAGCGCTTTGAGAAGAATTTATTTAGACCATAGGGTGAGATCCACTTTATTAACTGTTATTGACATATATTTGGTTAAGTTGTGAGTGAGTTTGATTATCCTTGACCGGACACCCTTTGAGTGTCTTGGAATCTTGTCACTGATCAACTCAATATACTTGCAACTTGAGCTTGTTGCATGAGTGTGATCAGAAAAGATATATATTTGTCTATCTGTTAACACTCTTGTATGTTTGTTGGTTGTTATTTCTATTGTTTCTTGCTACATACCTAGTGTATGTATGCTTCTGCTAATTGATCTTGTATAAGTTGTGACTTTAGTCGCACTTGTGTATTACTTGTTCTTTTGTGATTACTGGTTGACTGATAATTGTTGTCTATATTCTTTGTGTGTATGTGGGTTGCTGTGAATTTTTTTTTAATGGTGTGTTATTTTCTTTGTATATGTGTTATTGAAATTCACTTGAGAATAGAAGAGAAAGTCCTTGAGTGTACTTGACTTGACACGCTAAGTGTCATTGGATCTTATAACTGGTCAAGAAACTTTTTAGGGTTGTTATCTTGTTCTAGTTGTTGATAATTGTATGCTTTTTGCACTATAACTTCACTTCATATTATAAGTTCTTTAAAAGTGTATCCATGTTAAGAATAACTTATTGTTGAATTGCACTCTAGTGTCTATGGTCTGTAAAACGTAATTCTGTTTTAAGACTTCTTAAGTCAAGATTATTGCAATAATAATTTCTAAGTTTGGTTTAACCTCTCTACATGTTGGCTGCTTCTCTTATTAAATAAGAATTGGTATATGGTTCTTAACATGAAAGGTCTTAAATTAATATTCTTATTGAGAAACTTGAAAATTGAAAAGGGAAAAAAAATGTCTATTTCTAACTTTCTATAGGATATAATGCTTTCTTGCTTAATTCGCATGGTTCAATTAGTCGGCAAAAGCTCTAATGGCCTTAGTCTGGTTTAATTTCTTGAAAGTGTCTCAAGTATGGTCATAGTTATTTAATAGAAACCAGATTAGGCTAGACCTGTTTCCAGCAAGTGTTATGATTTTTTATTTATTTTTTGCATGGTTAGAATGATAAATATTATGGTAATACACTATATACTTTTTGTTCTCTTCAATATTTGAAATTGCATTCTCTCTTAGTATTGAAATCATATAACTACGTCACTTGACCCTTAAATGGTGGGAGTAAAAATTGTTGGCTTTATTGAAAGGTTTGGGTTTTTTTAAAATGAATGTTCATTAAGTTCTTCTCAGATAAGATTTTTTTATAAAATGTTTATTTTTAAAGATCTATTGGGTGTACCCAGCTTTTTATTCATTAGATTCAAGTTTTTTTGTTTATCATTTGTGTTGTCACTATGAGAAAAAAAAAAGAAAGAAATATTTGAGAGCTATTTTTGCATTTGTGTTAAATGCTCATGAACTGTTTTATAAGAAAAGATCCTCATTTTCTCTCTAAAGTTATTTGGTACTCTTTTAAAAGTTGGCATAATGTAAGTATAGCCAGTTATTTTTTAAAAATGTTCTCTATTTTGTTCATGTTTTTATTGGGTCAACTGGGACAAATAGAGTCTTGTCTTAATGTCTTGTGACTGGTATCTTGTTGCTATGAGATAGTTGTGATTTGTAGTTTTGTTGTCTTAAATTTCTATTATATTTCATCATCTTGCTGGTTGTTTTGTAAGTCTCATCGCTTATCTTGGGTTTTAGCTAGACAATGTTATGTTGTTTGATTACTGGTGTTAGGCTACCTATATGGAAACTATGTCTTGTTAAGTTTCCTTTATTTTAAAAAAAAAAGGTTAGGGTTTCAAATACTATTAATTCGCAACACATTGTTGCATGATCTTGACTTTTACAAGATAGTTGCTCTGTGTGTGTCTTGCTTGTTAATGCTAAGTTGTGAACTTTTGTCATTAGTGTTGATCATTCACTATTTTAAAAAATAAAATCAATAGAATATTCTAAAGTTAATAGTCCCCAAAAAGAAAACTAAGTTCTTTGTTTTCGTTTTAGTCAAACATGTTTTATCTTTAACACTCTCCACAATATTTGTTATTTGCTATAAAGATCAATTTGTGTTGATCATTCATTATTTGTTTTTCTTTTTTATTAAGATTTGGCAGAGAAATATAGATTAAGAATGCAAAAAAGATGCAAATGAATCAAAAGAGTAGAGTTGAACATAATAAATTTTGAAGTAGTTTAAAGGCAACTTTGCTAATAGTAGTATTTATAGTAAGGGAATGTTGGTCCCAAACATTCAACTGATGTTGTAGGGGGGGGGGGGGGGGGGAGGGGGTTGTTACATAAACACGAGATGTAACAACACAAAATGGTTTCATAACGTAAGGTACAAAATGTTCACCGTTCACAACATGCTACTACTAGAGATTACAAAGTGTTTACATACGTTTACAGCCCAACATACAAGATCACACATTCAAATACATCCAAAAGGTAAAGCAAAAGTAGATTTTATAACAACATCATTAATAAAGGTAAAAGTGCCTTCAATCCACAATTTTTATTAAACGTGCCTTCAATCCACAATTACTGACAGTTTCTTGAAAAACATGTAAAATGAGGGGGTCAACTATAAAAATATAGTTAGTGAATTCACAGGTTTTAAAAAACCATTTAAAAGTTATCGAATCCATGTTTGAAAATTTTACGTTGCTACAAAAAAAGTTGTTTATATGCAAATTGAGGTTCATATAAGAGCGATGCTAATTTAAGAGTGATAGTTATATAGCTTGAGTCCACAACAAAACCTACTAGCCCGAAATAACGCACCAAAGCAATGTCCTATCGCAGGCATGTCGTTGGTGGTATGCACTCACATGCGCATGTGAGTGGGAAGGTGGCCACCCTCCAAATAGTACTATCCATAACATCCATTGGCTCAATAATGAGTTAATGGGTTGGGTAATAGAAACCGGGCATTTAAGATACGATAGAGTCACAAGCATATAGCATAAGCGTATAAATAGTAAGCATTCAAGATAAGTACTTGCAACAAGTATAACATGTTTTTCACCCCAAAACGTTTGATAAAACATTAAAAAGAGGGGCTGTGAATACTCACGATTAAGTGTGAGCGTTGTGACTGGATGTATTCCGCGTGCTAACTGAGTACGACTTCTGTCCATGTCCTACGAACACGAAGGTTCTAGTTAGACTCTCGTCTAATTTAGTTTGTTAGATTTGCTTAGCTAGCCAATTAAATTATAAAGTGCCATTTTTAAGTTTGATTTGTATTTGAATTTTGTTAACATTACTAGTTGATTTGCAAACAAAATAATGGAAACACATGAATACACGACCCAAAAATTACCAAAATTTTTCTACATAACATATTATTGTTTATAAATTTTCTGTAAAAATTTGAGAATTTTTAGATTTATAGATTATTTATTATTATGTTATGTCTAATATATGATGGAAATTCAGAATATATAGCAAATGATCATGAAAAATTACAAAAATTTTACAACATCAGTTTCTATCAAAAACTAGAGTTGTGTAAAAATTTCAAGTTGTTTGGAGCTATGAAACTCTGTTTTCAAATATATCATGAATATAAACACATAAATCAAGAGTTTTTTTGGGAGGTTCCGGCTCGTGGTAACATGTCATGGGGATGGATGAAAATTCTTCAGCTTCGCCCTATTATTCGAGAGTTTTTTTGGCATAAGATTGGTGAAGGTTCTACTGTTTCTATGTGGTTTGATAAATGGTGTTTAGACAGCTCTTTAGCGAATATTGTTACAAACAGGGACATTTTTAGAGCAGGTTATGACCTTTCGACTAAGGTGCGGGACCTGATTTCGCAAGGTAGCTGGACATGGCCTCCTGACTGGCTATCCAAGTATCCCATTTTGAACTCTGTGACGGTTCCTGTTACTATCTCAGGGGCTGTGGATCAGCTAGAATGACGCCCTCATCCAGGAGTGGTTAAGCCTTTTTCGGTACATGTGGTGTGGGATGTTTTGCGCCATCATAATGCACCAGTGAATTGGTTCAACGTGGTCTGGTTTTCTTTTTGTATCCCACGTCATGCGTTTAATTTTTGGTTGGTGATTAATCGGAGATTGAAGACTCAAGACACATTGCGACAGTGGGAGATTACAGATTCTGAGATTTCGAGCATGGTTTGCCCTTTGTGTGCAACTCAATTGGACTCACATGATCATCTGTTTTTTAAGTGTGCTTTTTCTCAGCAGGTTTGGTCTCATATGAAAAGGCTTGGAGGTATTTCTGCTGCTTCTGATTCGGTTTATTCCATCGTGGATCCACTGACTGTCATCCCCCATCAGGTTTGCAAGTCCAATGAGTTAATATGCCGAAACTAAGTCTATAACCAAACCACAACACAACAATAGATGAAACATTTGCATGGACCGGTTAAGTATACTAATCCCCAAATGCGAACGAAGTCGTAGGTTAGTGCGACTAACTTTAAACAAACTGGGATAGGCCTGTCAAACCCGATAGTACTATCTGTATACTCAGTGGTTAGAGTCATCTAACTAATGGTTATAGTATTGCATGCTACGCCTTCGGCACTACAACTTATCCAACTTAGTCACTCATAAGGATACAATGTCAGGTTTTTAATAATCGCATATATTCAGTTATATGTTTTCACCCCAAGTTAAAAAAAGTAAAACATTAAAAGCGGAGCTGTGAACTCACCTGAGTCCGAGCGTGCTAGCAAAATAGATATATATAAATGTCCAAACAAAGTCTCTTAGCGCCCTAAACGCAAGAGTTTATATCAATATATGTAGACGACTCAATAGTCCGTCTATGCCAGTTGTTCACTCAACTAGGTTTATAAATTTGCCATCAACGGGCTTGAATATCATGTAACCTTATTTTAAAAGAAAACGACACTTTGTGATCCCTATTAGTTTTCAAAGTCATAAAGATGTGTCCAAGTCACATTATAATACCTTTTCATACACGTTATATCAATAACGTGAATTTTGGATTTCTTATATATATATATATATATATTCACAAATCTATACATATATATATATATATATATATTCGTCACATTTGATTCAAGATTCGTGATTAGTTTGTTTGATCGGGACCCGTATATTAATATAGTATCATTATGTTACTTATTCAATATATATATACTCATACAGGTATATATATATATATATATATCTCATTGTCGTTATAATACTTAGATAATATATATACATACTCATGGGTACATATATATATATATATATATATATCAATTGTTGTTATGAGACTTAATCAATATATTTATATATAAATGTAGTTATAAGTTTTCATAATTCATTTTATACTTTCGTCGTTATAATATCGTCTAAGTCGTTTTAGTTCCGTTTTCTTCGGTTTTTACCGTACGATTTATATTCTTGACATCTTTTCTTAGGGATTTCTTTTAAGGACTCATAAGTTATCGTTTTTAGTGTTTTTGGTCCATAAACTTTCTGATTTTACCCTCTTAGTCCCTAAAGTTCCATTTATTCCGTTTTTAACCTAAATTTTGGGTTTATCGGGTTTTAACCGTACAAGTCTCGTTTTTAACACTTTAAGCTATGGGTTAAACTTTATTACATATAAAATCACTGATTTCATAATCTAAACCCATAACTTATGAATTTCACGCCTTTAGTCCCTAAATTTCATATTTTATAGTTTCTAGCTCACGTTTTAGGTTTAATTCACATTTAAATATCTAAGTCTTGGTTTTAACATTTTAATTCATGGGTTTATCTATACTACACTTAAACTTAATGATTTTAATGTCTTAGTCCTCAAATTTACGGATTTTGCATTTTAGTCCCCATAGTTTCATTTATCTCATTTTTAACACAAAACTTTGGTGATTTAAAGTTTAACAACTTAGATCTTGTTCTAATACTTGATTTATACTTAAATACATGAAATCTACTGATTTTTATATTTTAAGTCCATAATATATGATTTTTATCTCTTTGGCCCATTTTAGTTTTCATTTGTCACATTTTCACAGTCTCTGTCCAAATTTTAGTCATTCTTTTGCCACGTCGTTGACTATTCAAACAAGCTTAGATTATTATGAAATTTTTACCACATGTTCTCCTATGTCTTAGATTTACAGAAATATAAGGTTCATAATTTTTGGTCACGTTTAATGGGTTCAAACATAATTAATAATACACAAAGGTCCAACAGTACCATTTCTGGACAGTTTGTGAAAGATCCGTGTGTTTACTTAGTTGTACTTACTTTCACGGAATGTAATCATACTAATTTTAAAGCTAACAAAATATGTGACTTGTAGGAAAAAGAATCACTTCATTTAGATCTGTGGTTTAAAAGTTATGACCCTCCAAACTTAGGTCAATTTCTGCCTTTGAAGAATAGTTTGTACACCTTGGTTTAGAAATACGTTTTGAAGTACCAATACTTGTCTAAAAATTATGAAAATGGTGGGGTTGGAAAGCTAACACTTTAAACTTGATTTTAGACTTAGAAAACACTAAATTTCGTTAAGATTTGACTGAGTTATGCAACTCCAAAGTTGACTAAAGTTTCTGCCGTTTTTACTTTTGCTGGTTTAGAGCTTGTTTTGGATCTTTTTAGCAAACTTTTGTTATAATCCATGCAAATACGTATTTTTTAAGTTCATTTCTAGCATGAGTGAACATCCAACACATTTTAAACTATTTTCTAAGTATTTAAATGAAAGAATCAAAGAGTTCGTAATTAGATTTTCCTTACAATGCACTAAGTGATGATTTTGAGCAAGAAGGTGGTTGATCTTGATGTGGATGTGCTTCTAGCTTCCAAATCCTTGGGTTTTGAGTTGTTTTACTTAGAAAGGAAATGGTGGTGATGTGTGCACGTTTTTGAGAGTACAAAGGGCATAAAAAGAGAGTTTTAGTGATGGTGATTCATGGAGGTGGAGGGTGGTTCAAGGGTGGATGTAGGGTGGTGTTGTGGTGGTTGTTTGGGCAAAGAAAGGGTGGTGGAGGGCTGTTGTTGTTGCTGTGAAAAGAGAGCAGAAAAATGAGAGAAAAGGTGTGTGTTTCTTGCTTGGAAATGGGACCAAATGAAGTGCAAGTCAAGATGTAGGAGAGGGGAGGTGTGGGAGGTGGTCTTCCTTGTTTCATGGATCATCAAGAGAAGCCAAAGGGGTCCCTAGGGCCCCTCTTGGCCGGTTTTTAGGAGGAAGGAAAGGGGAGGGGCCCCTTTTGAGGGTTAATCACAATTAGGGTAGATATTTTCGTCATTAAACGTTAATCTCGATTAGTTTAGGCATTAGTTGTATGATTAGGGTTAATTAGGATTAATTAAGGTAGATTAAGGTTAATTAGAATAGATTAAGGTTTATTAGGTTGTTATAATATTGTTGCTTGATTGAAATAGTATTCGATTGGTTTGCCGAAGTTTTTTTGATTTAATTCACGAGTTATCTCGTTCGATACACGATTTCTTGTTCACGTGGACGTTTATTGATTTTTAAAGATCGTTATGCTCTTAAATTATCATATGTATCATAACAATAATAACTACTATTCAATATTAAATAGGTTTACGTTATATTCAAAACTTGATCAACAACGTTCGGGAGTTTCGGTTTCCCACCGATTGATTTGTGTAATTCTAAAGAATTACAAATGCTTCTCGCATTAAAATGACTTGCATCTCATATGCAAATATAGCAATTGTAATAAGTTTATCTTAATAAAACGAATTCACAAAGTTTAAATAGGGAATTAGACTAAATGCACGTAGTTAAGATGTACGGAAAATACCTAATTTTTAGGGTTGTCACAGTCATTTTACACGGAGTTAACGAAAAACTTAATGAAAGTTAGTGAAAAGGACAAAACTGGCAAAATTGAGTACCACGTGGACAAAAATCAAGAACAAATCCGGAAAAAGATAAAAAAAAAAAAAAAACCATGAAACGCGACTACCAAAGGGATAAAACGGACAATTTCCGCAAAACATACGTGAATGAGAAACCAGATTTCTTGTGCCTTCTCTATGTTGTTGTCACCTCCTTTCTCCTTGACATTTGTAGCACAACCTTGATAATAGTATCAAAAACCAATTTGACATTCTAAAAGATAATCTAATCAAAGCTTAATAACTTCATGAATGTCCTAAAGGTCGATCGCTATATCATTAGAATATAAGTTGAAAAAAAACTAAAAAATGAATTCCAAGTTTAATGGTTAACATTTCCAGTACCAATCGAGTCTTATAGTTGCATTAAATGATATATAAGCAACTGCACCATTGTGTTTCATTAGTTCCTCCCCCTATGAAACTACAGACATTTGATAATGGAATCTTTGTCTTTTCAACATCTCAAGATTTGTATGTGGATTCAGTGTTTGAAATTATAAAGATCCAAACTTTACACTATGAAACACATTTGATAAGGCTACCTTCTTGAGAACAACTTGCTCAACTCATTAAAAAGAAAGTCAATACAAAATGTCTACACCTCTATAGCCTATTGCTTTAATCTATTATCTGCTGTAATCTTTTCTACCTTAAAATAAGATATTTACAATCAGAGATCAAAAAGTAAACATTATCAATTGAAAACAACACACAAAATAGAATAAAGATTGTATCTTAAATACAATCCCAAATATACTTTAACATATAATGAGTCCCACATATACAAACGCATACACGTATAATAGATAATAAACAAAACATGTAACTATACATATACACCTGTTGAATAACATATACCCGTACGTAGGCATAGAATTATACATGTATTGATAGCGTTATCTCAAGTGCTCATCTATACTCACTCAAATAATATGTATCACTTACCTTTTATGATGTACATTGCTCTTTGATCTTCCATTGACCTGCACATTCGTTTTAGAAAAATAATTAACAATTAATGGCAAAACTTGGTAGAGATTCTTGCATAATGTGATGGTAAGGTTACATAAGAGAATGTGAAGCTTACATCCTCTCACTGGCACATGTCAAAATATGATTACTTGAATCTGGACCAGTTAGTCTTGAGTTACCTCATAATGCATGCAACCATATCTTTTGCATGATAAAGAACCATGGCAAGATGTTTACAACAATGTATGGAATAAAAAATATATGAAAGAGATTAATCAGACCATTGACATGTATTTCATAAAATAAGTTCTACATACATTGTTAAGTAATCTAATTGATGAAAATTTAAATCATTTCATAAAGCCAGTCTTTGATTCTCATTAAATTTTAGCAATGATGAAGTAAATATTAAAAGCTAGGCAAAAGTTGTATATCCAATCATCAAAAATGATTATATTGACTTCAGGTCCCAATAATCAAATGATTAGTTTTATAACGTAAATCCAATAAACCTAGTGAAGAGCTTCAAGTATAGACCTCAAATACAGAAGTCCTATAGTCAATGAGAGGGTGTAAGCTTCAAACTTTTACATATAGAAGTCATGATTAGTGCTAAATATTATTGAGCACTAAACTATTACATCCTCCATCGTTCTATAGATATAGTCATATATAGAAGAGCTTGAAGTATAGACCTCAAATACAGAAGTCTAGTAATGATCATAGAGTTACCTAAATTCCTTCAATTCTTCTGAGATGGGTAAAATACATGCCCCTTTATAATTTAGCAGTCCAAGTTCAGGTAAAGCTTTTCATCCATCATAAACTACTACTAATTAACAAAAGACACCCTCCCCCTATCAAAACTATTCCAACTCACCCTTTACCATTGCACCAAAGGAAGCCAACTTGACCAAAAATGTACAGGTCAAAATTTACAGTATAACCGAAAATTATGGTGCCCGTGTAGAAGAACACGATGTGTGGGTGCATTAAAGATTAAGAGAAAAATAATGGCAATTAACAACATGTGGAGAAAACCACACCGCTAGCTTACCAGACAACTAAAGGAATTGCTGGAGACATTAATAGTTGGTGGCATCATTCTGCAGCTCATTCTTTAAGTTTTTCACCTCTTCTAAAGCCTACTTAACGTCCATTTTGTTTAGTGGCAATTAAGAAAAGTCCTTTAAAATATGACGAGCCCGTGTAGCACCTATGGCCATGTCATCTGGTTCAGATGGTTTCTTACGCTTACAACTAGCCTATAGAACCATGATTATCCGAGTGTGATTATATGGTCTTACAGATGATTTAAAGTGTTTTTAAATGTGCTGCCAATATTGAGCCACATTTATCACTGTAGTGGTGTTCGCTAAAGATGATAATGATAATTATTTTAGCATCTTTTCCAGGAAAAATTCACAAAATTTGAAAGCTCAAAGGAATGAAGAAACATAAAAAACAAAGCCATCTCTTTTGTATTGCTTGTACATGATGTGTTTTTCAAGTCAGCAAGCTCGTGAGCATCCTGCATCTAGGTTTGCATAATTGAAGTCATGATGGAAAAAGGGTAATTTAAAGCAACTTTGAAAATGGGATGTAAGAAAAGGAGAAAAGAAACTGGTTTTAAAGTTCACAATCTACAAAAAGTTCTTCAAGAGCCAAGTTTCAATGTGCTTCATATGTGTGTACTTGAATCTTAGATGTAAATTCATTAAAAAAAATTGCCAACCTCTTTCATGTCTGATTGAACTTTGCAATGTTCATTTCTAAGTTGTTTCTCTAAGTTTAACTTATCAACGCCAAGTTCATTCAACTCTCTATCACCTGCAAGCATAATTCCACACATTCAAAAATATTACCAACTTCTGAAAATTGCAGCGATGATATAAGACCTTATAATTGGAATTTGTAACTCACAATTATTGTAAAGTTTTAGGAACGGAGGATGAAAAGAATAAGATATAAATAATTATGTAATTACAATTTAGTTCACCCATTAAGACCATATCCAAGTTTTGATGTAAATATATATAAATTAACTAAACATAAAAGAACTTGTGAACACTAAATAACAAAATTTACAAAGCAATACCCACTACCACGCTTCTTCAAGTTAATTAGGACCTAATTAAGAGCTAATAGATGGTGAGCATGGGTTAGAGATAATTACCTTTGCATCATCTAGCACATTCTTTGGTGACTCTGCAAATGAAATGAATTAAGCCATATATGTATCTGTGCCGATCTTTCCACCCTTAATAGCTACAATATCTAAAGTGAAGGAACTGTTGTCCTTCATGCCTGCATCGGCATAGTTGCATATGAGACCAAACCTTGAAAATCTGCATAAAAAACAGTCCTTAACTTCTGTCTAAAACTTATTTATTTACGAATGAACTCAAAAAATTACGTTATATAGAAAGGGGTCAAACGTCACCCAAAATGCATTTTTAATGCATAAAACCCCGTGATCAATTACTCTGACAACTATATTATTGAAGTAAGTATGTTAGTCAAATATCATATCATTACTATTTAAAAAATGATTCAATAAATTTGGGATATGTTATTGACATCCGTAACTAACATGGTACATATACTAAAGCTAAAGCCACCTAAAAAGAAGACTCAGAGAAGGATTCATCAATGCTCCAACTGATGCATCTTGTGAGATGAGGAAAGCAGTTGTACGGTCTCTGCAAAACCATATTAAGCAAGATGGATGAATACGTGTAGCTAGAGAATTCACAGGACATATATATAGAAGTTCGCAATTCAATCCTTTTTATATATGAGCAATTGAATCGAACAAATGGTATTAATATGTACCTTCAAAAATAATTTCCCTTCATTACTTGAACATAAAGAAAACTCCAAATTTCACATCAACTACACTACTTTAAATTCTCATTGGCATTTTATAAAGGGTTAATTCACCAAAAGTGCAACGTACTGCCACCAAATGTTCTATGTATACAAGCTACCCATTTTATATTCTAGGCATGCAACAAACCGGAAGATATTGTATCGATGTATGTAACATGGTAACCAGTTACCAGAACAGCAGGTAACATTGATTATGTGGCTTTTTTCTTTAAGGATTAATTCATCAAAAGTGCAATGTATCGGCCACCAAATGTTCTATATATACAAGCTACCCATTTTTATGTTCTGGGTATGCAACAAACCGGAAGAAACTGTTTCCATATCTTGACTAGCTGGCAAGTGACGTGGTTGCCTAGTCACCAAATTGCATATTTCAGCAGGTAAAAATCAAGTTTGTCAAGATATGGAAACGGTTTCTTCCGGTTTGTTGCATACCCAGAACATAAAATGGGTAGCTTGTATACATGAAACATTTGGTGACAGTACGTTGCACTTTTGATGAATTAACCCTTTTATAAAACACTAATGCACTAAAAATATATTACTATTAAAGAACCTGATCAAAGAGAAACAGTGTCCTAGGTTGTGGACATAGGTTGTTATGTAGTTCTTACTTGATCTAAGATTTCTTTTCTTGTTTTAAGTCCAATATATTCAGCAACATATTCCTGCAAATAAATGGATATAAATTGTAAGAATAAGTTCAAAAGGAACATTCGTCAAAGTTATAAAGGTTATGTGCGACGGATATAGAACATCATCTACCTAGGGGTGTCAATGGGGCGGATCTTGATCTAGATCCGACCCGCCCCGCCCCATTTAGATGACCCAATGGGTCGGAAAACTGGACCCATGGACCCAATAAGTGATCCAATGGGTCGACCCATTTAAATGGATCTTTACTTGGAGCGACCCACAATCCACCCGGGTCGACCCATTTAAATGCAATATTAAAAACTTTAAAAAATACAACATTCTAATTGATATTAAAACTGTAAAATATTCTTACACTAGTTTAGCAACTATTCTTGTCATATTTGCAAATAGCTGTAATAACCTGCAATATTAAAACTTTAAATTATGAGTTGTATTTCTTCTATTGTTCTGGTCATTAATAAAAAAAAATAGTCGTACACATGAAAATAGGATGATACTAATTGACAAAAAAGTACATAAATATTAGAAACTGAAACTTACATCATCATATCTCTTCAATCCAGTCTTGTGTGGTAACTAATGCTTCAACAAGTTCCGAACGCATAGATGCACGTGTCTCATCAATTATTCTTCCCCCAACACTAAATGCTGACTCAGATGCAATTGTTGTCGCGGGAACTGCCAAAATATCTCTAGCTATTTTTGCTAGAACGGGATACCTACTTGCATTAGTTTTCCACCATTGTAACACACAAAAATTATTATCTCGAGGTAACAATGGATCTAACAAATAAACAGCTGCCTCAGACTTAAACTTAGACTTTTGATGTCCCTCTTGTGACTCCCCTTTCTCACACCATTCATCGAATCCACTAAACCTATCATGTGATTGTACCTTATTACCAAGAACCCTACGATCATGAATCTCACCAACAATACTTCTATTATATTCTTCGTATAATGCATAGTAAGCATCCTCAACCCGATCCATATATGTTTCAGCAGCATCACCATAAATTTTTTCATAATAATAATTCACTATTTTCATTTTAAACTGTGGATCAAAAACAACAGCTAAAGCTAAAACCAAACAACATTGATCCTAATACTTCTCAAATTTCACTCTCATTGGACCCGCAACTTCCCTTAAAACGTCATCCGCACTTCTTTCCCACTCAGAAAGTTTAAGTTGTAAATCACAAACATCCGAGAAGAATAAATTTGAAGTGGGAAAATTACTACCACTAAAGTGTTTTGTTGCATCATAAAAAATAGCCAAACAATCTTTTATTGTAGATGCAACTTCCCATTCATCACCACTAGGATTATGGATATAATTTCTATCAAGAAGGGCTAAACGAGCAAGTGCATCTTTCATTGATATTGCAACCTCAAGCATAAGGTAAGTTGAATTCCATCTATTTGGAACATCCATAGGTAATTTCTTGTTACCTGATTTCAAATGATTAATTGCTGTATCAAACTTTTGTTGTGCAAGTGTGGAGGTCTTCAAGTATCTCACAGTTTGTCTAATCTTTTCAACTAGTCCTTGAATTACTTTAACTCCATCTTGCACAATCAAATTCAATATGTGTGCACTACATCGTACATGGAATAAATCCCCATTTAAAGACAACAACGAGTTTTCCTTAAGCCAAGATTTCAACAATCTAACCATAACATCATTCGAGGAAGCATTATCAACCACCATGGCAAACAACTTCTTATCCAAATTCCATTCTAAAATTAACTCTCGCATAAACTTGTACAAAGTAGTACCATCATGTGGGTATTCTATATACCTATATGCTAGAATTTTCTTTTTTATCTCCCAATTATCATCAATATAATGAGCAGTCAAGCATGCATATGCAATATTTTGATGATCTGAGGTCCATAAATCAGTTGTAAGAGTTACCTTGCAAAAAAGATTTTCGAAGAAATTGTACATCTTCTTTTTCTCTTCTTTATGGATGTCGATTATATCTGATCTGAGCGTAATTCTTGAAATGATGTTGAAGTTTGGGTTCAAACCATGAGCGAATTTTTGAAACCACTTATGCTTAACAATAGATAACGGATAGTTGTGTTTAACGACCATGGTTCCAAGATCCTTTCTACTCCTTTGTTGGTCAAATTTATAAGTAGTAGTAGAAATTGATTCCGAATCATCCATAAGTTCTCTATGTTTCCTATTAAGGTGTTTTCTCAAATGACTAGTACCACCATCTCCAGCAAGGCTTGCATTACAGTGGTTACAAATTGCCACAGATTCCCCGTTTATTTTCTTTTGTTTTTTAAAAGAAAGCCAAACTGTAGATGTTAACTTCCTTTGGCTCACGAGATCAACATCATCAAACCCAGTCACAGATTCATCATCTTGTGGACTTGACACACTAGCCATATGTAACAAAAAGGTTTCTTATTACAATCTGCATAATAAGAAAATTATAAGTCAGTAACAAACAAGTATTAAGCTATAATCATAAACAATTGAACTTCAAATTATTTTAGTTCACAACCTTTTAATCCTTTTCAACTTTGAGAAAATGTGCCAAACTACCAACTGTGAGAAGAAAAAATAGGTTGACCATTGCCTTGCAATTTCTAGAAAAGAATCTTTTTTACATATTTATTCTAATAAAACCCATCTATTATACTATGCCTGAAAGTAATCTTTTATGCCATAGTTATATTTCTTACACTTATTTCATGAACAATGATTAATAATGGTTCCTGACCCTGTACCTACTTTTGCAAATTGATTTCATTACTTAGAATAAGAATGAAATATATACAATAGGTTCTAGAATACAGTGCTTACATATGGTTCTGTTGTTTGAACTTTGAAGTTATAATATCATATAACCACTAATAATCAAATTCTGATTATAAAGAAAATTGAGGTTGTTGGTTTACCCTTGAATAAAATAATAAGAACTCAAAGTCATTTATACAAACAATAAAAATTCATGCTACAATAACAACTAATTGACGAAAATGGCATGCACTACACTCAAAAGCTACTATTCAGACCCAAATAGAAAATAAAAAACAAAATAAAAAACCATACAGACCACCAATCTTTATACTCATAAGTTCATTTCATTTCAATTTAAAGATAAAAAGTTTAACCTTAATTTGTTCATACTTCAATCTACTAAATTAAAAATAAAAATAATACAATATTTTGCAACTAAATAAATTAACTGGCCCGTTACCTAGGTTTAAGAATTAGAGCAAACAAAGAACATATCAGCAAAGGGGGAAAACAGTACAGTACTGCATACAAATTATATACGTGCATAGAGATTTAATGAAAATTGAAGTAAAAATAAACTTGAAGTGAGTGTACTTACAGTGACGATGATGATGAAATGGAATTGAATGGAAGATAGATATAACTGGAATGGGTTGTTGACGCAGAAAACAAAACCCTAATTTAAAGGAGAAAGCAACGATGAATTAACGGAGAATATCTCTTCAAATCGATAGCAGATGAATCAAGTTGTCTGTAAAATTTTGTGCGTGTATAATTTTAGAGCTAATTGGATCTATCTAGATCCAGACCCACGTAAATAAGTAAGTTGGATCTGGGCCAGATCTCGACCCATTAGTTAATGGATCAGATCTGGATCCAGTTAGTTGGATCTTGAGACCTATTGGATCAATAAGGGATCTGACCTGACCTGGCCCATTGACACCCCTACATCTACCTATGTGTAGTGAGTGTCTAGATCAACATCTGCTCTTTGCTATGGAGTTATGGCCCTAAAGAAACGCATTGCAATTGATAATGTTTGATGATCAATTTGTATATGAGTTTGTATAACTACTTAGTCATTTATGGAAGTTAGTCATCAAAATCAGAAAACAATTTAGCCTATAAGTAGCATCAGTTTACGAAAAAGCTAGGAGTTAACAATGCTTGTCTTATTATATGCAATTTGCATACCAATCAATGAAAATGAATCCTCAATCAAAACCCTAGATTTCAAAAGAAAATTACAGTACCGAATTTCAAATTAAATCAAAATAAACGAAAATCGTAATACATGATGTTGATGATGAAAAAATTGAAATTCACAGTAGACCATGCATACCATATGTCGATGTTCATGCATCATTTGATTGGATTTATAACAAATTTTTTGAATTAGAACATAAAAAATATTATGAGTTTAGAATTGAAATTAAGAACGTAGTTATAATTGTAGGGCTGATAGCAAATAACATTCGTATTCATATTTAGTAGGTAATAATTAGGTGAAGAAATGGAAGGTGATTTAAAATCAGATCATTTGAATTTGAATTTTAAAATCAGATCAAATATTAGCTGGCTGAGTCCGTAGTATAGCAATGGAAACACCTTTGTGTGTAGTACAATTGTGGAAGCTCCGAAAAAAGTCGTTAGTATAATGCTTTGTGGATTATCGTTCGTTGTTTCAATCTTGTCTATCAATCCCTAGGTTTATCATCATTACTAATGCCTTAATAACTACCCCTAAATAGCATATAATGACCTCATAGTAACCACTTGCTTAACTCTTAGCACTCTACGTAACCTCCACCCCTATCTTAGTTTAAGTATTACTTTAGATAATTAGAAAACCAAAACAACCAACTTGTCCAAGTATTTTATCCCAGCTAAATTACAAAAGATAATTAACCTTCCTAAATTCCCATGCCCGTTGTAGTTTGAAGAACGACCCTAGGTCATACTTACAGCTATACTTCGCTTAGCCGTAGTATACTTAGGTATCCAGCAAATAAAAAATATAAAACTACAACACTGATACACGCCATTCGGTCACCGTCCGGCAATCAACCCGACGACGACACGCCGCGATAAAACCGACCGTTTGGTGCGCATCAGCATCCGTGGTCAACTACCATAGATAAGGGTATCCACATCACAACTTAATCACAATAAGACGACATATAGCTTTTACACAAAACAATCAACTTACATTCTCAACAATTCGGTCAATTCTAACGTATACAATTAGTCAACCAATGTAACATGGATTGGCTCATACCTCAATCAAAAAAGCAAGTAATTCAACATCTATCAACGGATCTACATCATTTAAATTCCATCGCACAAATTCATAATCTTTACCAGATTAAATACCGTGAATCCTCTTACACGTGTGTAATCCGGATTCTAGCATTTAATCGCTTATTTAATATTCTAAGTACTCACATCGAGTTATTATAGATGGTAATGCACAAATGAGATCCCACTTCCTTAGTACCTATTAAATTTACATATCGTTTCAACAACAAGATTGGGAATATATAATCAATTCATACAATTCAAATTATTACTAATTCACTATCAATTTAGTGTATTTGTGCATTTTGACTTTTAGAAAGTCAAACTTGTAACAATCTCATTCTTACCTCATCCAACTACACAATGTTCATCTTACAACAGAAATCATGGTCATTAGTGTTCAATACAACACATTTAAACTATTAATCTATAATCAATCATCCATTTATGATAATCTCCACTTTTAAGTTAGGTTATTCAAATGCTACCCAAAATTCCCCGATAAAACATAATCAAGTTATTAACTACTATTAATAAGCTCATACAATGCTAATTACAATTAGTTTTAGGTTAATAGAACTCATATCATCATCATCCCTCAAAACCCCAAATTTCTCATATTCTAGGTCAAAACAACAAAACACTTACTTGAGAGTGGGGATGAGCATTATTACCGAATTCCAATACCGTATCTATACCATATCGTACCCGTACCATACCACTTCAAACGATCCGGTACTCGGTACTTACTTTCGGACAAAAAAGAGAACCGGTACTTCCGGTATGGTAATGGTATTTTCCCACTTTTCCCGCTTTGGTACCATATTCGAAATATATATGTTATCATTTTTTATTTGTCATTTCGTTCTTTCTATATTTAATAAGATTTATGCGGAAAAAACGTTAGTGACTAAAACATTAGGTCCGTGATCATATTATGGGTATATGAACACAAAATGATATTTTTCGGCAACTAAACAAAATTATAGTTGATTATCACGTATGAATACAATTAGAATTTTATAGAAGTCTAGCTAGTGTCTTTTGACACAAAAATTCACGTTTTAGCAACTTAGTTAAATCGAGTTCCGAAGTATTGCTTATTAACATATAGCTAAGATCCATAACTTTGTGTCATTACAAAATCACATAACATGTTACAAAACAATAATTTTTGTATATATACATTTTTCTTAGTCATTGTCCTTCTTTGTTAATAGATTAATATTTTATATATTTGAGATACATTGATATTATTGTCTTTAATTTTTATCGAATATACGATACGTACACAGGTTTATTCATATACACATTAATTATTCCACATTAATTATTCCTTTTTATTATATTTTCGGTACCAAACCGGGTATGGTACCACTTTTACCGTACCGGTACCGGAACCATACCCGTATCATCCCACTTCAATTGGTACAGTATTTGGTACTCACGCTAGGGCCAAAAATAAAAGCGATACCAACCAGTTCGGTACGGTTCGTTACCGGTTCCGTAGCACGCTCATCACTACTTGAGAGTAAGATGATGATGGTTGGCACTAAGATTACTTCCTTTAATTCGTGATAAGATCAAATTCCTTCCTTTTCTTCTTCTTCTTCGATTAAGAGGTTGCAGGTAGGTATTTGTAAGTGTAAACACGTGTGTGGTAAAAATCTGGAAATCAACATCATAAACAGCATAAAAGTGGGCTCACCCGGACGGGTAAGAGGCTACTCGGATGGGTGGCACCCACTTGGCTCCCGAATAAACAAATGATCACCCGGTTGGGTTCACAACCATTAGCCATCACCCGGACGGATGAGAGCACTTCTCAGCTATTTTCTGCAAATAAAAAATTCTGGAATGTTACATCCGATTAGAACAATCTTAACGACTCTGATACCAGTTGTTGGTCCTAAACTAACAACAAAATGTTGTAGAAAGGGGGGGGGGAGGGAATACAACTCTTTTGATTATACTTATAATGGATTATTTAATATGTTTAGCTTGTAAAGAGTAATAAGAACATATAGCAATTTTTCAATTTAGTTCTTTTATTTGTGTAAATGAAAGAATTACAATTTAGATGTTGAATGTCTAACTTAATTGAGTACATATATGAACACTTTTATCAGCTGAGAACAAACTCAAAACTTGTAACAAGTAATGCTATTTCCGTAAATATAATTGCTCTCTTAACTCATTATAAATTCACTCAAGATTCACACTTGACTTCTTGGTTAAAGTCCAATATTTATAGTTGGGTTTGTATATTACTTGTAACTTGATCAACCAATCAGAATCTTCCAAATGTCTTTATCTTCATTGGACAATTCCAAACATGCTCAATTGTGTGTTTTGACATGTTCTGCACGACCAAGTCTGCTGTACAGATGTTAGATAGTACACTGCATATCTTGTTTTGTTGGTTGACACTGATAAGGAGACATTTTGTTCATAAACAATCAAAATGGACAGGTGTGTACAACATCTGCAGATGTCATTTGATCATACCCATAAGTCTCAAAGTGTTGGTAATACACTTACTTGAATCTGAAACAAGTAAAATGTTCTTGAATCTCTCTGCTGGTTACAAGTAGACTTCAATCTCTGTGCTTAGTCTTCCAACATTGCTCTATCTTGACTTGTTAGAACATCATCAGTACAGGATTGAACTTCAAGAAGAATGATATGTAATTTTCATAATAATATTTCTTCTCTGTGCTAGCTGTACATGTAGTTTTATGTGTGCCGGGTGAACTAGCATAGAAAATCCGTTACAACTAACATACAGACAATTTTGCACAAAAATGAATAATCGCAATCAGGGTAGTTAGGTCATAGTTTTAGTGTTAAATACAAGTTATGGTCATCATAAAAGGATCATGTCTCAACATGTTGTTGTAGAAGACAGTAGCATAGGCCTTGCTACCGCAAAAGCCGCAGGAATGACATGCAACATCACAAAGAGAAGGCAAGTTCCATTATCTTTTTGCTATATTCTTTCGTCATTTGGCCTACACTTAGTGGTTAGGACTAAGGAGTAGGTAGGTTAGTTCTTTGTCATTCAACCAAACATTTTTCTTGTGTGCTATTAACCCATTGAGTTCACTTCTTAAAGGTTTCAATTTTTTTGATTGGGGAGTACATTTACCAGCAGATGAGGACTTTGCAAATGGAAGTGCGGTATTTGATTGCTTGGGAGACCCACCAGAAGAAACGTTTGATCTTGAATTCTGAAGCAGCCTTCTTCAAAAACAGTATGCTTAGTTACTCGCAAATGCCTACTCTTGTCCGGCACCATTGTGGTTCCTTATGTTTTAAAGAAAAAATGTACAAACACTTTCATGATTTAAATCGGCAAATTACGTATATGTTGTTCAAAGCTTGATCTTACGACTACAATATTAGCATAGGATTTGTAATGATGTCAAACATATCTATGGTTAGGGTTACGTTTATATTTTGGGGTGTGACCCGACCAGCTTTTGGTTCCAAGTTTTCAGGTTTCAGTTTTGTCCAGTCTAACCGTTGACTATACATCAAAACAAAAGACCCGGTTAACATTCTATTAAGGTAGTTGTCAAAGCCCCGATTTGCTCACATCGGTATAATAATGAAATACATCATACGTCAAATATAGTTTATTTCTGCAATGACCCTACAAACCGTATGAAACATTTTATGATAATTAGAAGCAAATGGTATTTCATTATTTGCATTGGAATTTCATCTAAAAAAGGCAGCTCTTCGTGCAGCATAAAAACACTAGCTCAGTTTCCGAAAAGGGGTATTATATTTTGGGTCTACAGGTTCATGTAAGATGCCCCCCACACAACCAGGCGAGTTTTCCTTACATCCGAAGGATAAGCATAGACCCCAGGGAAGGCCAAGATCAGCATAAAACGGTTAAACTGTCAAAAACATTGAAGTGATAACCTGTTTTACATTTGGATTTATAAGCTTGATACAACCTGAATATCTATCTAATAACTGGATCAACCGCAGTAACCGGTTGTTAGCGACAAAACACATTAGTGACTCGTGAAAGTTACAAATAACCCATAGAAGCAATCAAAGCAACACCATCATGTAAAAGAAAGCCACAAGGCATCGAAAAGAAACAGAAAAGCTAAATCTCCATGCTAAAACTAAATCAGTAGCACGACAGCTTCATTCATCGTACCTTATCAAGATCCAGTCTTGACCTTAACTATTTCAAAAACAACCAACCATTACCCATTATAATCAATTTGCACAACAATATCCCCATGAAGTACTCTCATGAGTTAATGATCTAATCTTCATGGTATACTGACTTCATTATATTTTCATGATATAGTGCTTTATACAATATTTCTCGGTAATATAATTTCATAGGATTTTACCACGTAAACAAGTATAAAGTCTTGGGGGAATTTGATTTCACTTTTTCCGTTGATTTTTACATAGAAGTTGATAAACCAAAATAGAAAAATTTACAATATATTAAGCCCCAACTTTAAACCTTCATACTGATGGTAGACAAACATGAACCTAAATCAAGTAATAATCAACCCTTTATTGTTAACTAAAAGACAACTTAAAAGAAACCAGAACCAAACGAACCATAAGATAAAGTAACATCTTACTAAATGATAATTTCATCCCAAAATAAATATCAGACTAATAATAATTAAAAACTTTTTTTAAACATCAGGTAAACAAACAAACGGGCTTTATGATATCAACGAAAACACACAAGGATTTCATGTGTACCTTATCCAGCAAAGGCATACCACCACTACAGATACATCATCTTAACAACCCACAGCAGCAACATCCCCCCCATTAGCACTAAGCACAGGAAGGGATCCATCCTCTAACTGCAGCATGCTCATAGTAGAGACTAAACTTCTCCTCAGCATTAGGGATCTCGATTGCCAGATAAGGCAGTGCATCTTTCACCTTGTTAAACCCTATCCTAATCTGATCAGTAGTAATCCACCCTTCGCTGTAACACTGCTGCAGGAAATCCAGCATCCTATCATTCTGAATCTTCATCTCCATCGCCATCACCAATGCCTTCTTCACAACCTCATGGTTAAAGAATGGCATCCCCAAATCACGAATACACACACATGCTTCAGCAACAATGCCCCCGGTCTCATATTCTTCAAGTAATTTGACAATTTTGTCCTCGGCATCTTCAAATGTCCACCAGGTTCCACCTCCCCAACACTGCCGCAGTCTCTCAAATGCATGACAAGCGGCTACAAACGACTGAGCCACGTGAACAGTCTTGCTACCATTGCTGTCTCGTTCTAACCGGTTCTCGATCTGTACCAAATTCAATGGAGCCAATACATCATCAACGACAGCCCGTGCAAGGAAGAGTGCGAGTTCATTTGAAGCATCAGGTATGTCTAGAGCTGTGTCGTCAACAGATTCAAGAAGGAGGACGAAACCATCAACTATATCTCGAATCGAGAAGATATCAAAACAAAGTTTAGAGAGCAGATCACTTGCTCTTTCCTTCTCCGGGTTCTTTCTGTCCATGGCAAGAGTTATTAACTTTTTCAAGAAAATCGGGTTATATTCGGGTGACCCGAACTCAACAAGACTCCTGATAAGTTCAGGTGTATAACCAGAAAGAAAATACTCAAGAATTATCATCACAGTTTCTTTCTTGTAGCGCCTGAGTTTCTCATCATCCTTTGCCTCTGTCAATGTCAGAATTCCATCTCCCGATGAGTTCGAGAAGGATGCATCAAGCCAGCCTTCAACAACAGCTTGTTTGGCAATGGACTCGAACAAGTATTTCACAGATGGGATGTCGAGGGCCAAGTCATCTAGGTTCTCATGCAAACCGGAAAAACCTTAGGTCATTTGACTAGAGCTTATCAAGCCTTCCTCTGATGCCTCCTTCAATAGCATCAAAACGAGTGGCTCTGCTGCACGATTCTCCATCGATAAAACTAAGGCTCTCTTGACAATTTCAGGATGAAAGAATGGGACACCAAAATGGCGGATACACCAACACACCTCAGAAGAGTCCCCACTCTCTGCATATTCCCTGAAGAGATGCGAAATCCTTTTCTTAACTTCCTCGACAGTAACATGGATGCTGCCGCCACAACGACGTTCCACTAGTTGTGCATGATGTGACTTCTTTGTCCTTGTCACAGAGGCTGTGGAGAGGATGTCATCATTCCTAGTTGCATTAAACACAGGAAGGAGCCATCCTCTAACCGCAGCATGCATATAGTAGAGATTAAACTTCTCCTCAGCATTAGGAATACCGAGTGCCAGATAAGGCAGTGCATCTTTCACCCTATTAAACCCTATCGTAATCTGATTAGTAGTAATCAGCCCTTCGCTGTAACACTGCTGCAGCAAATCCAGCATCCTATCATTCTGCATCTTCATCTGCATCACCAACGCCTTCTTTACAACCTCATGGTTAAAGAATGGCATCCCCAAGTCACGAATACACTCACAAGCATCAGCAATAAAGCTCCCGGTCTGATATTCTTCAAGTAATTTGACAATTTTGTCCTCAGCATCTTCAAACGTCCACCAGGTTCCACCTCCCCAACACCTCCGCAGTTTCCAATCTGCATAATGGGCATTTAGAAACAACTGGGCCACGTCAACAATCTTGCTACCATTGCTGTCTCGTTTGAATCGGTTCCCGATCTGTACCAAATTCAATGGACCCAGTACACCATCAATGACAGCCCGTGCAAGGAAGAGTGCGAGTTCATTTGAAGCATCAGGTATGTCTAGAGCTGTGTCGTCAGCAGATTCAAGAAGGAGGACGAAACCATCAACTATATCTCAAGTCCAGAAGATATCGATACAAAGTTTAGAGAGCAAAATAGATGCCCTTTCCTTCTCCGGGTTCTTTCTGTCCATGGCAAGAGTTATTAACTTTTTTAAGAAAATCGGGTTATATTCGGGTGACGCGAGCTCAACAAGACTCCTGATAAGTTCGGGTGTATAACCAGAAAGAAAATACTCATGAATTATCATCAAAATCTCTTTCTTGTAGCCCCTGAGTTTCTCATCATCATCTGCCTCTGTCGATGTCAGAATTGCATCTCCTGATGAGTTCGAGAAGGATGCATCAAAGGCTGGGGGGAGAATGTCATCATTCCCATTAGCACTAAACCCAGGAAGGAGCCAAGTAGTTTGAATATTATCGTGAACAGGCTCATTTCGATAAATTTGAATATTATCATCAGTGTCAAGTAGTTTTCCCCAGGTACCCTTACCACGTCCGTCATCTGTTTTCAGAGTCAGTCAGCAAATGAGTATAAGACAAACATAAGAAAACCAATGCCAAAGAAATAGAAAGCAAGACCGCTTACACATAGCAATTACCTGAATTAATGGAGAAAGATAAAACAAATGTAGATATCAAATGCAAACATAAAAGCGGGCTGGGGAAATTTCGCTAGACAAGTGGAACAAGATCAGAATTTTTTATGGTTCATATCTAACTGTAAACAGTGTGCTCCATTATTCAGTTATCCCTGGATAAAACGAAATGTCCTTATTAACATGATACAAGCCAAAAACATATGACACCGTGAGTTACCTCCAACATTTCTCCCAAGAATTTAGTTCATAAACGACACACATGTAATCTACATAGACGTTCATCATATACAAAATAAGAGCCATAACTTCACAGGATCAAGTTTGGCAAATAAGTTGGACAGTAGCGTTTAAATACATGCTGAAATCCAAGCTTGATCCATAATTCAGTCATTCCTAATTAACCTCATATATTTATTATCGTGATACAAGCGAGAACCTATGAGACTGTGATTTATCTCCAACATTCCACTCGAACTTATTTCGTAAACGACAGACATATCCTCATAAGCACACCATAACTTCACAGAAGTAGATGTGGCAAATATGTTTATGTAAGCTTTGAATACATACCCAAAACTTAAATAAAGGTGAAGCGTAAACGTGGTACATGAAACTGTCATTTTACCAATTTACCCCCATCCAAATAACATTACCCTTTTCTTACCATCTCCAGGTCTTAATAGACCTACTAAAATGGTTCAAAAATATTAAACAGCAGTACCTATTGTTTCATATGCATTCAGTTATTTGATTTAACAATGCAAAAACTCAACAATCGATATTGACTTCACAGTTAGGATACCTAGAATCTATATAAGCAAAAATATACACACACAAACCTTTTTTAATCCTAGCCCTTGCCAATCGCCAATGCCAAAATTCCCTGTGTTTGTCGGTCCAAAAACCCTTGCATGCTGCCGCCATTGCCAATAGCAAACCCTAAGTCTCGATAAATATTTGTTTTACGTGCGTTCTCGAGTTTTTTTTATTGAAAAATAAAATATCAACATAAAAGAAAATAAAAAATGCTATTAAACCACAGTTAAGTTTAATATATGGGCGATAACAGAATAAAAAGATATGTACGTGGCTTGTAGCAATGAAAAGTTAATATATATATATGGTCGAATCCGAGAAGAGTAGATGACGACTTGTACATCTTCTTGTATATGTTCTACTATTACCATTAAAAATTAATTAATTATATTTTAAACTTAAATCTCTGCCTCGTCTAATTATTTTGCTAAACCAAATGACCCTTAAGATTTTAAAGGCAATCAATGTACAATTACTCAATAAGTTTGATTTACCTTAACTTGTATTATTTGTCGATGTTAAGAATCTTGGACCTGAGTTTATGATCACCTTATATATGTTCATATTGATATTTGATATTGATTTACTACAGTAGGCCGGTTTTATGACTAACATTTTGTGTATGTATCAATCCCATGGTATATTAATTTGTTCAGATCTCAAAATACAATAAAACACACGACAGTAGGATTTGACGACTTGGGTATTCGTGAAAAGGAAAAGAAAACATACGTGATACATATTAAATGTGAAGGTTATCCCAAACGTGCATAAACAGTTTGGGTTGGAATTAAGATGCTTAGTTTAATATTCACTATTAGTAGTAATGATAATATTTACAATAATATATACAAGATCCTAATTAATTTTTATATAGTCAAATATTGTTTGTATGACTGTTTGAATCCTTCTCTTTTGTGATTAAATCTTGGAGGTTTACGTGAATATTGAAAGATCGAGTTGATAGTTTTTGTTTGCTTTTTTAGTATTATGTAAGCCTTCATGTGAACTTAGAGATGTATGAAATTGTTTAGTTTTATGCACTTTGAGTGAAAGTTATACACTTATGTACTTAAGTGAAAAATGTTTAAAAAAACATTTAGACTTGAGATTTAGAAGGAAATCGAAGAATGATTTACATTATAATCTGGATTTACTGAAACAATTTTAAGCTAAAGGTTTTGAACTTATAATACCTATGCTTATGATTACTTATATCTATATATCCGATTTGTATATGTCCGGCTTACAATTTACAATTTAGAACATCTACTTACTTGTAATATTTATGCTTGTTAAATATAATGCGTGAAATCTGATGATTTGACTTATAGCTTTGACACTATTAATTTGAAAGAACTAAGTTTGATGTAGATGTTAAAATATAAATATATAAAAATAGTCTGGGATATGATGATTAATAAAGTAAATATTACCTCTAATACAAACATAGTCTGAGGAGTTATATTGTCACCAACATGAAACATTATAAACATTTTTAATTAGTTTCATAGTTTAAGGTAAAGATTTTACACCATAAGTTATGATCATACTCCTGAAGCGCGTTATAATTATATTCGTGGTGAATGAGTTAACTAGGTCATGTAATCAATCATTACTTGATATGTATCATCTTTAGATGAGATTATGAATAAAATCATGAAACCCATCTAGTTAGCTTTGCCATAGTTCTAGACTAGAAGCGAATGCTATCATAGATAAAAAGTTGAAGTTTTGGTCATATAGATAATTATAGAAGTATATGACTTACCACTGAAAATGCTATATATATGTATATATATGAGTTAAGGAAAAATGAAAATGTGAAACAGAGAGAGGTGTCATATGAAATACATAATATTATTATGTATGTAAAACTTATTTGTTATGCTTAAAGTATTTATCATATATTTGTGTTTATCTATTTTGATGATAATTCATAATAAACAGTGAAAAGTTATATAGATCACTTACTTCAAGACACATATTTTAAGTGATGATGATAATAATGCATGCATTAAGGAAAGAAGAGCATAAAGTAATGATGAATTTAGTATTTATCTTATATGATATGACTTATATTATAACAGAGTTGTGCAATTAAAGTACGTACGGGAATAAACTTGATGTTTTATAGACCTTGATTATTATAAATTGGTATGACCGATTAGATCATCCCGAGTCAATGATGATACGAAATGTGCATAAGAACCGAGAGATTCTTCAGAGTGATAATTTTACATGAGTTGTATGCTCTCAAATACAGTTAATCATTACCGACTAAAGCTGATTTTGGATATGATAAAAGAGGATATATGTTGGCCTATATATCCACCTAGTGGACCATTTGGAGTTATAAATCGATGCATCGTCCAAATGGTCATGAAAATCGCAACTAGAGTTTGCGTGATTGAGTGACTCGGTTAATGAGATTACGAGCACATACCATATATTATCATTTCTATCTATTTTGAAAAATGTCGCTAAATGTAACATACATTATGCATCTTCAGTTGATTGTAATAAATGTTAAACGTCTATTAGTTCCCCTTTTGTTGAAACGCTTACCGAGAGTATGAAATTTATTGACAAACTATGACTATGATGATAGCAAAGTTATTACTTATATTCTGGGGCCATGTTAGTAAACGTGAATAATATGAATTCGCATCGGACCAAGAAGGTTATGATTCCTCCCCATGATAATTGGTTTTTTTGGTCATGAAAAAAGATATATCCCATCTTGAAGTTTTATTTGTTTGTGCGATATCTATTTTAGTTGCTCCACCACAATGCTCAATGTCTAGATGTGACAGAATATTAGGAATATGTATAGGGAAGGGATAAGCACCTTAAATTGGAATTATCACTATATGACATTGATCCTCATACTAAGAATAAGAGCTCAAAGTTTAAAAGATAATTCATATTTAATAATTGCCACACATATTCGTCCACTAATATAGAGTGTCTAGGTCACCTAATAAGCTGCAGATGCTCTGATTAAGATCGGTAATAAGTCCACCGCACGTGTGACATGATAGATTTATCAATTCCAAATAAAATCCTCAAGTAAAAAGGGAGCAAGAAATTAAGATGGTCAAATTGAGGTAATAAATACCCATGAAAAGTTAATAAAGAGATACTAGACATGAAGGTTATAGAAAAACCCCGGGTACCTGTTCAAAATCGAATAATGAAAAGATCTCAATAGTTTAAATGATGTCTAGAAAAGTGTGAAATCGAAATGATTGAAATCGACGTTGTTAATGTTATTTTATTATGTAGCACTAGATATTTGTAAACGAGGATCGTAAAGTATTGATCCCAAGGAGTACATATGTAGAGATTATTGGCCAATATAAAAAGACGCAAGAAACTTATGAAAATGAAATATCTCAATGTGAGATGGTTAGGCTTAAAATCTATACACGTGGAGGTGTAAAACATATCTTATATAAATCGGTCTTAAAAAAGCCCAAAGAGTATGAAGATAAGAGATATAAGGCAAGAGTGATGATACAAAGATTATTTGCAAAGACTTATATTTGAGGAAGAGATTTCAAACACAAAAATAACATATTTGACATTGGCGTACGAAGCTTTCGCTGGAGATTTCTTCCGAAGCTTGCCTTGTTACAGACGGCTTTAGGTCAAGCATCCTTAGCGGATCGTTTTTGTTCTTTCAGTCGGCAGCGTCAGTTAAAGACAAAGAGTAACGGCGACAGCAATTGAGTGCCAATTTGGTGGGAAATGACACCAAACACCACTGAATGTTTGTTAGATTTCAAGAAAACTATTACCCTTTCGGTTTCAAATTTGGTGAAGTAAATGATGGTTGAAAAACATTTCAAATCGGTTTTGGAATTTCGTTCCAGATCCGTTTTAGATTTGTATGCTTATAGCTTTTGTAAAGTTACCATACTACCCCTCCGCCTAATTTCAGTTAAAAACTTAATTATGTTTTAAAAATTTTAATATATTATTTTGGACCCTTGATTAGGAAGATCCAATGACTAGCATACATTATTCTATAAGTTGAAAAAATTGTGTATTCAAATGAACTTTTATCTAAAATACGATCTATAAAATTAGAAAAAAGTATTGTGAAGTACAATTTAAGGATGATATGTCATTCGACAAACATACTATCGCATGTACTATTAATTGATAAATAAGTTACAATTGTATTGCACGGACAATAACTAATAAATTAGTAATACTATCATTTTATTACAAATAAATAAAAGTAATATTTTTAAATCGGACATTTCTAATTAAATATATATATATTTTTAAAAGATAACACCACAACTATCACAAACCACGACATGCATACACATTTTTTTCAGCCTTAAAGTTCCATCGAGACAGTCAGATCGGTCCCTTTTTATTCCTAATTGTTATTCATCGTAACAAATGTTTTACTCAAAGTATACAATTTTTTTGTAGGTTCAAGATCAGGAAGGCAACCCCTCCAAGGAGAGAAGAGTAGGCAGCCTCTCCACCAACCAAAATGTGACACATGTCCCTCCAACAAACTTTTATTTTCACCCCACCTGTTTTACAACTATATTATACCTTCCCCTTTTATTTATACTCCACTCCCACTCACCCACCTCCACCCCACCTGCTGCCAGCAGCACCAAAATGTGACACATTTCCCTCTAACAAACTTTTCTTTTCGTTTTTTTTACGTTTTTTTTTTTACGTTTTCATTCGTTTTCTTATTTTCTTTTCGTTTTTTTCGGGTTTTTTTTACATTTTTTTTTTATTTTTTTATTTTTTTTACGTTTTCTACGTAATGCATGTTATTTGAATGTTTATTGCTGCACATGTCACTTTAATGTTTGTTGTTGCATTTTTTACATATTGCATGTTATTTTGATGTTTGTTGCTGCATGTTATACATACTGCATGACATTTTAATGTTTGTTACTGCATTTTATACGTACTGCATGTTATTTTGATGTTTGTTGCTGCATTTATACATATTGCATGTTATTTTGGTGATTGTTGCTGCATTTATACATACTGCATGTTATTATGATGATTGTTGCTGTATTTTATACATACTGCATGTCATTTAGATGTTTGTTACTGCATGTTATATACTACATGTTATTTTGATGTTTGTTGCTGCATTTTATACATACTGCATATTATTTTGATGTTTTATTGTTGCGTTTTATATATAACATGTAGTAAATAATATCTAAAATAACATGCAGTATATATAAAATGCAGCAATACACATCAAAATAGTGTAAACAACGTTAAAAACGTCAAGAAAGGAAAAAAAATTAAAAGAAAACGTAAAAAACCCGTGAAAAAATAAAAAATAAAATAAAAAAACTAAAAGAAAACGAAAAAATGTATAAAAATGTATAAAAAATCATAAAAACGAAAAGAAAACGAAAAAACGAAAAGAAAATGAAAAAACGAAAAAAAACGTTAAAACGTAAAGAAAACGAAAAAACGAATAAAAACATAAAAAGACGTTAATAAAACGAATAAAAATGTAATAAAATTGAAAAAAGAAATTGAATTTTTTATGGAAAAAACTAATTTATGACGGCGGCTGGTGGCTGCTAGCGACTTCTGGCAACAGGTGGTGTTGGGGGAGGGGTGGAGGTGGAAAGTTGAAGGGATGGAGGGAGATAGTTAAAAATTGAGAAGGGAGAAAAACAAAGTTTGATAAAGGTGGAAGCGGTATATATAAAAAATTTATGTTCTGTTTTGGTTTTTTTTTTGCTTAACTTATAACCTAATAGTTCTAACTAATTATAAAAATGTCATAATTATTAACCATTGATCAAAAAATTAAGAGAAAATGATTTATTCACTCTTCTCTCCATTAAACCTCCTTCTCTTTTTATCCTAACTCTTTTTCGTATTCCTAAAAATTCAAAGCCTTAAAAAACAGGTAAGTCTTTTCCTCTCTCGATTAATTAATTAACTTTAGTATACAATTTTCACACTGATAATATTAATAGAAAATATTTACAAGGTCTGATTATACTTAAGAATTATATAAATCGATGTTTTTGCTGCAGTTCCTTCACCTAATATTTTCACGCTCGCATTGAATGAATGAATTAAGTATTTAAGCATTGTTTTATGTCTATATAATCGAACAGGTCAAACATTTTTCTTGTATGAATTAAAGTATATATGGTTGTTTAGAGTTTTAGACGAAGAATATAACCACCATTACTTCTTCTAATACAATAATATCCTTACAGATCAAACAGTATTGTCGATTAATTTCAAAGTTACTTACTTTGAACTTTATATTATTATTTTATTAAGAGTTGGGATTGGGCGCCACTTTATGACTTTTATTTCTTGGAGCCAAAGGTTATAGATTGTTACGAATTAGGATGAACCTACAGAGGTACTTCCTTAATTCAACGCAGGTGTACAGGCGACGAAGACAAAAGGGACATGAAATTAATTATCAAAACATTCAAATAGTCATTATTAAGGGTCATAAATACATATATATATATATATATTATATTAGAAGGCTAAATATTATGAGAAGATATGAGTTATTTCAAAATCACTTTTTAAATATTTAAAATACGAATTTTATAAAAATTTCTTTATAACTCTTTATTCAAATAACTTTAAAACTAATTTTTCAAATAAAAAAATTTCGACGTCTTTTTATCTACTTATTTTTTTTTAATTTTGTTTGTAATAATCACATGAATAATATTGATAAACAAGTTCTATTTTGTGATTATCTCGAACACATGATAATTATATTATATTAGAAAATAATCACATGTGACTATTGTGTTATATTTTGTGATTAGCTTGAAAAATCACAAAGGTAACGATTGAAAAAAAGTTTGAAAAAAATTAGTATTCCTTTTTTTTTTTATCGTAACTTTCAAAAGTTATTTTCATAATAATCATAATTTGAAGGAAAATATGTTTTAAATAGTTAAAGAGTATTTTTAAAGTCATTCTCTCATTCACACAATATTTAACAATTTAATTTGAACTCTTATCTATATATATATATATGTATATGTATATAAAAGGTGAGAATCGCGAGAACCATTAAATTACATATTTTTTAACATGTAATTGACTTTATTCATTTGTGAACATTCATGTACATTTGATTTATAAAGAAAAAAAGTTAAAAAAACTCTAAAATTATATCTCAAAACACAAAATAAGAAATACATGTTCACAGGTGAACCATAATGTGAACAAATCAGTAAAATTGGTTTTAATACGTAATTTTTGAATTTTTAACTTATTTTTCTTTATCAATCAAATGTACATGAATGTTTAACTTATTTTTCTTTATCAATCAAATGTACATAAATGTTCACATATAAATTTATATATACGTAAGTATGATAGTAAATTGTTATCAATTAATTAATGTTCATGAAATGCATTGTCTCTGCTCCTCCTTATAAATTGTAGTAAAAAATAGTAGATCTTATTCCATATTGATTGATATAATGGTTCTTCGAGACTAAAATTCATCTAAAAACAAAACCTACCAATCCAAGCGCCAATTTTGACTCATGAGTCATGACCATACAAACTTAACTTTCATATAGAATATATTATAAGTAATAACTTTTTACACTCTCTCAAATAGTATTTCGACTCTAGTTCTTGTAAAGAAATTTCCCTTTTTTTTTTATAATTGTTTTTAAAGATTAAAGAAGCAAGCAAACGTCATATTCTAACCCACCTACCATTAATAATAATATATAAGTAATATTTCTAATAGGCAAAATAACCAGAAATCGAAAACAAGAAAGTTAGATAAGAAATTATAACCTTTTTATCTCTTGCTTAAATTAAAAGCACGAAGTATCTTTATATATAAGTATGTATATTATGTGCCAGCACAGCCGATGACGATTTTGAGGGCCAGAGAAAGACAATTTTGAATTACTAGTTGTATGAGATTGTGGTTTTACACACCGTATTATATTGTCTACCGCAATGATAGGGTTAAACAGACCGATTCGTGGAGTGTGATAAAAGAGAGGGTATAAGAAAAGGAAAAATGAGGTTGATTTTCTTAAGAGTGTTTATTGTGCTCACGTTTTGTACCATTCAATAGTAGTCCGTGGAATATAGAGGTTATTTTAATTCAGTATTAAAACTAGAAATGATATTGACAGTCGAACCGTCAATTATACATATATACTAGTAACAATAACAAACTCAATGATCATACGATAATTTATAAACTTTTTAATAACATTAGCAAAATCCATACATAAACTTTATTAACTTTTCGATATAAAAATAACTGCTTACGTAAATGTTAAAACTTTGATAAACATGCCGATTAATGTTTAATCAAACATCGCCCATTTGTGAAAAGAAACTAGTAAGTTATACATGAGTTGGGTTATAAACATTGCCAAACTTTTAAAAAATAATAATAATAAAATAATAAAATAAGCAAGTGTCAAATCAGTGTTCTATTAGATCGGCGTATATATTTTAATATTATAATTATATTATTACTTTCAAGATCAACATGATACACTTTCAATCATTCAAAAGGATCTATTATTCTCTACTACTAATTAGATCGACTCATGCATACTTATCAGTCAACAATATTCAACCAATGTTTTTGCCTTTATAAATGCTAACAATCCTAAACAACTTTTATTTGTCCTTGAACCACTTCAACAACACCTACCCCCTTGTAGCATAATACCAGAAAGGTAAACAAAAAATGTTCACACTAGCAAATGCAAATCATTCCCACCTTGATTCCATTCGAAATCATCTTCTTCTTGATGATCATTTAGACATTTCATATGATCATAATAATTACCAAAACCCTAGTAGTTTTCCAAGCTTAATCATCGACGATTGGAGTTTTCTCGAGAACTCATATGAATCGTTCATAAACCATGAAGATGTATCTTATTATTTGATGCCGTTAAGTTCATCAAACTCAGACAACATGTATAGCCCGGGTTCAACTCAAATCTCTCCACAAGATGATCAAATTGAACTTTCACTAAATGTTGATGATTTTGAAACATGTAGTTTTTCTGTCAAAAACAGCGACAAAATAGTTGAAGTCACAAATTCCAGCCCACAAACATTTCAAGACGCCAACAATAAAGAATTCACTAATACTCCAACCATTTTCACAAATATTTCATGCATGAAAGAAGTTGTAAACAAGCCGCTAAACTTAGATTTCGCAACAGGGAATCTCATTTCCCTTAGCGATGAAACATTTCCAGTTGGAAAACAAAATGAGCTATCTTTCGTGACTGAAAGGAGGTATAGAGGTGTAAGAAGACGACCGTGGGGAAAGTTCACAGCTGAAATGAGGAATCCGGAGAAAAAGGGTTCTAGATTATGGCTAGGGACGTACAAGACAGCAGAAGAAGCGGCTATGGCTTATGATCGGGCGGCTTTTAAGCTTCGTGGTTCGCATGCTATGCTTAACTTCCCACATTTGATCGGTTCACACGATGACCATCAAAATGTTAAAAGCAATACGTGCAAAAAAAGACGTCTAGCGAAGTCACAGTCCTTGTCATCTTCGTCGTTGTCGGAGTATTCAAAAATTATCAGCAATAAGAGGAACAAAACTTAATGCTAATTGAAGTTTATAAAATAAATAAGGTGGCATAGCTAGAGACAATTAAAAGTTTTTATTTTTTATTTTTTCTGGACGCTATAAAGGTGGAGACGACTTAAAAGATTATGTGATGCCTTTTGAAATCGCACGTACGTACTGTACTATGCTTCATAATATAACAATCGTTGTACGCAATTTTTGAAGTTAAATATGTACGATACGTTTAGTTACCGAAAACTTCTTCGTTTAGTTAAATATGTTTATGTACCTAATTATATATTGTTTATATATTTTATTCCAAACATTTTATCAGTATTGTTTTATTTTATTAGTAGAAGAGTCAATCACTGAAATTATCTTATCTTTGCCCCATGCTACTTTGACCGTAAGGCTAAAATTTAGGTATTGTATAAGAAAAGAAAATAAAAAAATAAAAATATGGCGGATATTAAATATTATGTAAGAGTAGTGTTAAATAAAATATTAAATTTATATATAAAAAATATATATATAATTCATTCACCATTTGATATGTCGATGTTTATTTTTTTTCTTTAAATTTTCACTTTTTATTTTGACACATGAACCAATTAGTTTTTTTGTGTTTTTTTTTCTAATTATAAGCGTATGAATGAATTAAATATATCTAGCATTTTTCATTGTATATATTAACCTCTGTCTCGTTCGGGTTATCTAGCTATTGAATCAACTAGCAAGTGTTAATTAGTTTGTTTAGAATAACTTTTTTAAAAAAAGAAAAAGGAAATGGATCCATTGTTTTCTTGTAGATAAAGAATAAGGGATATATAATTTATTACTTAAAATTAAAAATAAAATACATAATATTAGTAAACAATTACGATGTTACTTTTTAATATTTTTTAACAGCAAAGTAAGAAAAACATATTAAAAACTAAGAATTATATCAAACAGTCATTAGGTTGACTAGCAATATTGAGTTGATATTTCAAGCATAAAATTGTTTGTTCAAAGTCCTGAAATTTAGACAATATATAAGTATAAGATAAACATTATATATCAGCAATGTATTACTATTCATTGAAGTATGCAGCTTATTTATTTCATTATCAAAATGTGTAAGAAAGCAAAAAACGTTGTGGTTTCCGAACAACCTATTTTATTACCAAGAGATCCACTGGTCTTGCCGAGAATTCCATCTAGTACATAAGCTGAGGTGTCAAAGTTTTAGTGTCTGGAGAATTCATGTTTGACCAGACGAAAATGAGTGACACGTGGGGTGGTTTGATGGCGGACGTTGCTTTTGCGGGTTCTGCTGGTTTAATTCCAGCGAATTTCGTGTACATAAACGAAAATTTATCTGATACAGACCGTACGATGAAAAATGAGATGATTGGCCATGTTAGTAACTAGAAATTTAGTAACATGTATTTCTTAACTTACTAAGTGACGTGGATGTTACGTGTAATACACATGTGATATAATAAATCTAATTGGCAAATGACATGAATGGTTAATCAATACTTTTAAATTAGTAATAGATAAAAAAAATGGTTTTTAAAGATCTTGACACGAATCTTCCTGGTTCAGTATATATATTAGTAATAAATTGGATAAGTTGCATATCTTAAAACGAGACGAAGAATAGATTGCTCATTTACAACATTTACCTGTGTATATATTCATGGCCGGCTTGTATAATAGTATTTCTTTTCTAATAGAAAAAGTAACTAAAAATTATAATATATCGAAGAGAAAATCGAAACAACAGTCACATTCTACCGGACACCCCTAAACTGAACAGGAAGATGAGTGATGACATTGATCGAAGACTAAAATATAGAAAGTCAAACTCCGCAACCAAAATAATGTACCTAATTGATGTGTAGCATCTGAAAGAACTTTGCAGTAGGTTAGACAATTTCTGACAGGACTCTAAATTTAACACGAAAGCGACTTGAAGATAAATAGGTTTGGGTCGGGTTTTTGACTTGCAAACCCACCAACCCGAAACTCATAAACTTGCTGATCTTTTTGTCAGTTTTGGGTAACCAATGAGTTTTTGGGTTGACCTGACAACCCAAATAAATTTTAAAAGTACTTTAAACTTTAAATGTTCATTTTAATTTAATAAATAAAAGTATTCAATGATGTTTTAGTATTGAATTTGATTGAACATACTAAGTAATATGATCTTTTTGGAATTTTATAAATGTTTTTATGCTTATTTATGATGAATTATAAATTTATGGACTGATCCATGTGACCCTTTTGAACCGAAATAGACATGTTAGCGGAAGCTGACCCGAAAATATGTTGACCTGATTAGATAAAATGGTTATTTGGGTTGAATTCGGGTTAGTAGGTTTTGGGTTTGGTTGAAATACTCAACCCGATTAAAAAATTAGGTCCGGTTCAAACCGACTAGTACTGACCTCTCAACCCGATAATCCGAGCGAGTCCACCTGATCCAAACCACATTGCCACCCCTACCCTGCAGCACCCAATGGTTGAGGACTACAAAAGCGGAAAAAAGGTTAATGCATGTATAATTTCATAAACTTAATTTCTTTAAAGATTTTAGTTTGAAGTTATATATGTGTATCTATACGCCTCTTATAAAGGTTTTTACGTTTTCTTAAAAAGTTTATACTTTAAAATATGTGAAATGTCAATTGTACCCTTATAATTGACTTAATATATATGAAAACTAATTACACATTATGTAACTAAATTTTCTCTTATTTCATAAACCTTTTCTAATAAAGCATTTATAAATGACACTTACTGAATGATTAAATAAATATGGAATAATCAATTACCAATATAATATAACATTTATAATACTCACTTTCTTTTTCCATATCAAACATTTTGACTTTATAATTAAATTTAACAATTGTTAAAAAAAAATTATTATTATTTAAAAAAGACAAATTAAATCATACAAGATAACATAAAAATCGTTATTAACACATTAAAATTTAACATGTGTTAAAAAATCAACCTAAAGTTACAAAAACATTTGAACGAATTTAATAAATAACTCGTGATAAAAATGTCACTATTGGTAATCGAAGTAGGCCAACATTGCTAACAACCACATCAACAACTTTACCTATCTTTGTCATTAACATTATCGTCACCTATCACCAACAACCACTTATATGTTCTTCGCATTTGTTACCACTTGGTTGCACCGATATACTAGTAATTAACATATTTAATTTGTTGTTTTAACTGATTATATTATGTGTTTTCAACTATTGAATCTTCAATATATAGATTGTGCACTTCTCTAAGGTCTGACGGGTTAATTAGTCCAAATGGTGTAATTTATTATACCGTGAGTTCGAACTTGATCAACCAAATGGCATGAATTGAACATAGTTTCAAATATAATTTTTGCGCAGTATTTTTCGCTTGACTAATTTATAAAATAAATATAAAATATAATAAATTAAGAGTGTACGGAGTTGGGAGAGATGTCGTCGTTTACCATCAGGACATTATCGTCAACAATCATCATCTTCGAACTCGAATACCGACATGCCGGGTTTTGATACTACATACCAAATGCCGCAAATGTCAATCTATCAAACATCCAACTTCTCATCCGAGCAATATAATATTTTCCTAATGTGGAAAGCATCACAAAACACCCATTAACCTGATATCACCCGAATGTTCGATATATCTCGGCAAGGTATCGTCTATTGGGATTCTGGATGTTGACCAAAGCATGCGCGATCAGTGGGGTGTTTTATATTTATAGTGCAGCCAATCCTAAAATTTTTACTATGTAGAACCACTGAGTAGGGTTTACTAAGGTGAGTAACTGATAAGCATAACTCAGGTGTCGTTCTTTAAACTACAACGGGAATAGGATTTTAGGGTGATATGTTATCTTCGCTGATTTAGCTAGGTTATCAAAAGGTTGAGGATTTTGGTTTTCTTTTATCCTAAACTAAACTAAAAGTTGTAAAAGTAAATGGGGGAGGTTACTCCAACACTATAAATGAAGCGGTGTATGCGATGATGTCAACTTATGTTGGGTTATGGTAATTATGTTGATATGGCTTTAGTAATATTAGAAAAAACATGATAGAGACCCCCAATAGAAACCGGTTTTAGTGGAACTTGTAGAAAAACGGTTTTAAAACATATAAGAAACCGATTATTTGGTATAACACAGGTCTCTATTCGATAAAACACATATGGAAAACATAGAGACCCTTTTTGTTGATACAAACCGGTTTCTATTTCAATTTTTAGAGACCGATAAATTAAACGCTTTTTATGAGTAGAGACCTAATTATATATAAGCACCGGTCTCTATTACCCAACCGTTTGGATACTCTAATTTCCAATTTTCCTCTACAGAGCCCGCGTAGATTTTAATATTTCAAAATATTAAAGCCCATCTAGCTTCTTAATTCTTCGATCTTTTTTCAAAATTTCCCCAAATCAATTTCTCTTTAACCTTGAAACCATTACCATCACTTCCATTCACAGCCCACCACCCACTGCACCACCGCACCTCTCTTTAGATCTCTTTGTCTCCATTGCGGAACCCTAACCACTACGGCACCACTTTCACTCCACCACACAATTTTATATGCTTTTACGACGAAGAAAATTAGATCGTCAAATCGGTAATTCTTTTCGTTTAGTAATGATAATATTGTATACATATATTAAAACCTATGATTCTTAGAATGTGTGAAATATGAAAATTGAATTTTCCTTCAAAATTAATTGCTGTAAATTAATTGATTGATGTGTACGTTTTGGGAGACATTAAGTATGTGATATATCTTGTTGAGTAATATAATTGGAAAGGTGAATTTGGTCCGTTTCAGACACCAATACCTACTTAAGTTCCGATATAGTTAGCTGTTGGTATAATTGACCTCCTGATTAGAAGTATGTTGGTATAATTTATGTGTTATGAAATCTAAATACTTATATATATTATTGTGTATGTAGTTAAGTTTATCCGTGCTTCAAGGTTACAAGTACATTTTTTGTGAAGATGAATAATTGGATTGTATAAATAAAGGTTATTGGTGGTTTTTCATATGTATTCAAGTGGTTACCAATCATCTCTTTGATTTGGTTACTGTCAACTAGAAAATTTTACTTTAGTTTTGGAGGCAAAGTGTGGCTCTGTAAGTTATTTTGAAGCGTTTCCCTCTTATTATGTTGACCGGTGAGTGGCTTCACTTGTTTATTAACTTATTAGTTAGTTGTTCAACTAGTGAAATAGGATTTGTGGTCATTCGTATTTTTTATGTAGTGCTCGTAATGACATTTCTGAAGTAAAAGTTCATGAACTTGTAATAGGTAAGGTCTCTTATTAAGGATATCAAGGATGTGCGGTTTCACAAAATTGGCACTGGATTGGAGATGCTTTCAACTCGTACATTCACATTGAAGGTATGCTTCACATTTACACTGCTAATTAGAACGTATGAAGTATATGGTTGGAACTTGGAAGTGCAAATATAGGCATATAGCATTTATTTACCAAGTAGTAACAATGGTTATTGTATATGTTGTGAATTATGTATATATTTTCTCTTTGGTGTAGCTACTTGATATCTAGTAAATTTGAGCTTAATATCTCTTTTATGTTCTGTTACAAGAAACTAGTCTTAACTGTGGGATCAAGTTCCTAAACTTGATACATGACGTAAAGTTCCTTTTAAAGTATAGAAATGTATCTCATAATTATTCTATATACTTGTTGATTATTTTGATGATGTTGTATGTAATTTGGATATTATTTCTTATAAAGTGAGTAATTGTTATTTGGTCTCTTTAATTCTTTAACATAAAAAATAATTCATCCAACAAAGCAGGTAATTTAAGGCGAGTTATGTTGATTTCTCTTTAATTCTTTAATATCTCTTTTTGTTTTTCGTATATACGGATCCCTTTGAAGCATATAAACTCATACGAAGTAAAAGGGTTAGACAATATCAGTGGTTTGTGGCTATCATATTTTATGAAGATTTGTGATAATTAGTTTTGTTGTATAACTATCCTTTGAGTGCGTTATTTTATATGTCAAATTTAACTATGGAATTGAAGTTTGTATTTGATTGTTTCATATGTATATATGATTTCGTTTGGTGTTTTTGCATTTGTTTAAAAAATTTGTAGTTGCTATTTAGTTTATGTTCTGCAGATACTGTTGTAACAAAATAATTTGTAAAAGCATAGTTTTAGAGACTGGTTTTAGGTTATTCAAAAGGGTCTCTAAACAGAGTATAAAGACCGAATTGTGAAAGTCAAATCGGTCGCTATTTTCTAAACATAGAAACTGGTGTTCTAAATCTCATAGAAACTTCCCCCTTTAGAAACCGGTTCAAAAACCGGTCTTTAAAGGACTTAAAAATCGGTCTCTAAAGTGTATTTCTGTAGTAGTGAATGATAAGTCAATGCTCTGGATGAGTTGTGTCTACAATTCTACCGTTTATCTGACACGAAGTTGTCCGTAAACAAATAAGGGTGTGTGACTTGGATAGTAGATATGAAGTCTTATCGAACACTGGAAGTTCTCCCAAATGCCATAACGAATTTAACCAACAGTTATCCTCAAATCATGTTCCTTATTTCTTTGTCGTCGGAGACTTCTTATCATGACATGTATTATTGAATAAACAATAACATGAACGGATATATCATTATTATTCTACTACATTACTAAGTTACATAATAATCAATTTATCTTTAAAGACCTAATCATACATTCAATTAGATCGTAGATAAATTGGTGCTGACTAAACCTAAGCAACAATCAGACTAGAACAAGCAATAGGTATGTAATAGCAACATTCAGTTCAACCAAGCGTTTGAATGATTAACTAAGTTGTAAATATTTCGAAATTCTCTCAAGAATATATACTATACGATATTGAATCTAATATAGCTCTATTCCCATGCTCCATGTCTCCCACAGACGTATTTCAATCAGGAGAACAGCGTCCATTTCGAGCTCAATGATCATCTAACACAGAATGATTGAGTGACCTATACTTATGAATTAACTACGTTTATTTTAGATATAAGATTTCAACCACAGCATGAGTTGGACATAATAACAATTAACATTCAATTCATATATTCATATATTAAATAATTAATGCGTAAGCACAGTAAGTAACTATATAATAAATTATATAATTACGCTAACATAAACTTCTATCATAGCAAACACTTAAGTTATTTCGCCTAACATGTTAATTCTAGAATGCATGTTTAAATAATTAATATGAAAATAATTAAACATATTAAAATAAATGAGAAGTTAGATGAATAATTAAAACCTGATAAAAACGTACAAATAACTTCCTAGATCATAGTGTCTTGGAGCACCTTTAATATAAAATTCTAAGATTTAATTTATATAAAAGGATTTTACCAAACGTTAGGGATTATTACACAATATAGGCAACTCTACCTAACCGTATAATAATATAGCGATGATAAGTCTGAATGTTAATGTTTTGGGGAACGGTGGCTATTTTTAATCATCTAAACTAACTAATAGTAAATCTGTTCTTAATTTTTTTTACGAGATATTTACACACCAACTTATGACAACCAACTACAAAAGAGATTTATGAAGTATAGATATATGAAGATGTATATACTTAAATGCACAATTACTTAGATTCCAATTATATGAATTTTCTTACTTGGGATGAATTCTATCGTGAATAACTATGGTTGATTAGGATTCTTGCTAAGGTCCTCTAATTCTACAACTATTGGAAAGTCACTATGAAATTATTCGTACGCAAAAAGCTATTCTAACGTGACCATCGCTAGTAATGCGTTAAGTTCCTCACTGTTATTAACGATTTAATCTAGTGACCTCGTGCTAACGAGTGTCTAATAATGTCTACCTAAAAGTTATTCTTAAGAATATTAATTGCGAATTTCTTAACCTATTACCGGTTACAGTCTCAAGTTACGATTATCTAATAAGTTAAATAATCATAAATAACCAATAAACCTATGCAAACACTAGTTATAGCATAGATCTATCAATCACGTTAAGACTCAACAATTAAACACTAAGAACAACCATGGATTTTCAATTAAACGTTAACAATAATAATAAAATTCATGACACCAAAGCAAACTCATAAAATCTTTATCTAAGTGATTAACAACTTATATATACACATACAAATGTTCAATCCAATGCTAGGTTGCTGAAAATAATAAATATCAAAAAGTATCAAAACAGATAGTCATGAACGAATACAAGATAATAAAATTAAAGCAAATCGAACACGAGAATGAAATCTTCCTTCTTAGCTCAGTTGAATCTCTTCAATCCATGCTCTTCTAATGCCTTAAAACTAAAAACACAAAACCCCTTTTTGCAGGTGCCTTAGTCGAATTAGGATTAATGGTAAAGATCCCCTAATTAATTAGATTTATGTGGTTAAATAGGAATCTGGCCGACATAGCTATCCACCGGATAGCACTATTCTATCAGCTTTCTGAAATTTTACATTTCTTCATTTATGCCATTTTCAACTCCTTTTCGCTCTGCTCCAACTTCCACGTTTAATCCTAAAAACAAATATTAAATAAATAAGTACCAAATTTAAAAGATTTGCAAATAAAAAGGAAGTAAGCACGAGAACATGGTCTCTAAAATATGTACAAATAAGACGATATCAACCTCCGTACAAATTAATTCCTAACTAAACTCTAAATCAATTATTAATCTTATTGTTCGATTAATAATTAATTAGAGAGAGAAAGTAATGTATAAAAGAGGAAAAATGAAAGGTGAGGTCTATTTTGATGTGTTGTTGAAGCTGGATATATATTGGAAATTCTTGGACCCGTATTTGACTATCTTGACCTGTATTTGACTTTGTTAAGTCGCACCCTTATTGCTCGACTCGGATAAAAATTCAAGATTTACGCATATACACGATGTGCGAACCGTATACTCGTCGTGCTGAGTCGTATACGGCTCACACTGAACCGTATATAGTTTGTGAAGCCGTATACGGCCCATCACACTCAACCGTATGCGTTTGGATGTGTCCATGTGTGTGGGGTCGTAGAATCTTGTGTGCAGGATCATAACTCGTTTATTCGTTTTCTCATTAAAATCTTCGTTTTTCATCCTTTTTCGTTTATTTTTTTGCATCATCTTCGTAATCTCCTAATTAACAAAATGAAACAAATAAATGTAATAGTTGAATTAAAAATTTAATCATTAATTTAAAATGGGCGTCATAACGTGTGTAGAACCGTGACTTTTTACACGTTATTGCAACCCGTCACCCAACATTTAATCAGTCAAGACGAGGTACCGACACCAACCTATCATATAAATTTTTCAAAAAATAAAGGAAAATAACCCGAGGTTAGACCATCACAACCGAAATAAAACAAAAGGTTTATAACAAAGTAAACTTTTGGAAACCGAAGGAATAACTCCGATCCGCCTAAAGTTGGATTGTCGTTTTCGAAGATCCCAACGAAGGAAATGCGCAAAACAACGACTCTTTTGGTATATTATCATCGAAAAGTACCATTCCCACGACCATCCATTTATCCAGACGAAAGACTTGTTGACCTCAAAATGGATTAACTCAATGTCATTTGCCAAAAGTGGGGAGACATTTGAAAGCGTCTTGAAGGACAAAGAAGGAGCAGTGAAAACGAGGTTGACTTTCGGATTCGGGTGAAGGCTCAATATAAGTTGGAAATGCTAAAAACTTTTAAAAAAAATTCTAGCGTAGTACTTGTTGAATGACTGTTAAAAGTGGTTAACTCCCGATCCCATTGTCTTCGGAAGGCGGAACGTTACAAAACGCCGCGAAATAGTGCACTTGGACGAGGAATCAGAGGCTAACGAAGAAAACCTGAATGTCGCGCTATTCGATGATGATCAATTCCAACATCAACGGGGAAAATCAAGGAAAGCAAAATCCCTAAGAGACGTCCTCCGGTTCCACCGCTTCGTCTCGTGCTTCCTTTAACAACTTGATCACTAATACCTTTCAAGGCGTTCGTTCCGACAAGCAAAGCTACTATCAACCAAAGGATCTTGAAACATAGCTCCAAATTTTGGGTATGCCTACGAAACACTTGATTGGACGAGAAAAATTCATAATAGAAAGGCAAAGGGAGAATATTCGTGAGAAGATGAGATTTGGATCAAATTCGGGTTCGGAAGACGCTTAATGTATTTTATTATTTTTATGAATTTATTTTTTTAGAACTTATAATATTTATTTTTATTTTTCATGAATTTATTTATTTTATTTAATTTATTTTGTTATTTATTTGAATTTATTGGATTATTTATATTTTTTTAAAAATCAAAAATAAAGTCCAAAACACTATCGTGAACATTCTTCTCACTCCCCACTATTTCAATAACAGTGTTCTTGAACACTATTGTTGAATAATGTAACCCCTGAGTCACCAATCCCCGTGCTCTAAGGTGTTACTCCTTGAAGCATCTGGACCGGATCACATTAGAGCATACAAAGTGGGCGAGGATGTAGCGTTCCGCCACTCCCGAAAAACGTTACAGATGGTGTCTGTCGGTGGACGCTACTTCCTTCAAATTTTCTTTTATCTTTTTTCTTCTAACAATTATATTTCCGTTTAAAATAAAAATAGAAGTAGTTATTCTTCAAAGGCTACCTTTTCTTTTTAAAACTTCTTTTCAATCTATAAAGATCACACTTCAAACATAATTTTCAACACATCAAAACACTCATTCTCATCTTCAAACACACAAAAACTCAATAACTCTAGTATTCACTATTTTCACAATGTCGAACAACCTAAACAACTCGTACAACATACACTCAACATGAAACCCATTTCCACAACAACCAACACCTTCAAACATATCAACCAACATACCCGTTTTTGATACTCCATGCCATCCTCAAACACAATACCAACAAACGCCATATTATAAACCACCAAACTTGTCCGTCGATCAATATAATGATTTCCTAATGCAGCAAGCGTCACAAAGTACCAAACAACCTGTCACCCAACAACCCAACGTGCACTCGTTCAAAGACGAGGCACATACACCAACCTCCCCTAGAAATAGGTCAAAAAAGAAAAGCAAACAACCGGAGGTTGGACCATCACAACCTAAACCACAAAGGTTTATACCAACCGAAACCTTTCGGAACTACATGAGAAACTCCAATTGGCCCAAAGTTGGATTGTTGTTTCTGAAGATTCCAAGCGAGGAAATGTACAATCTAACGACTCTTTTTGGATCTTGTCATGCAAGAGTACCATGCCCACAACCCTCCATTTGAAGGGACCAAAGACATGATGTCTACAAAATGGACAAAACTCATGCCGCATGCCAAAAGTGGAGAGGTGTTTGGAAGCGGCTTCAATCACAACAAAGAAGCGGGGAAGGTGTCAATGACTTTCTGGCTCGGGTGGATGCTCAATATAGGTTGGAATGCCTAAAACCTTTATATATTTTTCTAGTGTGGAGGTTCTTGAAGGACTGCCAAAAGTGGTTAACTCCCGATTTCGTTGTTGTCGAAAGGTGGAATATTCGAAAACACCGCGAGACGGTGCACTTAGACAAACTGGATTTGGACGAGGAACCGAGACTAACAAAGAGAACCCGAATGTCGCGTTATTCGGTGATGATCAGTTTGAACGTCCATTAGGAAAATGATACAAATAAAAATGTGCACTTAAAAGATAGATTATGGTAAGGTGTTTTAAAAAATGATTCGAACTTAATTGTAAAATTATAATTTATCATGGTAAATTGTGTTTTAAAAATGATACAAATAAAGATGATACAAACCAACCATCATCTAAATATAATTCAACATTTATAAACATATATATATATATACAGGAGTTGGATCAAGTACAAAAATCTTTAACATAAAACAAATAAGATAGATTATGGTTGTGTCATGTGTCCCTAAGATTTAATATTGGTCAAAGGGTGTTTTAGGTATTTTGACTTATCTTTATTGATATTTAATAAGTAAATAAAAGAACTTCCCATGATTTATTGGCATTTAATAAGCATATCTTTAGCGTGCATCAATTCTAAACAGCTTGTGCATCAGTCTTTAAAAGTAGATATAGAAAAGTTGTTGTACATCATTTATTTACGCCCGTTTGTGTGAATGATGTGGCTATGAATTGTTATTTTCATTCGTGCACCATTTTAGTTGCTGTAAATCATGTAGTTGTGAACCGCTATTTTTGTTACCGGTTATTCCATATAATCGTAATAAAGACTGTGTATTAATCTTCTAACATTCATGCACCAACTTAGTTGTTATAAAAATAACTAATTAATAAGTTAGTATATACTAACTAATTAATAATTTAGGAGTGAGAAAGAGTTAATGAGGTGGTTAAATGTCCATTGTATTTTCATAGACCAATTTTTTATTATTTAAAATAATTAATTAATAAGGTATTAAATGCTTAATATAATAACTCATCTATTTTATATTAAGATCTGTATTACAATAACCAACCTCTATATATATATATATAGAATTAAAGATTAAAGATAAAATTTCTGTAAAACAGAAAGTATAAAAACTTCTTTACAACTTACACACCATTCAATAGTGGGGTTTATAGATTTTTCGACAACATAAAAGAGCGATTAGTTTCCACTAACCCAACTAAAGGTATCTTAAGAAGCCAACATTGTACTATGTGGATATTACATGATCAAAATTACATATAATTAATCATCGCCACTAGCAAGATAGTTAACTTAAAGCATCTATAATGAAGAAAAAAAATTAAAATCTTTTTTACAAGTCACATAAAAAAATCCTCTTAAGTTTTTTCACTCTAATGTAAATTAACCTTTTAAACGCTTTCTAATCAAAAGAAGACATTGAAAAATGTTAATATTCTAAAAATATATATATATATTTACACTAAAAATGTGATATTTCTATTAAAAAAATATTGAAAAATGCATTTTCTCTGATAATAAAAAACTCTTTTAACTTAAAAAAAAAAAAAAAAAAAAAAGAAGAAGTTTTAGAAAAGGTATTAGCCGGATATACTCTTATACTTTACCATTTATCAACATTTTTTTTTATTTAATGACCAACATTGAACATTTTAAATATTCATTAAACGACCTTTAATGGATATGATAGCATGATATTTAAATTGTACAATTGTCAATTTGCATTATTTCAAGAGGACGTTGTTATGTGTTACACTCAAATTTATTGAAAGTTCAAGTGTAATTACGTGTGATTAAGGTTGTTTCTTGATTAATTTCAATGATATTATTAATTAAGGGTTATATGGTTCCTATACCACTAACTACTCTCATTAATGATGTATATACACTATTAATGTAATAATTAAGTCAAATACTACTTTGAAAAATGTAGTGTTTAACTTAATTAAACCCATATTAATTAGCAATCATTAGTATATTTTGACTTAATCCTTGAAAGTGTCTTAATAATTACACTAATCATTAAATAATGATCACTTTATCTTTTTTTATTTATTTTGTATTTTGTATTTTGTCTTTTCGTTATTTCACCTTACTAATTACTAGTACCTTCACTCTTATGTTGTTCTTAATTTTTCATGTTTTTTTTTACGGCTTTTTCTTTTTTCTTCGTTTTTCTTTGTTTTTTTTACGTTTTTATTCGTTTTTATGTTTTTCTTCATTTTTATGGTTTTCTTCGTCTTTTTACGTTTTTCTTAGTTTTTACGTTATTTTTCGTTAATTTATGTTTTTCTTCGTTTTTTACGTTGTTCATAATTTTTCATGTTTTTTTTACGTTTTTTTCCTTTTCTCTTTGTTTTTTTTTCGTTTTTTTTTTTTCGTTTTTTTACGTTTTTCTTCGTTTTTCTTACGTTTCTTTTCTTTTTTTTACGTTTTTTTTACATTTTTTTCGTTTTTCTTCATTATAAGATATGATGCATCATGGTTCTGTAAGTTTTAAAAATTCAGTGCATCATATTTATAAGATATGATGCATCATGTTTATATAATATAATGCATAAACTTTTACAATGCATCGTAGTTAAATTGGGTACATATATAACGTATATTACAAACGTAAACAAAAATGAAAAAAAAAACGTAAAGAAAAGAAAAAAGAAAGTAAAAAAACAAAACAAAACGAAAAAAAACGTAAAAAACGAAGAGAAACGGAAAAAACCGAAAAAACAAAGAAAAACGTAAAAAAAATGAAGAAAACGAATGTAAAAAGTAATATTAACTTTGACTAGTGTCCATTTAGTATATTTGGTGTTCATTTAGTAGCACCCTTTTATAAGACCTTTAATCCATTTCTAGGATAATGGAATGTTCGAAATATATCATTAATTCATAATTGTGATTCTTTTATGAAAATTAGTGTTTACCGAACACAAAGATCATAAATTTTAACTAATATTTTTCTTTCTATTTTTAAAGAAAATAAATTAGGTGAATCATCAATTCCTATACCATTTTTTACATAGCCAATTCTTACAAATTAACTTATTATTAAGTTAGCTAATTAATATTTCTATTAAAATTCAAGGTTTCACCTACGTGAGTAATTATGTACAATATAAAATATGCAGGTTTCTAAAAAGTATAATTTGTAAAACTATTAAAGTTTTAGTTTACTCATATATCCTATTAGTTAATATAATTATGTAATAGTTTTGTAATTTCGATTAAATTTTTATCAATAAAAAATATATTATTTGTTTATTTTTATATTTATATGATTAATTGTAGAATAAATAAAAAAGAAAAAATATTAATTATTATGATTAGTTGATTATGATGTAATGATTAGTTGTTAAAAAAATAAAAAGGTAGTAATAATTGTTTAATAATAAATGAGATAAAACATCATCATTAAAGGCTAATAAATGAGATAAAACACACTTATTAAAGACAATGATTAGTCTACATAATACTTGATGGTGTATATAAGGGCCTACTGTTTGGACACCCCCTAGGGTGTGACATGACTAACGCATACACACACATATAGGGGGTGATAGGACTGACACGTTTCCCTGTACACTCACAGAGGGTGTCCATTCAGGAACTTAGGGATGTCCATTTAGAATATCCCGTGTATATATCCTAACTAGGTGGGTGTATAAACCCACAAAACCTTAATTAATATTTACAATTGATTGACATCTTATAGCTGTACAGGAGTATCATCGTCGAATCATTTTGAGATCTGTTGCATCTAAATTCTCTTCTTTCTTCCAAGAAAAGCAACACTTACAAAGCACTTAATTGGTAATTAAGGAGCCTAGTCAAGTCTCACTATTAAACTCCATTTATTAAAGATGCAAAATAATTAAAGTGCCTAGTCTAATTAAGAGCGGTGCACGGTCTAGAAAGATAAATAGAGATAGCCAAAACGGCACACAAAAAATGTTAAGTGTGCAACTCAAAGTACTAAATTGCTATTATATATTGGTATGAAAGAAAGATAACAAGTATACGCTAAAGTACACGTGAAAGTTCGTTAAGAAGGGGCCAAAGTGAAATATATACAATATCAACTTTTAGGGGACAACTGCCCCTTCCATTTGAAGCACTATCAACTTTTAAATTTAATTATTTTCAGATAATATTTTTCATTCTATGTACATGTTTAGCATTTAATCATAATAATATTATTTCAAAAATCATTTGTTTTTTGAAAATCTCATAATGACTTAACAGGGAAAATAAACATATTTTAATGACCTAATTTAAGGGGGAAAATTTGAATGACCAAGAAATATAAATTAAAGAGGACATAGTTATAAGTTAATAAAACGCTATTGAGTTAGAAAGTTTCGATTTACAGGATTTTAAATTAAATGAACTATTGAATGAACATTATAATTATTATGAGCTAATAAAACGCTATTGAATTTATCAGTTTTTTCAAACTTCAATATACCCTCTTAAAAATAACTTATTCAAATACCAAAATCGAATAAAATAGGGTTTGTATTTCTATAACATATTAATACTTACAAGTAGCCAAGAAAAAACTATGTCTATATTAATAAAGGAAAATCTTTTCTAACATCAATCGAAGACTTAATTGATCGAATTTTTTCAATCATATATTTTTATTTTAGTCGACCTTTTATCAAGCAATTAAAAATTCTTACATATATACACGTCTTTTAAAAAATTTTATCTTTTAAATAAATAAATATATACTATATACATAACATTAAATCATGATAACTTAATGATTTGTTAGAATTATGTGAATAAGATATCTTTGAGCTAGTAAATTGGGAGTGATCTCATATTGATGTTGGGCTAGGATGAATTGGTGGGTTTTAATAGGTTGTTCTTAACCCATGACCCAAAACTCTTAAGATGCTCATAAGTTAGGGATTATCAAAAGTTGCTTTTTGAGGTTAATCATGTAGATGACTAGTTAAAAACTAGACTATTTCCATCATATGTCGGAACATAATCCTGTATTATGTGCACTCCATCTTTAAACTCATCCTACCAAACACTAGCAAGAAAACCACTCTCAACACATTCACCTATTTTCTGCATTTTCAGACAAGTTTCTAACTCTGGTTGTATGCAGCTTAGGTCATCGTACCCTAGAAAACATGTTCAAATCTATTTTAAAGAAATTATGTTCAACACAAGCTCCGACCAAACCACTTTGTGTTATTATTTTGTGTCTTTGTGAACTCACTGTTGTGATGTAAAGTTTACTCGATTGTAATCGATAACACAATTATATATTAGTGTTATTATTATTATCGAGTTGTAACTTTATTTATTATTATTAAATTTCTTAATAAACTCAATTTTATTTTGCAAAGTAACATCCTACATGATTTATGTTATAGTAACAATTAACAACGATACATATTAATTATATTAGAATTAGAATATATATTTTTATTTAGACGATCCATATATACGTATGGATTTAGAAACAAGTTTATTGTCAAAAAGAAAACAAATGAGCACCTAACATCTCATATCTTTTCTTGAATTTATTATAATATAATAAAATGAATAGAGTTTATACGTGACACTCATCATAATATTGCTCATCACTATTGACTAATTTTTTTCCCTACAAAATTTTAATAAATATCTTGTTTTACATCAACACTTTTTCAACTACTAATTGATTTGAAAATGAATTGACTAACCATTCATTTCATATCTAATCAATTTGTCATTGTTAATCTCAAACTTTACCATCTATATACAATAAAATGTTATTTATTAATTTTTAAAATCTTGATTTTCTTGCATTTCAATTTTTTCAAGTATTGTTTTTCCAAAGTAACACAATCCTTATATCGTCTAAGAGAAACTATTTTTACTTATACAAAATCCTTCTAATATAACGAAGACATCTGAATCATTAATAATAGATGTTACAATTTTGTTATTAAGATGATGCATTAAGACTATCAAAATATATTAGTTAATAATAATGTTTAGATTAGTTGGTGATTACCTTTAGGTTAGTATAAACTGTATCTATATCAAAATATAATGTTTAGATTAGTTAATAATAATGTTTAGATTAGTTGTTTTTCGTTAGTTTCTTTTATTAATTCAATTAAATTAAATACTGTATTACATACTTTTACAATCTATTATCACCGAATATATTTTTATGCCTATGCCTACGCAAATTACCACGTGTTGATTTAGCTTTGGCTGTGTATTTTTCTTTAATGTGGTATTGTTTAATCAACTACGCATTGATGCTCATCCGTGAGTCATAAACGTCTCTTTATACAGGATATACTAACATTAAAATCACATCCTTGGTTAGTCTTCGTGAATATTTACCCAATTAATCGATATAGAAGTAAAGTCTCATAATTAAGCGTTTGACATATTTGACTACGAATATACGGAAATATTAAATTTACTTTAATTTCAACATAACAATAACTTTATATCATATCACATAGTCAAATAAGGTGACTTAGAATTACAACTCCCTGACTGTTTTAATTTACGTACCTTTCCTATGACATTTAATACTAATGGTATTACTAATACCACTCTCGATGGGAGTTCTTGTGTCCGTCTTAGAAGTCACATAGGACTGTTTTGGTTAGTCTTGTTTAGTTACTATAGGCACGGTCCCGTTTTAGAGGACCGTCCTATGGTCTTCGTGCTAGTGGAAACAAAAATAAAAGAATGATGTTTATATATTAAAAAAAAAAAAAAAATGTGTTTATCTTTTTTATAAAAAAGAATAAAAATATAAAACCTTCTACATACAAGTATACAACCATCTTACATTTTTTCACACACAACTGTTTATCATTCCTTTTACATTCTATATTATATCAAACAATTATTACACACAATTCTCTCAATTTCTACTTATTTTACATCCTATATAATTCAAACACTTTCTATTTTTATCAAGTTGTTAAATGGATCACTTTCAAAATTCGGACAACGATTTTGATCTAGAATGACTCAAAGCAAGTATTGTAACGTAGGCTTTTTTTAATTATTGAATTTTTTATATTATTAATGTAACGTTTTTTTAATCATTGTAATGTTTTTATTATTAATGTGACGTTTTTTTAATTATTGTAATTTTTATTTTTAATATAAATGTATTTGTATTAATATTTAAGAAATTATGTTGCGCTGATGTGGCACTGAAAAGTTCAGTCTTGCAGTCACCATAGGGAGCGTTCACTCCTGGGTTAGTCTTCAGTCTTAAGGCTGACGTGGCGCTGATGTGGAAGTCACTCTTGCAGTCTTAGTTAGTCACCATAGAGAGTGGTCTAATAGGATCATGTGCTTAATGAAAGTACAATTGCCAGTTTTGAATTGGTAAAATGAAAGTTATATTCACATACACACATATAATTATGCATGTATTGTAGTTGATTGTAGCTTAGCTAGATACATAATAAAATGATTGATTAAAATTCAGGAACTGCACGGTTTTCATTATCATATAACTAAAATTTGTGAAATTAGGTTTCGTTTCGCCGTTTTATTCACAACTCTTAGTCTCCTTTACCACAACTCGTCAATCACACATTTTCTTCGGGATATCATAGTTACATCTCCATCATCTGATACGCCCTAATGGAAATTTGGGGTCCTCCAAAGGAAAAAGCAAAACATATAAAGGGGTTGATTACTGTAAAATAAAACTTAACATAAAACAAATAAGACATGATCTGAACCATTAGATCATTATGATGAGATTCAATTTTTAAGTCAAAACAACATTAATTACTTTTGAAGGGAAAAATAGACATTCCAACAAATGATGTACGATGATTACTCTGGTGATGCACGCAGAATTTTCCAGTGATGCTCACGGAATTTTCGGTGATACTAATTTCATATCATTTAAAAATTTCAAGCTTCAAATATTCGATGGACGAATAATATAAACATAATGATGCACAAAACTTTGACTGTTGCACAATGATGAAGAGAAAAGAAAGTTATGAAAAAAATGAGTGAATCAATATCTTTAAACCGTTACTGGTTTGCTACTTTTGCTGATAGTTATGGAGATTAGGGTAATGAGGGAGATGGAGGGGTAGTTAACTAAAAAAATTGGGAATGATTTAATTTTAATTAAATTGTTATAATTATTCAAGCAAAATTATTAATTCACACATAGGGGTGTTCAAATGGATGGTTTGGTTCAAATCCGAACCCTATACGTGAATCCAAATGGATTTCGATTTTAGAAATATGAATCCGATCCATCCAAACAAATTCAAAAACCGAACCAATCCATCCGAATTACTATTTGGATGGATCGGTTTGGTTTTCAAATATCCACACACATACACAAATATATTTTATTTATGTTTGTTAAAAATATGTTAGATATTATAAAAAAATTATACAAAATGGATGATACTAAGTTTGATTTGTACAAGTTCAAAGCAATATCATCTTCACCATATATAGCGTTAGCATATGTTTATGTCATATACTAGTCAAATGCAATTTAATGAAATTATATTCTACCAATATAATGTTTGGATATTTAATGAAACTATATATGTATATGTCATATACTAGTTGAATGCAATATAATGAAAGTTAACATATTTAATGAAAGTTAGCATACGTGTATGTAGATATATAATGTTTGGAAAATTAATACTTATTTCTTATTTGGTTTTTTGGATAATCCGCGATCCAAAATAATAAATTTGGTTCTGGTCTGAACCAATCCGAAAATCCAATTATCCAAACCATATGGTCCGATCCAGATTATCCAATTGGATAATTTGGTTTTATCCGAACTGTGAACAACCCTATTCACACATTGACTAAAATAATGTTGCTTTATTTATTTTACAACAAGAAGTATTGTATTTGATACAACCCTTATATTATATATATATATATATACATATTATATAGATGATTTGGAGGGAAGCTCCAATCTTAAAGGAAGGAGGGAAATGTAATCATCATCGTTATTTCCTAGCTTTAAAAAGTTTCATCGCTGGTTTCTCCTCTACTTCTATGTATTCTATATACGGGGACATGGGTAATTTGGTCATTTTACGTCATATCTTCAATTTAAATAAACATTATCTAATTACTTACTGAAATAAACGTAAAAAATTTCTTGTAACACAAACAATTTCATGCATTCCTTTTTTTAATCGATTTCACTTAACAAACATATTCATTCACAATTAAATCACGAGCTTCAACAGATCATTCAAAACAACGTCAACTACGTCAATGTTAAAATAACGCAAATGGTAAAATTGAACAAAATTTGTCATTAAAAAAATGAAAAACATGTAACTGATCTAATTGGCATCATAATTCGTCACTAAAGCAGAAGTAATTATAAGATTTTTACAAAAGAACTACTAAATTGACATCTCCGAGAACTTTAATATTAATTAGAATGAATATTAATAAAAAAAACTTACTTAACACTATTAATGAATATTAATTATTTTTATAAGTAATGTACATTTCGTAAATGTTCAGTAATTAAGATTTACCACTCATGGATTGATAGAGTTTTGTTTCATGTTATAACGTTCATGCATATCAGTTAATGTTATCACTTAATATTAATCAATATAAATTGTAAGATATAACATTCATCAATGCATATTAATATTCATCTAGATGAATAAATTCCCCTTTGAAAAATTTAACTTGATCAAATATGTGTGTGACTATTCATCGATGCAAACACATTACTAATTACTTATAACAATAATTAATAATCGTTAAAACAATATATAGTTATAATTTTAATTAGATTCATTGCCATGAATAATGACGTTCTGAAAAATATCGAGTTTTAAAATTCAATGATGAATCACGTACATAATTCGATTACTTCCTTATTTATATGTTTTTATGATGAAATTAGTTTAATTCCATGTTAATGTCAACAAATAAAGATGAATCACGGTACGTGTGTGTATATATATCTATATATATATATATATATATAAGGACGAGTTCCTATGAGAACACAATGTTAAAAATGAAAGGTGAGAACAAAAATAAATCTTACTCTTTCGTAAATTTCCGTGAATCCACAAAATAATGAAGGTTCACAATGAATTTTTTTTTTGTGAAACTAAAAAATAATAAAGGTTAACAATTACAAAAATTATGAAGCAAAATAAAACAAATGTTTACAGTTAAAAGTTATCTGAAGCAACAAAAAATATATAAATCTTGACTTTTTGTTAATTTATTGTGAAGGGGAAAAATAATGAAGTTTCACAATAAAAAATTTATGTGAATCCAATGAATAAAAAAGATTTACAATTAAAATTTTCTGTGGAGCAAAAGAAAAGGGTTCAGAAATAAAAATAAACTTTGAATAAAAAAAAAGAAATTGTTCTCATCATTCTCTTATAAGATTTCTTTTTCACTGAATCCCATGCATAAATATTGTAACACTCCAATTTTCAAACTGTAGAAAACTAATGAAAACACTCCTCACCCGTCTAGGTGAAGGGTCACCCGTCCGGGTGAATGATGGGTCACCCATCCAGGTGAATGATGCTTTGGCCGAGTGGTGGGTGGTTCAACCGGGTAAAGGGGTCACAGAAAGTTGGATGATCGCATCGTCACCAAATTCCGTCGCATCACGAAAAGCCTTCCTGATCAATACGTTTAAATGTTACTCCATGATCGCATTGCGATCTAATTCCTTCGAATCTCGATCTTTCGTTTCTAACAATCCAACCTTTAATCACCAAACCATTCAAGTCACAAACCAATACAAAGATTCATCTAATTCAATATTCATCCAATTGTGCATCAAATTTTTGTCCATTTGAAGCCTGATTATGTATACATCCAGGTGTTTATTTATTTGTTTATGCATGATTATATACTTAACTAATTTAAGTATGTACGCAAAATGATGGACAAAGCAAGATGTCTATTTTAGCAATTAATGCCGTTCTTTCATTTTTTTTCTTTTTCGTTGTTGTAAATGAGCTTAACTTATTCTTATAAAGAGGTTCATGAATTGGTACTTGACATTCATATGACCAGTATAGAGTGATCCCCTCCCTACATCCATCTTGTTATAATATAAAACTTGAAACCTGCATACTAATGTTTACTCTTCAATCCCTTTTCGTCCTTTGAGTACCCTAGTCCTGAAAATAGTCGACCACATCTCACCGATTCATCTTTCTTTAAGATGTTCCCGAACCTAAATGAAGATAATCACGACTCTCAAGAAATGAGTCATGAACAATCGTTGTTCTGTACAACCTTCTTGGAATCAAGCCAATTAGAAGAAGGTTACACAGATGCGGAACCTGAAAAAAAGAAAAAACCATCACCCGATGGAGAAGTTGATTGGAAGCGGTATAGAGGAGTTAGAAGGCGTCCATGGGGTAAATTTACTGCCGAAATAAGGAATCCTGAAAAGAAAAAAGCGAGATTATGGCTTGGTACATTTGATACGCCTGAACAAGCTGCGTTAGCTTATGATAGAGTGGCTTTTAAGTTTCATGGTTCACGAGCCAAGGTTAATTTCCCTCTTTTAATTGGATTTGATGACCGGCCTATTATATTTCCTCCTATGCATGACACGACTCATCCACCACATCAACAACAACCTTCGTCCTCAATGTCATCTTCATCTTCTACCGAAAATAAAAATTGTAGAAAAAACTATAAGGTTGAAAATGATCACGACTCTTTACAAGATCTTCAACTATATACGTTACCAACTTACGAGTTCGACTTGAAAAACACTAGTGAACCGCCGTATATCCCTACAACTGCTAGTGGTAATGATTCCTTGTGGTCTATTTTCAACACTGCGACTTCTAGAGGCGGGGAGGTGGGTAGTGACCGTGATAATTGTATGTGGGATTTTCACATAAATACGACAAGCACACTGGAGGAACTTCAATTTCCGGTGGTGGATCCGCCACCAGCAACTACTAGTACTGCCGTTAAAGCGTCGGAGGTTGGAACTGATCATGACTTGTTTTGGGATTTTCAGATGGATACATTGACAGATGATGAATTTCTTTTGCTTTAAAATTTACTAGTCTTTTTTTTCTTTCTTTTCTTTTTTTAAAGAACATTTGTAAGATTCCACAAGTTAATTACATAAAAACACTAGTTTCTGGTTATTCATTATTTTCATTTCGTTTGGTCGGATCAGACTTATGCAATTTATTCTAGAAGTATGAAATTGATTAATTCATATCAATATTGATGAATAAGTCTAGCAAAACACAAGTAACCAAGAAAAGAATAACAATGCAATGAATGTAATTAATTTTTTGACAAAAAAGTCTAAACAAACCGTCTAATATCTAACTTTTTTCCTCTAAAAAACTAGTTCTAGATTATCGCAAAGAGTGATGCTCTGTGGTTAATTGATTGTTGATGCTGAAACTTGAAAGCTATATTTCCATTAGGGTCGTCTAGTTCTCATGTGGAATAAGGTATTTAATTTAAACAAATAAATTTAAATTCTCTCAATACAGAAAATATTTTTGGGTAAACTCATTAGTAGATTTTGAGGGCCCATTTTTATGAACTTCTTGCTTGATAAAAGCATATTTATACGAGACTTATGTTAATTGCTTCGTTGAGCTGTAGAAAGGATTAATCATGTTGAAGAATCCATGATGCAGTTAATATATCTTTTATTTCATTTAGTTTTTCGGTAAAAAAAAACACTAAAATGAAAAGACTTTATCAGTTAATATGATACATAGCAGTTAATATATATATATATATAGGGCGGGATCAAGAGAAAAATAAAAGATGAAAGTGAAAATATTAAATAAGGATGAAAGCAAATCTCAACCATTGATTTCATCATAAATAAATTTTAAAAATCACAAATAATTCCAAAATTTAACATTCATCACAATTGAATGTTAAAAACATTTATTTATGAAAAAATTAAGGGTTAAAATTTTCTTTCCTCCTTCTCCAAGATTTGAAGCTTCCCTATAAATTATTTCTCTCTCTTTATATATATATATATATATGTATTTCAATTTCAACTTATTCGTTGAATTACCTAAACGCATTAGATTTAAAAAGAATCATTTTGTTAAATTTATGGTTTCGTTTAAGTAGAAAGTAAGATAAGATATAGCGTAAATAGACTTCGCTTGTTTTATTAATGAAATAAATAGACTTCGCTTGTTTTATTAATGAAAAGGTTACTAATTCAAGAAAAGTTCAAATCACCATAAACCGTAGTCAATAATTAATAACTACTACTTCCTTACAAAAATATTTAGATAAAAAATAATTATATATAATACTTAGAGAGGGAATTAAATCACCATCAACGGAAGTTAATACTTTTTAACAAATAAAGTATTACTAAAAAAATAATAAATATTTCAATCCTAGAGGTAGCCACATATGAGGTGTGGCATTCTATGGTGTAAAAATAAGTGACATCGAATGAGTTATAGCACTTTATTATGGCTCTAGCTAAGCTAGCTTGTGGGGTTAATGTTGTAGGGAGGGAGTCCCCGGCTTATAGTTAGTTAATGCCTGGCCGCAAACCGCAACCAAATGCCCACCCTTTTCGTTAACTTCCATATATAGCTTTCAAAAATAAGATATCTTTGTTTAGTGAATTTAGAGTAACATAAGTTAGGCTTCTTTAGTTGAATATGGTTTGAAGTAAACATTATTTGTTAGCGAAGAATAAAGTAATTAAAGCACATGGTGCGGGTCTAATTCTTGCCGTGTAACATCACGCACGATGATGTGATCAGATTGCCTTTTTGTGATCTCCACGATGGTCCTTCATTTTTAACAACTAGCTTTCTACTCACGCAAAGCGGTAACGACAAATATTTTATAACTAATTTATAATTTTGGGGAAGCTTTTCATTGTTTTAAACATTTTCTAGAAGTTTATAGCATTCGCAAATGTTTATTATATCAATTATATAACGTTGTTTTTCAGTGACCAAGTTTTAAAGCATCTTTATTATATCTTTCGTTTTTACTTAGAACAGTATAAAGTTTTTAGACATATTCGTTTTTGCACGTGTCACCAATCAATTAAGCCAAGTTAATATAAAATTAGTTAAAAATTATTAATTTTTTAAAGTGTTATCATTCATTTTTAGCCGGTACAACTCACTATGTAAATAAGTGATCAGAATTTGCTATTTTTTAAGTGAGCAAAATTTGCTATTAGTCTTGTAAGCCACATATAATTTGCATAAATTTGCAACCCCAACATACCACATACCATAAAGGGCAAGTTAAACTCTTGCAACCGAGTCAATCACACACTAATTCTTTTACATGACAACTAAAACGAAAGCATATCGGTTGGATATGTTTAAAAATATAAAGGCAAAGATTTCTATTTTCACTTAAAATCCTTGCAACATTTGGAGAATTAATTACTAAAATATTCAACTAACAAAAGATAAAAGGAGTCCTTTTTAATTTATCTTCTGTTTTTTAACCTACAAACTTAAACAATTTTAATGAGAAACATCTATTTTTAAACTTCAAAAGTTGGACAAAAATATAAGAAAATAAAAAAAAAAAGGTCGTATAGTCCTACCAAGTCATTTTTTTATAATCTTTCGGTATGTGAACCCGGTCGCCTTAGGAATCTATGGTTGAAATCACCTTCATATAAGGCAAAGATCGGTAAATATGACATAAACAGACTGACTGAAACATTTTAACACCAAATTAAACGCCAAGGCTAAACGTAGCAAAATAATGTTGACGAGAGCATTGGATAAAAAGGAAGTATTGTAGATAAGAATGAAAGGATTGTAAACATTATGGAGTCCTAGAATGTAGGCTATATTCTTGTAATTCTGTTGTAAAACGTATTATATATTCTTGTACCATCCGTGAATGAAATCATTGATTTACACCATCAATTCTCGTATTGCCATCTGATTCCTTTGTCTTTAAATAAATGCCAAAAAATCTCTCAAATTATATTTCGTTTACTGTGCTGGATATTTTAGGGGTTCAACCTTTTCGATAATTTCATAAAATAAAAAAAAATACACAAACGCAATTGTGGACCAACCTGGTACCCACAAAATCAACACCAAAAATTTAAAATCAGGACTTGATTTAGTCACTAATTTCTACACGAACCACTAAAATAACATAAAAACACACGGATTTCAAAAAATAAAGACAGATCTAAACATAAACCGATATAAATGGCCTTAAAATGATGGATCTCGCTAGATCTCGTCGGATCTCAACACCAAACGGCGGAAACCCATGGATCTAAAGAACTACGGACAAAAATCGGTTTAAAATGATGACTATCGCAAACACTCATTGGGTCTCAATAACGAAAGGTGGAAACCCATATTCTTTGTCGATCAAGTCGAACTTAAAGAAGATCGAAAGTTATGGTGTGGTGGTAGGGATTTCTGACGAAAAGAGATGGCGTTGATGATTGAAATGTTAGGTTGCGGGCGGTTTGGAGCTAGTGTTTTGTTGGGAGAGAATATAGAATGGGAGGGAGAGGTGCAGGAGTGTGTGTTTTGTAGTGTTAGTGTGTGTTATGAGTGTTTATATATGTCCGTTTTTTGTTGATTTAAAATAGAGGGGCGACATTACCTTGACTCAAACGAACGACTATAATTAACTATTGGTTGAGTCTTAAACTCTTAAAAGAAAAGAGAGTATATGCATTCTAAAATATTAAAGATTACTTTTAAACTATATTAAAATAATAATTTACATGCAACCTTCTCATCACTTGTAGTTTCCAAAACCAACCCCTCTAATTCACTATTAAATGTAAAACAAGCATTGTTATAAATGACAATCTTATATAGTTCCGAATTCTTTTTTTTTTTTTGTTACAATCCATAGTCACTCACGGATAGAATTTGGGGTAGTAATTTAGTCTAACAATTGGATTCGATGGGCTGTTAACTTGTGGGTGGACTGCATGGCCCTAAAATTCTGTGGCCCGATAGTATGAAGGTGATATTGATATCTTTAGTCATTGCATTATGAGTATAGTTACGGATGAGGAGTTTTTATCATACCATCCACAATGTATTTGATCTTTCGACGGTCTAACATACGTATATATAAACATGATATTTAAAACAAAACAAAACAGAAAAAAAGTAAAAGGTGACGACCACTATTTAAATCTAATGAAGATTGGAGCAGAAAAAGACTCTCTTTAAACTATTAGGTGATTTGACAATTCACAATGCAGAAGATAGTTTGGATAATTTTCTATTAGACCCAATGCTAGAAAAGCTGCCATCACTAACGAAATTTAGCAACTACTATAAAGTCGTTGCCAAAATCACACTTTAGCAACGACTTTAGCAACGAATACCAACAAAATCAGATTATTAGATTAGCAATGACATATTCGTTGCCACATTCGTTGTTAAGGTGTCATATTTAGGAGGGAAAACTCCCGCCATTAATTAGCAATGACCTGTATCAAATAACTTTGCTTAGACAAGTTAGCAACAACTTACCGATCATTTCTATGTTAACTTAGCAATGACTTATGTTAAAATTGTTGCTAATTTCTCAAAATTATTAGAGGGAAAGTAGACAAATATTTTGGAGAGAAACAAAGTTGAGGGCAAACTTTTTGGAGGGAAAATAATTGGGAAACATATTTATGAGGGAAAGTTCCCACATTTTTTAACAAAAAAAGTTATATAATCAGAAATGATTATAAGTCATTGCTATTCAAATTACTTTTTAATATACGTCTTTTTAAGTTGAAATATACATAAACACGCACACACATATATACATATACATATATATATATGTGTGTGTGTGTGATAACGCCCAAAAAGTCTATCTATCCCAATTCTAGCCTATTTACTCATAAAAATATTTGATTTGTGTGATTATTTTCTAAATTGTTTCATGAGGGCTAAAATATAGACGATGCTATAAAAATCAACCAAAACGGTTTCAAAACGATTAAAATATGACTAAAACAATCAACGAGTGTTCTCCACTACTCTTTTAGTGTTATGACCGCTATACTTCATGTTAGCACACCTAACTAGTGTACTTTTGTTCGTTAGGAAATTACGAGAATGTGGGCGAAAGAATCACTCAAAGTGGATACACAATGAAGAATATATGGCCATCCGAAGATCCAAGACACTCGAAGCCGAACAACGAACTGAAATACGGTTGTACAGTGCCGTATACGGCTTGTCTTAGCCATAATATGGCTGCTCCACCTAAAATAAGGCCCAGTCCAGCTAGATTATCGCTCGGACAACCCGATATCTATACGGTTCGGACAACTTATAATTGGTTCGGACGACGTGAATTATGGTTCAAGCAACACTCGGGCCGATAAAAATGTGATTTTTTATCGAGTCAAACGACGTGAATTATGGTGCCTTGATTTACTTACTATCTATGATTTTAAACCTCTTGTAAATTAAACGTCTTTCAAACCAACAATGTGATTTAAAACTTTCTGGCTAAGATGTCGCAAACCCTATATGAAAGCATTTAATTATCTATGTTTAAAATATACATGGTATAAAGGCTCTCGTCTAGTGTTGAGGGCGGTAGTGTATGCTATTTGGCAAGAAAGGAATGCTCGATTTTAACTATAGCTTGAATGCCGATAATCACTCAAAATAGAGTTGAGAGAAAAATCAACTTTCATAAAAATCAAAATAGAATGTTTCAGGTTCACAATGGAACGCTAAAATACACTCTAAATTTTGAATATGCCTAAAAAGACAAACGAGCCAAAAACTAGCGCACAAACAAGGTCTAACAAATTGAAAAAAAAAAACACAAAAATGCAAATAACTCCTAAAATACAACTTTTTTGGACCCGAAAGTTCCGTAAACCGCCTTTGGCCTGAAACGGAGCATCGTAGCCCAAGTTATGCCCATTTTAGTGAGACCCCTTTACTCGTACGATCTTGGGTTCTACAATTGGGCATGTATCAAAACCTCATCTAATTACAGTAAGTCGAGCCATTCATTGTACACATATAGATTTTTTTTTCTTTGTAAGAACATTTATACTTGTTTAGTTACTTGATTTTAATTAAATATTCTTATTTATATTATAATGGAAGGTTAGACTAATTTTCATATAATTTCTTTTTTCGTATTTTTATAGTAATTGAGTTAGAAGACATTATTCCAAATCAAGTTTTATGTTAAAAAATTCTATTATATTTGAGTCTTCATATTATTGTTAATTGTAACTTATTTAAACTAAAGGGTCTTAATAAATAAATAAAAAACAAAAGGGAAAGATAGCCACCTCTAAAGTAACAACACTTTAGAAACAAACACATACAGATAAATGGCTTGCATATTTCTCCCGCCCCTTACCTCTTAGCATCGCTGCTCACTGTAGCTCAAAACATCACAGCCTCACCATCATCTTCCAGCCTCGTTTAGTGTCTCATCATTTTTTAGATCCAAGTATTTTCTTCTTTTAAGTTAAATGGGATGGTTCATGAATGTATCTTCTAAAACCCTAACTGAAAGAGTGTTTTTCATTTTGAAACAGAGAAAGAGGTCTTCATTGCTTCGGGTTCAGGGGCTCTACACTGTCATTGCTCACTAAATCAAAGGTTTTTAAGTTTAAAACCCTATAGTCTGTTCAAATTTTATTTTTTGACATTTCGTTTTTTGTTTGTTACCCATCATGTATTGTTTGGTCTCGTGTCTGCGTGTAAAACATTAGGAGGGTGATTGGATGTGCGTGTTAAAAGTAATTAACATGAATAAGTACCATTCACATCATTCCATTGTGGATGGCCTCGTTTTGTTAGCATCAACATATATATTTAACGTATTTATAAACGCGCCAAGATTCATTAGTTCTACGTTCTTCATTAATTGACAAAGATTTCATATATTGTGTTGTTCCTTACATGCGTAGACAAAACACACGTAAAAGGAAAAATATAGAAAATTATAGGACTGCGGTTGGGGTTGGCATTAGGGAAATTAAGGACTAAGAAGAGGGTTAGTATTGGGCTAGATTAGGGTAGAGGTGACACTTCAGGTCGAGTTTGCAGGTTGATATTATAAAACATATGAGCTGGTGGGAGTTTCAATTCATATACTATTAACTCGAACATGACACGCAAACCCATTTAGTTAGACAATTCAAATAGGTCACCCCGTTGGTTTTGAGTTGGCTGGCCAACTCATTTACTCAATTTTGTGATTTTTATGTGATAGACACTTTTAAAACTCAATCAGCTCGTCGACCGACCCGTCTACCCAATGATCACGAAAATTTCAACCAACTGCATATAGGGTTGGAATAATCTAAACCCCTATGCCCATCATGCCTGGTTGACATTTATCACCCCTAATCCAAGCTATGGTCTTCTTTACCTTGTCCCTATTGGGTATAATTGTTGGTGGCACTTATTCGGTCACCCAAATAAGGGGTAGCAATTTGGATTGGGTCGAGTTAATGGGTTTGGATTGGTGAGTTAGGGAGTTAGAAATGGTTAGTCCAAACCCGGACTCGACCCAGATAACTCAATTTTTATTTTGCTCAACAAGTTTGGGGTCATTTTCGAGTTAATAAGTCAGTTTCGAGTCACACGGGTCAAAAGGATCACGTGAGTCAATATTTTAAAAAATAATAGGTAATAATCGAGAGGCGTAAAAATGTTTATAAAATCTTAAAATTTGATATACTTCATAAAACTTTTACTTAAAATAACTCATGATTGTGTATGTATATGTAAACTCATGAATGCAAAACTTTAAGAATACATATCATATTAAAAAAAACACTTAAAATGTTTTATTTATTACATTAAATATTAAATATAAAAAAATTTAAAATTTAAATTATCTTTTTTATTTTTGAGGTCGTCGAGTCAAACCGATAACCTATCAGATCACCCAAATCTGACCTGAAAAAGATCAAGTTGTCGAGTTTTGGGTTGGCAGGTTGGCGGGTCAAAACACTATCCATTGCTTATTTTCTAGTTCTCTCGAATTATGTTTGAGATCGTGTAGAAAATTGTCAGCCCAACCTGAATGAATAGTTTACGTAGGACTTTAAGATTCTGGTCGACTGACCGAGTAACTTATCAGAACCCCTGTCCTCCCCATATGGACGCCATTTTCCCTTAAATGCCCCCGTCTCTTGTCTTTCATTCTTACAATCCGACACTACACATCATTTTCCTAAATTGCCGACATCACCGATATATATCTAGAACCCTTTCTTCAAAGATGTGATGGAGAAATCATTAATTAAGGTTGGAAGCATAAAAGGAATATCACAACCTTTCCCCATGAATTATATGCTTTTAAATAAAAAGCATGTAGCTTCTCGGTTTCTAGAAATCCAAAAAAATCTTCAATGTTTTGTTCAGATTTTCGCTATGTATGTATGTATGTATGTATGTATGTGTATATTTAATATCAATTACCGTTTTCTTACAACATTTGTTTTCTCTGTTTTACTATAGTAGGTTTATTTTGATTTGATTTAGGTTTTTGGTAAGAAGTTTAATCAAAATGAGTACTGGTTTAATTTTATTCTTATATGGAATTTGTTTGTTTGTTACTTGGAATTGTAACGTAGAATATGAAACATTTGTAGGTTGTGTTGGTAAATGTAATTTCGTGAAATGTTGTTAGAAAAAGAAAAAAATAATATCAGAAAAAGTTAATCAAATATTGTTCATGTGATTTATAAATTATAAAAATAACTAATATTTTGATAAAATTGTTATTTAATTTTAAAATAAAATAATTATTTTAACGACCGTTTATTTAACATAAAAACTAAACAATATTTCTCATTTACTGATTACTAATTACTATATTCATGTGAACTTAATCAGAAAAAGATAAATAGTCCCTATGTTTTGAGGTTACATATCCAAACTTTGTTTCATCCATACAAAACCTGCATTTAACTTGAAAACCCCGTCAATCATTCAACGCTGATGTGCCTTAGATCATAGTAGAGAAAAACAATGATATATAATAACCCGCAAGCCTTTAACTATTACACATACAATAAAACGCGCAAACAAACCATGAGATGAGAACTAGTCCGATTTGTTACTTTCTAAAGCAATCAAATAAAAGAAAATCATCAAGTGTTGTTGTTGCTGCATCAAAGTTCCACAACAGATCAAGATCAGCACCCGCCTCTGTGGCTGATGAAGGTTGCACTGAAAATTCTTCAGGTTTCAATGTAACCATTTGAATATCCAAATTCTTGTCATGATTAACGGCCACTTCCACATTAGTCTCATCACGATTGTAGGCAGTCGTTAATGACTCAAAATGTGGTACTACCATTGGTGGTATGGCCCATCTATTTGGCTGCAAATATGGCGAGTCTTGACTACTACCAAAATCATTGGTAGGAGACGTGTTTGTTTCACTTAATTTTTCTTCTGCTGTTGTTGTAACAGTTGGTGGGTCCACCAACCGTTTTCTCTTTGTCCCGCTAGGGGATTGAGGTAGCAACTTATTAGCCACAACAAAGGGTGAATCATCTAACCCGAGTAGAAGAGGGAAGTTGACTTTAGCCCGTGAACCTAGTAGTTTAAAAGCGGCTTTATCATAAGCCAATGCTGCTTCTTCTGGTGTATCGAAAGTACCTAACCATATTCTCTTTCGTTTCTTTTCTGGATCTCTTACCTCGGCCGCAAACCTGCCCCAAGGACGCCGCCTCACCCCTCGATATCGTCTCCACTCCGTATCTTGTTTTATCATTTTGTTGGTAGCATATTGTAATTTCATATTTTGTGTGTTTTGTTCAAGTAGAAAAGGATTGTATTGAAAAAAGTGGATTTTAGCTATTGGGGTTGTTTATTGAGAACAATGGGTGAAGTGAGAACATGGATGAAAAAGAAAAGAAACGTTTATGTTTGATTAATCATTTAAATTATGCATGGCAAATTATATTTAAAGAAAACCAAGTCGACTGCAGCTAACCGAAAGCAGTATATATAAACCGGATTAAATTAAATATAATTTATCAATCTAATATGTGCTAATACTATTTGTCGGGTTATATCTTTGTAATTAAAACCAAGATACAAGTGTCTGGTGCATTTACATGATATAAAGACGATTCGTGAACCTTTAGATTAGTAGGCTAATGATCGATGAAAACGCGACAAAATTACCACTTTTCTGAAGCAAGTGTCTATATTAACGAAAAATTTCTCATTTTAAAAGTTCGCTGAGAACTAAAATCGCTCATGTTCGTTTGGCACTTCGTTATTAATTAACACGTCTGTTAACCATGACAAAAATGTGGTTGACCTTTTGGACCTGTTGTCTATATATTCGATAGAATCTTATATAGATACGTACCTGTTGACAGATAAAAGAAAGATGTGACCTGCCAGTAGGGTGTTCAAAATATATACGAAACTGAGAAAATCGAACGCAAAACTGTTAGAACTGTAACGAATTTTAGTTTATTTGAACTGAGTTTTTTTTTTTTTTTGGGTTCCAGTCAACCGAACCGGTATTTTTACGATTTCAGTTACGGTTCATGATTTTGAAATAAACGGTTAACGAAACAATATATTTTAAATTACTATTTTTAGCATGTACATAGATAAGTATATAAATAAATATCGTTAACTATCTTCTATTTTGAAATAGATTATTTGAATGCTCATATTTTGAAATAAACTATTAATCGTTTTCATAAAATGTCAAAAAGAAGCAACTAGAAAATCTTTATTAATTGAAAATTATATTATTAACAGTAATTTTTGTTTCTTTGCAACGTTTGGTTCCTTTCATCCGATATTTTGATACACCTGCTACGAGTAATTATATTATTATAATAATATATATAATATAATATATAATAGCGTGTGATAATGTGGCAATTTAACTTCAATATTATGTATACGAAAGAGTGTTTTATAAACTTAAGATTACAAGAATTATTAAAGATGTAATTATGTGTTTTCGGATGAATAAATTGCAATTGTTTATTCATTTAAGTATCAACCACATGGAGACATGGAGTTTAGTTAGTTAATTAGAAGTCGCTAATTAGCCTTTTTCTGGTTAAAACTTTTAGTAAATGTGTGTCTAACCAGCATCTTAAAATGAATAATTAATTTACTATTATAAAATAAATTAAAATAATAATAAAAAATAAAAATTTACTATTATTTGTTAAATATGAAATTATACTTCAAAATTATAAGTAAACTCCATTTATAAAATATGTTTTTGAAAATGAATCTTTTTTAGAGTATTTACTTTTTTTTTAAACTATTCATTCTTAGTTGGGTTTTAGAATATGTGGTTGGAGTCGGAGATGTCTACGCAGTATAGAATAAGTTATTCGTCTAGTAAGCATGGCCATGGGTCTGAATCATTGGTCAGGCCCATATTTCTTAGCAGTAGCATTCGGATTCTGGCTCAGTCCAAACTGGAAATCTCAAAGCCCAGCAGCTGGTGTGGAGGGATCATGTGACAGGCCCAACAGTAGCAGTTATTATGTTTTGCCCATTTAAGTGTAAATGCCCAATACTAGGCCCTTCAGTGTCCTTAAGCTCTGACAGATCTAACTACCATCTGTTAAAAACTTAAAATATACTGCCCATCACATGGTTGTGGATCTTGCCTGTAACGTGACTTTTTGTCGGCAAAATTAGTCAGCTTTATAGTCTAGTTTTTACATATATGCAAGAATACAGAAGAAATTTATCTTAGACACAAATGGAGGAATTAATCTCTAATTCATATGTTAGTATGAAGGTAGTTTGTGGTAGGGACAGGTACAGTTTATGGAAAATACAAGTGATATGTCTTCTAAAGAGCTATGGTATGTTTGGTTTATGGAAAAGATCTGATGCACTTGTCAAAGGTTGGATTCTTGGTTCACTTTCTGAACACGTACTCGAATACGTTGTTGATCTTCAAAAACAAGGTACTAATTCTTCTTGATTGTTATTCTAACTTCTTTGGATTCCAGTAAGTGGTTTTATTTGGTAGGATTGTCTTAAGACTTGAATTATTGAAAAAAGGCTAAAAAATATAGGCATGATCTGTTTTTTATGCTGTGCTTTGACCCAAAAAAGAAAGTTGATCGCTTGATGTCTTGATCTATGAATCTAATCACAAAAAACCAATAAGTTGACTTTCTACCGAGTAGACAAAAGAAAATGAAAAGAGAAAAATGCAAATTGTTCCTTACTATTATGATTGTTTTTGTGAAAGGCTTGTGTTATGACTGGTTCCCCTTATGAGGTCAATGGTATCGGGTTGAATATTTCATAACCCAAAATTTCTAACAAATTTCCTACCTTGCACAGGTTTCAAAGACTCTTTATCTCACTGTCGGTATTTTACCACTCCAATTTTTGAAGCCACAAGACAAAATGCATACGAGGTTATAGAACATCTGTTGTCTACTAACCCGAATGCAACTTGGATTATTAATGATGATGGTCACCGTATTATAGAGTTCTCGATAATACACCGTTCAGAAAAGATCTACAACCTAGTATATCAAATGAGCGAACATGAAAATATTTACAAAACAATCAAAGACTCTTCTGGGAAAAACTTCTTGCAATTGGCTGCAAGGTTGGCACTTTCCAACAAATTGAATCGTGCAGCTTTGCAAATACAACATGAACTACAATGGTTTAAGGTAGGACTTTTTGATGACTTCACAACATATGTTTTATTAGTTTTAGGTTTTATTAGGACCAAAAATTATATATCTAGGATGGATAACATATATGCGTGCTATAATCTTGCAGGAAGTTGAAGGGTTTATACGCTCACCTGAAACACTGAGGATTTGGTGATAGAAGGAGAAAAGTGGATGAAGAGCACAGCAGAGTCGTACACACTTACCCTTGCATTAATATACACTATTGTGTTTGCAGCGGCTATTACAGTATCAGATGCGATATCATTATTCACATATGTTACATCTATACCGATGTTCTTATCAATCCTCACTACATGTTTCTCCCAGAAAGACTTTCTCTTTGATCACGTTTCCTTCAAAGTTGATAATCAGTCTCACTACCTTGTTCATCTCGACTACAACCATGATCATAGCTTCTGGTGCAAAATTGTTCCTTTTGATCATCTTAATCTTTATTGATATTCGATCTTGTCAATCCTCACTACACGTTTTTCTGAAAAAGACTTTCTGTTTTATCATGTTTCCTACAAAGTTGATAATCAGTCTTGATCAACACCTTGTTCATCTTGACAACGACCATGATGGTAGCTTTTGGTGTAAGATTTTTCCTTCTGTTTGGCCAAACGATATCATGGTACTAGTATTTTCGGTAAGAAAGAAGATCATCGCTTCTATCAAAACCAAATCCGATGTTGTAGAACATTGGACGTTCACAATGTCATGATATATGCAACTATGCATAACTAAAGACTAAAAAGGCATCCTCAACATCATGACTACCTATACCAAATCTCATGATGTATTAATTAGGATAGTAGTATCGGTAGAAATCTATTATTATGTTTGTTATGTTATTATGACTTCTACGGTTGTACCTACCATATTTTTGGTATGTGAGTATTATATTTAAGAAGAATGCTTTTCATAATTGAATATAATGTTTCTTGAATCGATCTGCAAGCTATTCAATTTGGGCTTGTATAATGGATGTCTCATGGCTTATTAATACCATTCGTAGAACAATCAACTTTTTAGTTCTGTTGTTTGGCTGGAGCCTAACCCTTAACAAACTACTGTAATACTGATAACGGTTGATGCTATCGATCTGCATTTAAAAAGAATGAATCGCTCCCGAAATGGAATCTATTGATGCTATAAACAATAGTAGTCTGAGTGATTCTATCATCACACATTAATGGTTAACACTACACATTTACAGACAAAGTTATAATAGATGATCAAAAACGAAATTTATTCATAAAAGTAGTTGGTCTTCAACACAACAGATCAAGAATACACTTCAATTCTAAGGATCATCACGTCCTGCAGACAACAAGGAAAATGTCGAAGAATGTGATTGATCATCAACAATTACTTGATGATCATTATCTGAACCAATCAAATGAGGGAAGTCAACCTTAGCTCGTCTACCATGAACCCTAAAAGCTGCTTTATCATAAGCCAAAGCAGCTTCTTGAGGTGCATCAAATGTACCAAGCCACACTCTTGTATTTTTCTTCTCAGGGTTCCTTATTTCTGCCTAAAAGTTACCCCATGACCACTTCCTCACTCCTCTATACCACATCCAGTTAACTGACTCATGGGTTTCGCGAGTCTTCCTCTTTTTCCCACATTCTATTAATTCAGTTTCACACTCATCACCTATTGAAACCTGTGTTATCAATACATGTTGATGATGCTTCAGTTTTCTCATTTAAATAAGAAGTACCATGTTAAGTTGTTACATGACTCAAGTCATGATCATTTGGGCGGCTAGCTGGAGAGATATTTTGAACTAAATCAGACATAGAGTAGATGAACCTAATTGATTATGGGAATTAAGCTTTTCAAGACAAAAATGCTCTTGAGTCTTGAGTATGTAGTTAGGTTTTTAAATTTTTTATCTTTGTTTGCATGCTTCTAGAACTTCATGATGTATATTCAACTTTGGTTGCTTCATCTATAATATTTAATTTAGTAAGTATCCATTAACAAAGAAAAGAAATTCGTGTGCTAGAATAAAAGCATTAAGATGTGTCCACCAACTTATTGGTATGATTTAGAGGGAAGTTTTAAATTTTAGGGAAGAAGGGAAGCAAATCTTAGCCCTTGATTTTTTCATAAATAAATATATTTAACATTCATTTGTAATATTAATTTTTAAAATTATTTGTGATTTTTAAAATTCATTTATGATGAAATCAAGGGTTGATATTTGCTTTCCTCCTTCCCTAATTCTTTTGCTTCCTTCTTGATCTAGTCATATCTCTACTTGATATATGTCATTGAAATTTATCATTCGTGAAAAAGATTTTATTTAATTATATCTCTACTTTAAGAGTTGTTATTTTTAAGTAGGCGTTGGAATATGACTGTGTTGGTAAGTCTTGTTGGTTGGATTAGCATAAGAGCCGCAGTAGAGTAAGATGGCCAGCTGTACCACAACAATAGTTTGGTGTTCCCAGAGTATATTTACCCGACTAGTTATAAAATAGCCGGCTCTTAAATGAAAGAAAGAAAATAATAAATTCTTTAACATGATGAATAAGTTTTCAAAGTTGTTATCAAGAACAGATCATGGTTCCACTCCAGAAGAAGAACAAGATAATTTTAATATGAATTCTGTAGAATAAATATTTCAAATATTGAAAATGATTTACAAAATTGGAGTATACCTAAACAAGATGTAAAAACTATATATAAAATTGGTACGTTTGATTTCTTACAAGGTTATTCAATAAAAACAACTAAACAAACTATACATATTAATAAAGAATATCAAAATACTCAATTATTATCGTTAAAAGCCCTAAGAGAACACAGAAAAACAAATAAGTTTCTACATATAAGCTTAGTTCAAGTTGCTATAAAACCAATATTTCGATTAGGAATAGATGCACCTATTCTATTAATATTTAGAGACGCTAGGCATACTAATTTTAATAACTCATTACTAACTATGGCTGAATCTAATATAGCTAATGGTCCTATATATTTTAATTGTTATCCTAATTTTACTGTAGGATTATTTGACCCTAATATTTTAGATACCTTAACATTAAAAGTATATACAAAAAACTTAGAATTTAAAGAAAAAATTGGAGCTGCTGTTATAATTTATAGAGTATATTATAAAACAATGACTACTACAATTGAACCTAAGACTAGATTATCATCACGTAGAGATGAAACTGTTATATTTGAAGCAAATACTACACATGCTAAGATAAGAACTCCAAAAAGATTAAAATGGAATGAAATAACTCAATCTTTTACATGGAATTTACAAGATATTAATCCACCAAAACCAATGGAAATAAATGATCAAATCTCAAATGTTACCGAGCATACAGATGGATCAGTAGATATTACTTTCAATAACTTATTTTCTGAATTTGCTAGACATTCAGTAGGATCTACTAGCACCATAGCAAACGATTGCAAAAATTTTAGAAGAGTTCAGTCTATGAAATTAAGATGAGTCGATTTTAATAGTACTATACCTAAGCCTTTATACGAAGATGACAATAAAAGTGATGAATTTAGTGATATTTATCAACCGACTAAATCTAAAATAGAAAATTATAGAAATCAACAATGAGTGATACTAAAATTACAAATTCAAAACTGGCCAACAAAATTTTGGTTAATACATTTACAATTATGTTTTAATAGGATAGAAACACTTTATAAAAAAATAGACGAATTAAGAGACTTTAAAACAAAATCTATATATCGTAATGATGAATATGATTATGAAAAGCATTTAAAAAATTTAATAAGAGAAGAGTACATGCAAAAAGACATTGTTGCTAAGAAAATATCAAAAATCATTTGTTAAAAAGATATATAAAAATAATGGACAAATACTTAGATAAAGAAATGTATCATAATTACAATAATGAAAAATTAATTTGGTATTATAATAAATTTACGGAAGAAGAGATATTTATACACCAAATTGATTGGAAACTCTATATACTTGATAAAAATGAAACCATTACATTTTTTACATGGTTAGCCATACATTGCGAAAATAAGAAAATAAATTATCCATATAAACAAAAAATACAAGTAATACTGATATAACCAATACTTACACTAGCCTTAAAACAAATACTGATATTATAAGTATTCACCCCCCAAAAGAAGATATATTAATTAAACAAAATAATGAAGATTATATAGGAATACCTCTAGCAAAACATACTAAAGAACAAGATAAAACTTTAAAGAATATAATCTATCAAAATAATTATACAAATGAAATAGCAAATATTATAGGACAACAATTAGAGAGAATAGAAACCAATAATATTAATACTAATACTAATAATAATATGATAACTAATAAAATGAGTAATGGCTTAAGTAATCCAAGTACTAAAATAATAGAAGAAAACACTATATTTAAACCATTTTCTATAAATTCTTCAATCAATTTAAATAAAGACAATTCTATCTTAAAAGAAATAGAAGAAAGGTTAGCTCAATTAACGATATAAAATGATAAAATAAATACAAATATAAATGTTATAATGAAGAATATTCTGAAGATAATGATATATCTGAAATTGAGAACCAATTTAAAAATCTAGAAATTAATAAAATAAAACGAAATTCATATAATACAAATAATACTTATACTCCTAAACCAAAAACTCGAAATTATTATTCTAGACCAACTCCTCCTAATAAATTTGAAGAAAGACATACATTAGTTCAAGCAAAATATGATGGCACTTCATTATATGAACATAATATAGATGGTCAAACAGAATATCAAATTCTAAGTCTGCTACAAGAAATGACAATGGCATATAATGCTTATAAAAGCCAAAATAATACTGAATCACAAACTCTCGATATGATTGTCTCGGGATTCACAGGAACCCATAAAGGATGGTGGGATAATTATCTTTCCCGTGCAGATAAAAATGTAATTATAAGTGCAAAAAAGACAATAATTAAAACATAAGATAACCAACAAATAACAACAACCGAGGATGATATGGTTAATACTCTTATATTTGCTATTCTAAAAAGTTATGTAGGAGACCCTTCAGTCTACCAAGAAAGAAATTCATTACTCTTACTAAATCTAACATGTGGAAAATTGCAAGATTTTAGATGGTACAAAGATGTCTTCCTAGCTAAAGTAATGACTAGGCCTGACTGTTTAGAAACATACTGGAAAGAAAGGTTTATTGCAGGATTACCTAGACTATTTGCTGAAAAAATAAGAAAAAGACTAAACAAAGAAAATAATAATAATATACCATATAGAGATTTAACTTATGGACAATTAATAAACTGTATAAATCAAGAAGGACTAGCATTATGTTCCGATTTAAAATTAAAAGAAAAATTAAAGAAAGATGGTTTATCAGGAAGAAACGAGTTAGGAAACTTTTGCCAACAATATGGATACGAACCCTTAAAAACTCTTTCAACATCAAAGAAAAATACATATAATAGATATAAGAAAATATTTAAAAGTTTTAAACAAAACTATACAAATGAAAATAAAAGAAATATATATAAAAATAGAAAGTATCACAACAAATCTTATAATAAAGATAATAGACAAAAAGACATAATTATATGTTATAAGTGTGGAAGATAAGGTCATATGGCTAGAAATTGTAATATCGAAAAGAAAATTAATGAATTAAATATTTCAGATGAATTAAAGCATCAAATTAGCAAATTAATAATTAAGGATGATTTTAGTGACTCTAGTATATCAGATTATGAAGAAGAAGACTTAAACATTATAGAAGAATCAGATGACAGCTTAGACTCTAATCTATGTGAATGTGTAGGTAATTGTACCTGTGAATATAATGTTAATACGATTACAGATGATAATAAAATATTCTTAGAATTAGTAGACAAAATCAAAGATAAAGATATAAAAAAATTATATTTAGAACAACTAAAAGAAAAATTTAAGAAACCTGAAATTCCTAATACTATAAAAACTTATAAACAAGAATACAATTTGAATGAAATTTGTAAAAGATTTGTATAACCTAATCAACCGATTACTACTCAAGAATTACAAGAAGAATTAAAAACTGTTAAAGAAGAAATTAGAATAATAAAGCTAAGATTAGATAATATTGAAAAAACCGATAAAGAAATAGAAAAATCTCTACCAAGTGTTAGCATGGTAACAGGAGTAAGTTACAAAAAATGGAATAGTAAAGTTAATATAATGATTAATAATGAATTCAAGATAACACTGATAGCATTAATAGATAGTAGAGCAGATATGAATTGTATTCAAGAAGGTCTAATAACCACAAAATATTATGAAAAATCCAGTCAAAGACTTTCAACCGCAAGCGGATCTAGATTACATATTAATTACAAATTATCAAATGTTCATATATGTAAAAATAATTATTGTTACAAAACCCAATTAATACTCGTAAAAAATTTAAGTTCTCAGATCATTTTGGGAACTCCATTTATCACGCAACTATATCCTTTTTCTATTACAGAAAGAGAAATTAGTACAAAAATATTATATAAAGAATTAATATTTGAATTTACAAGCTCAGTGATATATAAAGAAATAAATAATTTAGAAAATAAAATTTAACAAGCAAAATATTTAGTAAATGAAATAAATGACAAAAGAATTGAAGATTAGTTAAAAATGAAACTATTATAATAAGAATTAAAAAGATTGAAGAAAGGTTTAGAAATAATGTATGTGCAAATATACCAAATGCATTTTGGCAACGAAAACAACATCTAGTAGGATTACCTTATATCAAAACATTTAACAAAAAGGATATACCTACAAAGTCTAAATCTATACATATGTCACAAGAGTTAGAACAACATTGAAAAACTGAAATTCAAGAATTATTAGAAAAGAAGCTTATAAGACTATCAAAATCTCCATGGTCTTGCTCAGCATTTTATGTAATTAACAATGCCGAAATAGAGAGAGGAGCACCAAGGCTAGTCATAAATTACAAACCTTTAAACAAAGTTTTAGAATGGATAAGATATCCTATACCTAATAAAAGAGATTTGTTAAAGAAATTATATGACTCTAAAATCTTTTCAAAATTTGATATGAAATCGGGATTTTGGCAAATACAAATCAAAGAGGAAATATAAATACAAGACGGCTTTTAATGTACCTTTTGGACATTACGAATGGAATGTAATGCCATTTGGATTAAAAAATGTTCCATCTAAATTTCATAATATTATGAATGATACAATTAATCCAATAAACAATTTTGCCATTGTATATATAGATGATGTTTTAATATTCTCAAAATCATTAGATCAACATTTTAAACATTTAAATACTTTTTATGATATTATACATAAAAATGGATTAGTAATATCACCAACAAAAATGAATCTTTTTCTAATAGAAGTTAGATTTTAAGGACATAATATAGTCCAAGGAACATAAAACCTATTAACAGAAGTCTAGAATTCTCGAGTAAATTTCCAGATGAAATAAAAGACAAAAAACAATTACAAAGATTTTTAAGATGTTAAAGTTATATACATGATTTTTTCAAAAACCTTGGAATAATATGTAAATCATTATATGACAGATTAAAAAAGAATCCAAACCCATGGCGTCAAGAACACACAAATATTATTAATCACATAAAGGAGAAAGTAAAATATTTACCATGTTTAAATATTCCTCATCCCAGTACTAAATTAATTGTTGAAACTGATGCAAGCGATAAAGGATTTGGAGGAATTCTAAAACAAAAATTAGATAATGAAACACAAGAACAGTTAGTCAGATACTACTCGGGTGCATGGAATGACACTCAAAAAGAACTATTCAACAATTAAAAAAGAAATCTTAAGTATTGTTTTATGTATTAAGAAATTTGAAGATGACTTATATATGAAATCTTTTCTTTTACGAATAGATTGTTTGTCTGCAAAATATGTTTTAGAAAAAGATGTAAAAAAACTAATTTCCAAACAAATTTTTGCAAGATGGCAAGCATTATTAAGTAATTTTGATTTTCAAATTGAGTTTATCAAAGGAGAAAACAATTCTTTACCAGATTTCTTATCTAGAGAATTTTTACAGGGACTATGAATCATAATTCCAATCAAAATCTTGTTTTATCGAAGCAAACATTATCCAGAGAAAAATCTCCTACTTCTTCAAAAACAAATTTTCCAGCTTTACCAATGCCAAATAGATTTGCTCCACAAACCCCAGGGCCAAGAGCACTCCCTATGCCAGCCTATTCTAATATGTTACAAACTCCAACTTATAGCCAAAAACTCATAACCAAAACATCTACTCCAAGACATTCTAAATCATACCCTGAAACAATTCCATATGTCAAAAACCCATGCCATCAACTTATCAAAATTTTCGAACCCTATGAAATTGAAAAAATTAATCAAAGTTTTTTCATTTTAATCGATTATTTATTTCCCACATATTGTCATTTCTTCAAAGATGAACTTAAGACAAGAGAATATTATCAAACCATTCTCCTTGACACGGATTCAATTACAGTTGAACATAATATGAACCCTAGAGAACCTTCAAGGGTTGATTTTAGCAAAGTCCGAATCAAAAAGGTTATTTCTCCAGAAGAATGGGGATCAAGACCTTATATTACGAAAACTCTTTCTGGTTTTCCTACCTTCCCATATTATAATTATTATGATTATCAAGGAGCATGGTACAAAATATTTTTACTAAGAAATTTTAATCATTCATGGTTTCTCTATTTCGATAAAGAATTTTCAAATGATTATCCATTATGATTTGTTAAATGGTTCTAGTATCTGGGGATATGTCTAGAAGCATTTCCGAAATATGTTCTAGAGGCATTCACTAAATTTAAAAAATATTTTGAGAAGGAAGGAACTCCGACTTTTTAGTACGCTCTTCAATTTATGTGTGTTTTAAGATTGCCATGAATCATGTCATGGACATACTTTTATCAAGAAGCTCAGATGACTCCATCATCTCCTCCAGCATTATATAGACATTATCGGGTAAAATGGTGGAATAAATTTCCTACTAATAAAGCAGGAACTCAAGCAGTTGATGAATATTATAAGTTATGTTATCAATCACCTATTCAGTCACCTATTCGTCAAACTATAAAAATTGAAAGTCCAGATATTGTTTCAAGAATTCAAGCAGCATGTTCATCGCCGGAAGAAATTCAAATGATTATCAATGAAATAAAAAATTCTACTTCAAGAAGTTCAAACAATGATCAATATCATTTCAAGACGCTCAAGATCCTTATCAAGACCCTTATGATGATGTTATTATAAGTCTTAATTAATTTACCATGTAACATTATAAGTCTTAATTAACTCTCCATGTAATATTACTTATTGGTAGTTTATTATCAAACTAATAATTCATTTTCTACGTCAATTATCAAACTTATAAAAATCAAAAGCAAAGTGGAGCAGATTCATTCCGTTCAAGACTTCAATCATTTCAACTACAAGACAAGAGATATTATTTCTACTTTCAAATTATGAAGAAACAATCTGTTCAAGACCTCAATCATTTCCATTAGAAGACAAGTCCTATTATTTCTACTTTGAAGGAAATGTTAAAAGACTTTAATGAGAAGAATGATATGTTGGAAGAAATTTTGAAGAATCTTTTCAAAATTATCAAAAGAAGCATGAAGATGTTGTAACATCCTCTCCCGCGGTCTGGTAATTTCTATTATTTTAATTGATTATCTAATTGTTTTAGAAAATATTTAATATTATGTGTTTCCTTTTGAAACGTAGATAAATAAGCCCTTTGACTTATTGTGACTAGTGAAATATTAGTCATTTCAAAATTTGAAAGTTTTGATTTTCTGCGACATAAGGTTTGTGTCGCAGGTGGTGTCTGTGCGACACAACGGTTGTGTCGCAGGACTGTGTCGCAAAACGGGCTGAACTGAAATTAATTAAGGAGCTTAAGTGTAATTGCGAGTTTATATATATATACACCGTCTAAGTCTTCCAGATCATTTCCAAAACTCTTAAAATCGTTTTAGAGAGAGAATTAGAGAGAGTTGAGAGAGAAAGTGAGATTTAACTTTAAATCTCTAAATTGAAGCATTTGATCCGTGAATTCAAGGTAAGAATTTGATTGTTAGGTGTTATTGTTGTTTATAAGTGAATTGCACGGATTAGAATAAGTTAATTTGAGTAATACATGTTTAAATTCAAGAATTTTGAATCTGGGAACTGGTCTGTTCTTCATTGCGACACAAGGTTTGTGTCGCAGGTTGTGTCGCATGAATGTTCTGCGACACAGTTGGTTATGTCGCTTAAGGCGGCCATATTGAGTATTACGACAGAATGTTAGTGTCGCAGGATTCTTATTGTGCGACACAATGGATGTGTCGCTAAATTTTGTTTTGCAAATTTAAAAGTGTTTTTGAGACACAGTTTTGTGAAAATATCACTAACTCGGATTTAGTTGAAAATTGCATGGTCACTTGGAAACGACCTAGTAATCAAGACTATATATTATAGCCTTGGCAGTTTTTGGCCATTCGGGGTCATCTAGGGCCAGAAAATGACATTTTTTAGTTTTAAACGTCATTGCAAGATTTTCTAAGTTCATTTCTGATTGAACTTTTGTTTGCCTAGACTTCAAGGATTACCTGATTTGATAAATGGGCTATAATGATAATTATGGAACGAATTTCTAACTTGTATATGATTTTCTGTTTCAGATCAACATAAGACTCAGTGATATAAGAATCCTGAGTGTGGAGATGTCAAAGGTATCGGTGAGTGGATTCAGAACTCATCATTTGATTTAGTTGTAACTATTTGGTTACAACAAGTAAACGTAGATGTGTGTTAGATTATTTAGTCTTGATTATTGATTATTAATCTACGTGATATGTGAACTATGTGTATTATGTTATTGAGGTCAACGTGTAGTTGGACTTCTGGTTATTATGTGTTTTACACAGGTTTTGATTCATTTGTTGTGTTTGAAACCTGTGTATGAGTTTAATAACCAGTAGTTATCGGTCTATTCTGTATTGGCCATACGGATTCACGGTAAGTGTTCTAGGGGGAATCCCCGGGTATTATGATATCCCCAGAGCCACCGATCCTCATTGAATTATGTGTGTTTATGATTATTTGGTGTAAACAACTTGTTATGCTAAGTTGAATGGAGTGTGATGAATCTATTCACTTAGCTTCGTGCTAACCCCTCATTTTACTTCCTGCAGGATATGTTTTAATTAATTGTGGGTGCAGGAGGTGATTGGTTGATCAGGGAATGCTTGACTGCGCTCTTGGTCTCTGATATGGTTTTTGTAATAAACCTTGTTTTGTAAATTTTATAATACCCCGTCTTTTGTAGTTTTAAACAGTTTAAATATTGTGTAAATATTGAAAAATGTAAACTGTTTATGTATAATGTTTAATATATACTAAGGTAATGTATTTTAAATTCATGCTTCCGAGTTTATTAATATAATATTCTTATTTGAAATGAGGGGTGTTATAGATGTCGGCCAATAGACAAGAGATGCCAAGTCTAGTTCCTTTTAGAGAATTATAAAAGAAGACATTATCGGAAGAAAGAGGCAGGCAAAAAACTACTATCAAAAACACTTAGACAAATTTCCAAATGTATGAAACCCCAAAAACCCTCAAAACTATTACTTTCAACCACCCGATGCTCAAAAACCTTAGACTTTCAAATTATAATATCTCCTTCTATTTGTAAAGATTGTCAAGATACTACTCCTTGTAATTGTCAAAACAATTCTGATAATAAAACTTCATGTATTTTAATCTATACTACTATCTTATTTCAATTCTCTTAATTATGCTTGCATTTTGCTACTTTAAAATTATGCTTCCATTTATTATTACATTTCATTCTTATATATCATCTTTTTATGTTTAATTTTTTAATAATATAAGAAATTTCAGCGTTTTGGAGATCAATAGGGAAGCAAAAGAATCAGGGAAGGAGGAAAGCAAATATCAACCCTTGATTTCATCATAAATGAATTTTAAAAATCACAAATAATTTCAAAAAATTTAACATTCATCACAAATGAATGTTAGAAACATTTATTTATGAAAAAATCAAGGGCTAAGATTTGTTTCCCTCCTTCCCCAAGATTTGGAGCTTCCCTATGGATCCTTATAAAGGGTGGGGATAAAGAGGGAAGCAAATCCATTTACCATGAAAACATGATTTTCAAGCAAGATTCATCAAATTAAAGCTTGAATATAAATGAATCGATTATATACATCATTTAATCAAACAATATTGTTATAATTTTATGTTTTAAACAAAAAACTCTAAAAAACAACATTTATCATTCATTTGTGATGAATGTTAGTCAAAATTTCAACTCAATATTCTTAAAACGTTAATTTATGATAAATATTAACTAATATATGTTATTATACACTAACTATATCTTTTATGGGTGAATGTTATCACTAAAAATTTATCAAAAAATGATGTTAAGTAACATTCATGGATGTATAATAACAAAATATGAGTTAACATTCATCTGGAATGAATGTTATAAATGATGAAATTAAGGTCTCAGATTTATTTTCTTCATTTATCAAAATTTGAAGCTTCTCTATGAATCATTTCTCTATATGTATAATATAAAAACAGAAAAGGTTACGGTATGCTCATCAAGAATCTTTAGTAGTTACCTTTTAGAAAATATATTACCATTTGCTTGAGAAAATTACAATTAAGAAGCTAGCTATTTATAGCATTGACGATAAATACTGTAGTAAAGAAAACTAAACTTACGTTAAGGTTTGACTTGGAAAGTCATAAACCTCCAATTAAATACGTTAAAATTTTCTAAAAATGGATGTTGAAAAGGTGATATGATGTGCTTTACTTTAAGAAAGGAAATAATTATCATAAAATATTTCCTGGATAATTAAGTTATATTTATATCAGTACCCTGAGTTAGACAAAAAGAAAGAACCTTGAGAATATTAGTCAAATAAGTGTCGATCTAATTAAAATGTCATAGTAACTTAAGATATATCCTTGGAAAGTCAAATTGAGCTGCTCTACTTCAATCAAGCTACTTTGAATTATTTCCCCAAATTAGTGTCAACATAAAGCATGATCTTAAAACAACATGCAAACAAAACGAACAAGAACTAACACAAACTCAGAAGCGACACAACCTAATCATCATCAAATGTAGCAACTCCAGCCTACAAAAAACTTGATCTACTTACAGAGCTAAAAACAATGTCAAATTCACTGGATTAGGATTTTACAAGCCTAGCTCCAAAGCTACACTATTAAAAATTAGTTCAACTTTTCCGAGGCAACAGCTATATCATATAATGTTGTAAAGCCGCCAAGAGAAAGAAGCTGGCCAGCCTGACCAATACTCCTCGTTCTTTAAGAGGCACTCCATCAGCCCATCGGATGTCGTTTCCTGCAAAATTAAAGTTCAAATAAATATGCCATCCCAAACTAACATTTGTTAGTAACAAATAATGTCATTATTACTTTTGTATCATAAACATCTACATATTTCCAGTTTGGAATGTCTTGTATCCTATTTGGTAGATTACGGAGCTACAACAGCCAATTGTCTCTAGTAGCCATTTTTGTACTGATTTAGGACCACAATATTGACACTTAACTCTAAGAAGAACCAATACTCAAGTTGGAGATAACCACACAATGCCATCTGATATACATATCATTTCTCTCTTAATAATTTTCTACAGAAAGAAGCAAATTCAGAGATGTATTATTACCAATGGTGGTGATGGAGCCGCCATAATGACAGTTCACAAAGTTATATTAACTTGATCATGAAAATGGCTCACTTTTGTTTCAGCCTATGGTTAGTAAAAGCTTTTTTACATTCAAAAATAAGTACATAACCAAATTGTTTGTGAATTAAATTCAAGCTTAACAAATTGTCATATGAGCTCATTTAGCAATCACGGAAGTGGAATGTATGAAACAAACAGTAAATGATTTACCTCTTGGATCGGCGATCTTCATCAAAATCCATTACTCCACCAGGTTCAGCGAAAAGCCCGTGTCCTCGGAGGTCCATGTCAGCCTGCTCATAGTTGGTAACTTCTGCCACAACGTAAGTAAGACATATCGACAAAAATATCCAGTATTAAATGATTCCTAATCCACTTTTCTCCCCAGAAAGTAATGGTCATGGCATCCAAGTGGTAACATGAAAGGAAAAAAAAAGGGCCATTGCCATCCTAAATGGAACAGAAAGATCACACTCTAAGAAACCGGACATATAAGTAGACTTGCCCAACTTCAGAAGCCATGTAAAGGGGAGAATACATGCTTGTGTAAGCAGGTTTATATTGCTTTACAGGAAGAAACACATTATTTGAGAAAGGAATGGTACTGACCTTAAGGGAGAGTAAATTCTTTGCTTGTTCAAGCTTTTCGTCAGTTTCCATTTTATGTTTCTTGTCCATTTCACTCATGGTGTCTGCCCATTTGATCTTATCTTGAATTGTAATAAGTAAACTGTCTGATGTACCCAACCTATGGAATGATATCAATGTGATAGATAAGAACCACGATAGAAATTTTGCAGACTTACGATGGATTTTCCTTAAAAAAAAAAAATTATCAGGAAAAGTTTATGCAAACTTATGGGGGTCTTTTTTCAAAGAACAAATTTTATTGAATGAAGGTTACTCAAGAATTGCAAAATTTAGTCATATATTATATGGGTGCTATGCACTTTTTAGTTTTTAATCCCTCGCATGATAACTGCAAGAACTTCCTATTTGGAAAGACCCAAGAAAACTCTAGAGCCATAAGTTGGAAAGTTACAAGACAAAACTGGCTATGTAGCTTATATATATATATATATACTTTCAAACATCATCTTCCGCAAAATCATTCCTACTTGTAATGATAATGATACTTAACTACATAATAAAAAACCAAAAGAAATTTTTTTAAAGTTCGTAAATACATCCATAAATGTATCACATTACTGTTAACTTACAATTTACCAAAGTATTATAACTTTTTACAAAATTTCATAATGATAATTGAGCTTAATGTAATTATGCTCATTATTGTTGTAAGACGTAATGAGGTTGGAAACCTACTCTTGTAGTCACTCCATGTTCCATGGGCAAACATCTGAAGCAAATCAAGGTAAGTAGAATTCTCCGTTCCTTGAAGCTGCATAAAAAGTAACTTGATCAGAACACAGACCTTTACACAAATCATTCAGAAAGGCATCTAGTGTTTAATTGCCTAACAATTATGCAGACCTTTTAAGATGATAGAGACACAATGTGCATATATAATGGGTGAAGTATATATAGCGATCATCAGCTAGCTAGGTAACTAAGCAAATTAAGATTACAGAAAATTGAGACCTGGAGAATGTTAGGAACAGAAAGAATCTCAGAGAAAGCGAAAAGAGAAGGATGTGACGTGGCTTCAATGATGACGTTTGCGAGTGATGATGAAGAATCAGTAGTGATTGACGCTTGTTTGACGAAGTGATCGATGTGTTCTGATTGCTTTTGTTCGATATCCATGGCGATGATTATGATCTCTACAGTGAGAGATCGAAGTTTAGGGGAATTGTGTGATTGAAATCAATGCATTTTGGAGAATTTCAGGGATTTGGGCAATTAGGGTTTTAAATCGGAAGGAGTCTTAGGGGTTTACACTTTACAGTATCTTTTGGGATTTGGGGATTTTCCCTCTGAATCTTTTATTTGTGTGTATGTATAATATAGGCAATTCTACTTATTAAATGTAAACTATCACTTTGACGTATAAAAAAGGTATCTAGGATGGACAAAAATTGATTTGGGTTCGAATCGAATCAATTTGGATTAACTTTTGTCAAAATTAATTTGGACTCAAACTGATTTGGTTCGGAAAAAATTCAAACCGGTCTAAATCGGTTTCAAACCATAGAATCTCAAATCGGTACAATCGATTTCAAACCGAACCGGTTTGACTCAAACCGGTTTCTAGTTTCCGGTTTGAAAATTGGTTTCGGTTCAAAAACCGCTTTGGTTGAACACGTCAACTCCACTCGTTTCATTGTTATTGTACTATTTTGGATTATTATGAATAAGTACTCATTTTTACTTGACAACCAATTAAAAAACTTTGTTAGCGGAAAGAAAAGATGTTATTGGTCAACTATTTAAAAACGAAACATTTATAATGAAGCGGAAGGAATAGTAGTGTCTTATCAATTATTTGAGACGTTAAAGTAATGCAAAAAAATATAAAAGAAGACACACATAATTTGTATACGAAAAAAATTAAATTATAACTCCTGCCTTATTTTAATTGTCTATATTATATTGTCAATGTACTTGTTATAAATGTCCCAAATATATTTTTTTTTCAAATAAGTAACTACTAAAAATCTTTAAACTCCCAAATTTACTGTCATTTATTATTCTTAGTTATTTTTTTTAATATCTTAAGTTAAACTTTTCTTAAATACAAAGATAAAATTGACCTTTTATTCTTTCATCTTAAATTAAACATTTTATGTTGGCAGACTTTTTATTTTTTAAGACGGATGTACTATACATTTAGATAAACTTTAAAAATTTTAACCCATCCGTTATTATAGACTTCTGCATTACAAAGAAAGATAGATACCATATGTAGAAGTGTTTATTCGCTTAATTTATGTGATATCTCCTTACAATGCATCAGATAAAAGAATACGACCATCAAAAATCACAAGTCATCCAAATGAATATATCTTAGAGTTTGATCCAACACAAACTCTTTTACGTGTTTTCTTATCACTCTTTATTTTTGGTCATGAAGTGACATGTATTTGATAGGATAACTATTAATTCGAATGGTATTCTTCAAAGTAAAAACCAAGGTTTCAAAACCTGAATTTAAAATGATTCGGCATGATCAGGTCCGGTTAATTCGGATCGACCCATTTTTAGAAAATTAAATATTCGTCCTTTTATGTATTTTATAATTTACTTGTTTCATATTTTTGATTTTATTTAATCTTTATATAAAGTTAATTTTACAAGGTTTAAGTTTTATCATTGCATAATTATATATGTTTGTGACTTTTTATTCAAGACATAATTTGTTTTTTATAGGTTCAAATTAAAACTAAAATATTATTAGTTGTCTATATCTTTTCATTCGACATAGCACTTTTTTAGGTATGCATTAAATATTATTCACAAAACACTGATTAAATCTAGAATTTTAATGAATAGAAATTATAAGTTTGGATCCTTTGGTTAGCAAATCGTACATACGACTTTAACATCCATGTACAAAATTACGTCATTATCTAAATGAAATATTAAATAACTGTTAACAATTCCTTTTTATATGTGTGTAGGGTTTTGAAAGTCAATATTGGTCAAACTTAAAAAAAACGAAAATTACAAACTCGCCAAGTCAACCTAACCCGGGTTATCAGTCGGACCATTAAACCCGTCTGGTCACAGTGAGTCAGAAATTAAGGTTAACCCGGCATGTTTTAACCTATTTCACTACCCGGATCGTAATACGCCCAGTTTGCCCGACCAGATCAACCCAAATTCAAAAACCTTGAGTAGAACACCGATGAAGTATCCAAAATGCACCGTTGGTCATGTTCAATGACTAATACACAAACATATTACTCAATGCTAAATAGAAGTCTTTCAAAATATGGGTGATAAACTGATGATATTACCCTTATTGATATGTAAGTTTGCACCTTTGACGAGCAGAAGAGCAACAGGACCTAGAAATGGTGAAAAATGGAGTAAAATAAAGGGATTTTATATCCGGAGGTGACTCTAGTATTTTTTTATTTTTATAGATCACTTATATTTGAAAATGATTTTGTAAGCCATTTAAATCTATAAGTTGTTTCATGCATATCAAATTCGGCTAAAAGCTCATCGAAAAATGTAAAAGGACACAAATACTCTTGTATTCTTAATTAACACTATTTATATTATTTTAGTTTTATTTAGATGCAAGGGTATTTTTGTCCATTTACACTTTACCGATGAGTTTTTAGTCGGATTTAATATATATGGAACAACAAACGAACTTGAGTGACTTACAAAATTATTTTTAAATATAAATATAAATAAACTATAAAAATAAGATGATATATTTGAATGACCTTCAAATGTATATTTTATAAGATAAATAAAATTATTAGAGGCTAAAATTCAATGTGACAAGTGACAGCTCACTTGAAGCAAGAGGATAAACCAATCAGTCCAGCTTGGGATTTACGGTACAAAAATCCGTTTTATGGTAGACCGGTGATGATTTAATTTCATCCAAAACTCAACGTTAAAATTAATGGCTTAGTATTCTATCCAGGCCTTCATTCACAATTTGTCTAAAACTGTTAAAATTGTGAAAACCTTAAGCTCAAAACTTTGTATGTAAATTCACTTAGAGATTAAAAATTTAAAAGTGACACGTAACACAATTTTTTTATACTATCTAATAAATAATTTTTCTTATGAACATCACAAAAGAATATCTAATTAATAGTTTTTAACTTAATAACATACAAAACGAACTAATCATTTATATAACAGGTATTACGGTTTGTTTTGACCCGTAGCAATATAACACTACTATAAAATCTGATTTTTATAAAAATGAAAAATTACAATTCGTATGTCAGATGGACCCACATGTGTTATCCGTAGCTTATACATGGCTCCTCTATGTATATCATCGTATCAGTATCAACAAGTACTTGTGTACTTATATGATGTACGTACTATGTTTGTACATATTAAAACGTTTGTACAGGTATATGTAAAATCACAGGGAACCATTTAAATAAGTTCTTTTGAAAGCGTTGCGTGTGGGATGGTACTTTCACCAAGCATCACTCATTCGTCCAGGATCGCACATAATAGACGCATGGTAAATTGGTAATCAACTTTAGAAACATATTTTAGATTCTTAAAACACATCTGAGTTTCTGCTTGAGAAAATAACTGGTAACAAAAGTAATGTTCCAAACTCAAGCATCAATGCCATGGCAAAAGCAGCATTTTTTTTTGGTCTGCAGAAGGTTTTGGTTCCATACATGGCAAAAAGCGTCGTCTTTATGAGATTCTAAAGTGTGATCTCTACAAAAAAATGTTATTCCTGTGTTGTTCTTATTCTTTTTTGTACCCCTTTTGGGCTATATATCTATCTATTGCTTCATTTGGATTCCGTGTTGATTTGCTTTTCAAATTTTTTTCTTAAAGATTCTCATCTGTTTTATGTCATTTTGGATCGGATGGTTGGGATTACTTGAAATTGTTTTGGAGGATGGCACATCATGCAAAGAAGTCAAAATTCAACATTTGACTTTTCAAGTTCAAAAAGACTAGATTTCAGATTCTTAATTGATAAAAAAAACTGATCATAATATAGAGAAGATATCAGTATCAATAACCGTATGAAATCTTCAAGAATTCTAGAGAAGCTGAACTCATACTAGGTACATTATGATATTGTAGCATGAAAATTACTTAATTTGACTTTCAAAAGTCAAACATATCCGAAATCAAGGGGTTATATTAGAAGGGCATTTTGAAATGTCATGATTTGATCACATCATTTCAAAAGATCACTACTTCCTTAAGGTCATTCAAAAATTTTCAATTTGTGACTCTCATTCATGGAATGGAGATATAGTGTATGGGTCCCTTTATTCGAAACAATATCAAGAGCAAAAACATACAAACGAAGTTGCATCATTTTCATAATACGTCAATTTTTTCCTACACTACTCGTTTTGAATGGATTCCTACCAGGCTTATCCTAGGTACCATTATCATTTCGAAAACATTGATAGTGTTGGCCGGTGTCTTTATCATACATGGCACTACACATGAATCATTTTGCTAACTAACACAAAAATTACATTTTTAACCCTCGTACGACATCTTTGACACGAATGAAGAAAACCGGCCACTTTACCTTCATGTCAAATAAAGGTACATATATAATGGCACGTCACAACTGAGTGTGACGATAGTTTGGCCAAACAATGACAACTTGAAGATCATACCACAATGCCTGAATTGAACCAAGTTTGTTAAGATACAGACAAAGAAAACGTTTCTAAGAAACGAATTAAATTACAAATGTCACACGATCAGTAACATACTGCAACCTTTAAACAAAACCTTACCCAACTTCCTTCTCAATAGGGAAAGGATTGATTTGTGTTGTGAATTGAATGGTGTTTATTTTGTTTTGACAAAAAGGCAAAGAAAAAGATGTTTCTTTATTTTGCTAGCTGTTTGCCAAAGCACACATGGAGGGTCCTTCCTTTATTACATTAGACCCATTTTTTGTGGGTCCTTTTTCAAGGGGTAAACAAGACTTTGCATGCTTTGGCCCCCTTTTGATGTAGTTCTTTTCTTATCACTTTCCAATTTGCCTTTTGTTCTTATGCTTTTGATATTTTCAAAGTGACCAATATGCCCCTTGGACATCAACATTGTTTGAATAGTGCAAAATTCTTGCTATCACTTTCGGATATCTTGTAAATTTTGTTATTTTCTTGTAAATATATCAAAGATAAGTTGCACTCAATTCATTTTGTTGGTTTTGTATCCTTTCCACATTTAATTGTTATATACGTATAGCATATATGCATGTACATGCTACATAATACGTACATACATAGATACAATGATATAAAGTTAAAATATCTCTTAATTAATAAAATTGCTTACTGATAATTGTCCTTTTACAATGATATCAATCGTACCACTGAATCGTTTTAAACTAGTACGACATTTCGCATTTTAATATTAGAACTGAATATGCGTTTTTATAAATGGTTAAAGACTCATATAATGTGCCAATAATAAATAAAGAAATATTTAATGGTATATAATGATGATTGACGTAACGATAAGAGTTATATTAACTTATATTATTATTATTATTTGCTTTTATATTTTATTAATTCATTCATAATTTACATTATTATAATAGTTATGAATAATAATAATAGTGATAGAACAATAAATATATTGATATTTAAGTTTTCAATATATGACAAGCATTTTAGAATATGTATTATAGATTAAAAGTTGGATCAATCGAATTTAATAAATGGTTGAATTATATTTGTTATTTATTTCTAAATTTTAAATAAATATAAATATAAATGTGTAGTGTATACATTGAAAGAGACAAGTAGGTATATATTAATTTGTTTTAATTGATTTCTATAATATGTAATTAGAGATAGGCTATACACGTAATTTATGATATTCAGACTTTTAAGACATTAAAAATAGTATTTAAATTCTTTACAAGGGATTAAAATAAGATCTAAGCGGGAGTAAAATAATTCCTTAAATTGACTCCAATGTAAATATAATTGTTAAAGCTCATAAAATAAGTTTATCAACACCAAATGCTTTCAATTTGGGCGAGGACAATCCAATCGATACATAAACCTTTTAATTTGTTCATATTACTATATCACATGTGACACTATGACACTTAGATACTAGAGACAATCACTCATTATGCTGTAATCAAATACAAAGTGTATCTAGTAGTTTCAAATATCCATTCAATATATCTCGATATAAGTTTGACAAGAAAAATGTTAGATTGAGAAGAAATGTATAATAAAATTTTAGAAAAGATAAGGAGTGAAAATTAGAAAGATTATAGAGATGAAAAATACTAGTTTACTCTGATACAAATTATAAAGTATGGCCATTTTATTTATTAACTCTATTAATTAAAAGCGTTTTGAATGATAAAGAAAATTTAAAAATACTTTTACTTGTCACATCAATTTTTTCTTTAGAAAACTTTAACTCAAATATAAAACAACTTTATAATGACTTCCTAAAAAAAATAATTTGGGTAAAATGAAAATTATTTAGTAAAAAAGATTTACGTTAAAATTTAAGAAATCTCAAACTTTTGATGAAAATAAATTTATCCTCCATCTCAAAGAAAAAGTTTTAAAGCTTTTTTATATAAAAATTTTCTTTAGAAAAGAACCTGCATCTCTAAAGTACCATAATGTTTATAGGTTAAATGTAGGAGTGTTTGTCGTCTAAGTATTATATTTGCGATGAATGACAATCTATAACTATCGCTTTTTAAACTAGTTATAATAAACGTTATTTCTTGGAAGGATTAAAATTATAGAAAGGGCCAATGTCCAATGGCCAATGGGAACATGCATATATTTTTTCCTGTCCACCATATCTTCTTGCTTTTATGTTTTTTCCAATTATACGATACATAACACGTCACATTATAATATCAAAAATAATAGATAATATAATAATACTCTTTTAAATTATGAGTGTTATATTATGGTAGTTACTGGTTTCTTTGTAATTATTTTGATAGGTAAGTAAATAAATATGACAGCCCACTTTTTGAAATATATATATGTAGATCTATATGATACATCAGGTGGGACGTCTACTAATGATTTACAAGAATTAGTATATAAGTGTTTTTAAACTAATTTATATTTGGTTATGTCGGGGCATTGACCAGTCATGCAAATTACAATATTAGTGATCAGACACTAAATACTTTGTATGATATAAAAAACATAATTACACCCGATGTATTCACTGCAGTATGAGATTCTTTTACAGTTACAGTTATAGTTACATTGTTACATGGATCTTTATTCATGTGTAAGTCTTAATTGTATGTTATATCATGAAATTTCTATGTTAGCATACGTTTTAATTGTATACTTGTTATTCAACGGTTGTATTGACTTTTTAATTGTATGCGTTGAAATGCCTGAACTCACTAAGTTTTTGCTAATTAGAATATATAAACATGTATTTAAGGACCTCACGACATTACATAAGGAGAAAATTTCATTAAAACATACGATCGATATATTAGTTCACTGTATCTACATATGTCTTCTTTCACGTAAAACGAATTTGAAGTTGGATTATATCAACAAAAACATAACATATGATTGTCAACAAACTAATTGCAAAATTCAGTTATATCACGTATGTGTAGAACCAACATGACGGTGAGCTAACACGTACAACTGATCAAATTTTTTCACATAGTGTAAAAAATGTAAAATCTTGTTACTTTTAGTCCAACTAGTGAATTTTTTTTTTAAGTGCAACCAGTCCTTTATAATTTAGATTTGTCCAATATAATAAGTTAAAAGTCTTTTAATAGCCTTATTTAGTTTAAATATCACATTTTGATGTTATATATTTGTTAAAATGATACGTTTATAATTTTCTATATTTTATTTAAATGTTATGGAAAAAAAAAATTGTGCTACCTTTCAGATTTCATCCTAGTTCCGCCGATGATATCACGTTTTTCTTTCGGTACATGTTACCTCCTTGTTGATCAAGTTGCATGCTAACTGTTGTATATTTTAGTGTATTGGTAGATTAGTAGACACGGGATAAGTGATGTGAAGTGCATACCCGACTAAATTACAAGCTCAACCAAATTGCAGGGGTCAAGGGGGTCGGGCCTCTTTGCGGGGTTCTAGTGGCAACGCCCCATTGACTAGATTCAATGGACCTGAAAATGAACAAACAGTTTCGATGAACCAGGAAAACAGTTTGGACAAAAATTGCTTTTCTAACTTTCGTATTTCGTGGTCTCTTTCATAACTCTGCGTATGAACAAATACAAAATACATAAACACAAAAACGCCTAGGAATCTGATTATGTGCCTAGTCAAATTCGAATTCTAGTCTTATCTATGAACTTCGTGAACCCATTCATATATAGGTAGAAATATCATTTTAAAAAGTGATCCTTTTACACGATTCTTGAATATATTCGGTTGAAATCTGTTGGTCCCTTTTGTCCAATTTAAGATAAACTACTAACAACAAGTGTAAAGTAGACAATAAGTTCAAGTTTAAAGTTTTTATTTTATTAATTCAAATAAAAAATTACTTTACATAGTTAACTGCGAAAATAGACAAGACAAACTAGTCTAAGTAAACTAACTTGTGACAAATTTGTTTCAACATATCATCAGCGAGGGTACGCTGATGATGCTCAAAGATCCACAGTTAACATATAAGTGATGGCACTTGCTTCACTGACATACAGGAACATGCTTAAATCAATGGTTGAATTAAATGCAAATATGGACAAATGAATATGGTGGTTGTGAGATGTATTTATAGTGTCATAAATACATCCCAAACCCTACACGTGTCACCATCACATTCAAAGTGAACTTAACGAAACTTCCAATAAATGGAAGTGACATTACATCCTAGGAATAAAGTTTACTGTTTACTTTATTCCTAGGTTACACTAAAGGTCATATAAAAACTAATAAAGTACAATAACTTTTTTGTACATATCTTTTCAGAAAGATATGTGCAGGCTATTATCTTTTATAAGTTGACTTTTGCTTTAGTACATTGGGTATTTGTCAAACCCAATGTACTTTAACAGATTCAGGCTTGATCCACTGGTTAATAAAGTATAATTGATATCTACTTCAGTGTACTACTCTCTATTTATGTTTCCAGTCTTTGACTTCAACAGATGCTTAAGTTCTTAACGACATCAGGCCCTTGTAACTTCTTCAGATGCTAATTATTCTTCAGTGAGTGATAGATACTCTGTTAAGGCAAGTTACAATAAGAAGTCACTGCTAATAGATGCAATGATTGAGTAGACATTAGTATATATTCTAAGTATTAAAGAGGTCGCTGCTATTCGACTATTCATATTTAGTTGCATTAACTTCATGTCCTTCAAAAACGATATATGTCCGAAAATCACCATGTTTGTATTTATTTTCGCTGTATAGCGCAGATACCCTACTAGTTATAATAAAATGTGTATAGCTGATAGTAGGTAATTCTATGTGAAAGCTAAGGCCCTCTTTAGTGGTACTCTAAAACATCTCCTCTAACTCTATATTTAGAGATAGATAAGGAAATATAGAGATAGTGGAGGAAAAACACATCCCAATAGTTCTTCTAAGAAATTTTTAGATGAAGTTAAGTTTCCTCTCTATATACAAGAACACTATTCATTCTCTAAAACTCTTGATCAATACTTGTTAGTGTTACTATCAATATTAATTAGATTTTAATATTATTAAATTCTTGGTAACAAAGATTATTGTTTATTGATTATTATTAATAAAAAAATAAAACAAAATTAATAAAAAAATATTATTCATTAAAAAGTAAATATATTACAATATTACATTATAATGATCACAAATAAATAAAAGTAACATAATTAAACGAAATTAAATTTAATAAACTCTTAGAATATTGTTTACAGTTAAATTTAGTAGGATAAAAATGTATAAAATTATATTTTCAAAATAGATAGCTCGAGGATAAATATTTTTAGAAGAGACATATGTTGAAAAGATTCTCTGTTGTCTAAAAAATTTGTGTCTCATTTGATTATTAGTTACCGAGGAGTTAGAAATAGATCTTTGTTTCTATATTTGAAAATAGAGATAAAATTATGATTAAAAAGAACCTAAATTTTTAAATCGATACGTGCAATTAATTAATGTTACCAAGTGTATTAGGATGTTCATATTGCACGTAACTCTAATACACTTAACATTATACTTTCTTTCCTTTACATTGCCAAAAATAACATTACTTAGAATATGATAAAAGGTCCCGTTAATTATAATTAATGAATTATACATTATTGGGAGAAACAACGTTAAAGTTACAATCACAAATCACAAACATAAATGAAAGGAAACACATAACACTAATATCAATACAAATCAGTTGATTAAAGCACAAAACAAGTCTTGCTTGAACCAAAATGAGCCATTGAGTTGTATTAGAACCGAGAGTATGACGGGCTTATAACCACTTGATAAAGACAAATGTTGAAACAATCAATATTTTAATGAAGCATATTCTTTTTTTTTTTTATTTATTTTTCTTTTTTATTTATTTATCTATTTTTAACTAGAAATTAGTATTATAATTTTGAACATATTTTATAACTATGCATTAAATTAAATATACCAAGTTGAGATTATGCTACATTATTTTATTACCATGGTTCTTTGTCTTCATGATGATCTGTTTTTATATATTATTCAGTCAAATATAATGAAATCTTGAAACTACTACATATTTAGTGACACGTCTTAAGTTATCTTTTATTAAATATTATATAAAACGAGATCCTCATTATATTTCATTTATTCTTCACACAATCCAAATACACGAGTTAAAACAATGATCCTAAATTACGGAAACAAATAATAAATTATCTTACTATAATTAGTTAATTAATAATTAATTACATAAAAAGCTTAATAAACCGTTGTAAGTTGTAACACTTATATGGCAAACTTTTGTAGCATCTTGAGTTTTCTAACTCACGAGTGACATGTCAAAACAAGTTTCCATTATTATTATTTTTTTTTTTTATAATAGTCACAAATTAATTAAGACACTCTTAAATTGCTACTCATAATAATATTTAATAATATAAAAAAGCAGAGGTTTGTTTTCTACAAATAAAATAAAATATAAAATATAAAATAAAAAAAATAAAAAAAATAAAATGGTAAAAGAAGGGGATGAAGCCAAACTAAAGTATGTCTAGTATTTTTCAACTAATCAAGAAAATGTATTAGTAACTTTTGGTTTTTTATTCAATAAAATATCACTTTACTTTTTTATTTTATTTTTTAATTTAATAATTTAATAAAAGAAACAAAACAAAAGAAATAAATACTTTTGTTAGTTGAAGACACACAATCACACACTCTACACTCTGCCAGTATCTTTTCTCTTTCTAAACATAGTTCAAATCAGGCGCCAGTTCCGCCACCGCCGGCCGCCGCCATGGGTTGCACCGCCTCCAAGTTAGGCAACGAAGATTCCGTCAAACGCTGCAAAGAACGCCGCCGTCTTATGAAAGAAGCCGTCTACGCCCGCCACCACCTCGCCGCCGCCCACTCCGACTACTGCCGTTCCTTAAAAATGACCGGATCCGCCCTATCCATTTTTGCTGCTGGCGAACCCCTTTCCGTCGCCCATCAAACTCCCGCCGTCCTCCTCCCCACTCCTTCCTCCACTTCCACCGTCAAACCACCGTCCTTTCATCCATACGACACACCGCTGCCGCCGCAGGCGGCGGCGGCACCTCCACCACCACCGGCGTCGACTCGATCTCCATCAATTGCAAGCTCCAAAATCTCCGTCGCTAGGAGCCGGAACTCCGCCGTGAACCACCACCACCAACGCCGTCCTAAACCTACCGTTAAACTACCTCACATTCTTTCCGAATCAAGTGAAACTTCATCTCCTCGTGAAAACCCTAACTATAGATACAATACAGATAAATATACTTACAATGCTGAAGCAAATTACGCTTCTACCCCTTCACAAGCTTCTTCCGTTTGGAATTGGGAGAATTTTTACCCTCCGTCACCTCCTGATTCCGAATACTTCAATCAACCACCTCGAAAACCTAATTTCGATACCGAAACTGAAGACGATAAGTCGTCTATTTATTCCGGTTATTCACATTCTTTCAATAAGAAACCGAATAACCGTGAAACGGATTCGGTTTATTCTCATCATTCGTCACATAAAACTGACAATCCGCAATGTGATGATGAAAGAGATGAACAGGAAGAAGTACATTGTAGTGAATGGGGAGATCATTACAGTACAACTAGCTCAACATCAGATGATGACGATGAAGAAATTGATAATGATTCTAGATCCGAAATCGAAAGCCGGTCGAATTTCGGATCTTCGGTTTATAACGAATCTGTTGCACCACCACCGCCTAATGGATTCACTACGAAATCGAAGTTTTCGGAAAAATCGGAAGCGTCATCTGCCAGCTGGAAAACTGGTCGTTACAACGATGATAATTCCGACATGAGAATGGTGGTTAGGCATCGAGATCTAACCGAAATCGTTAATTCGATTAAAGAGTATTTCGATAAATCGGCTGATGCCGGTGAACAAGTTTCCGAAATGCTCGAAACCGGTCGCGCGCAGCTCGACCGCAGTTTTCGACAGCTTAAAAGTAAGATTTTTTGTTACTCTTATTTTACATTTTTACTAATTTAGTTACCGTGTAATTTTATTTTGAATTTATATAAAATTTTTGATTTGTAGAAACGGTGTATCATTCAAGTGGAGTGTTGAGTAATTTGAGTTCAAGTTGGACATCAAAGCCACCATTGGCAGTTAAGTATCGGTTTGAACCGGGTTCAATTGGTGGTGAACCGGGAGGTTCAAAGAGTCTATGTTCAACTCTAGAGAGGCTACTAGCTTGGGAAATGAAGCTGTACCAAGAAGTAAAGGTAATTAAAAATACTCTTTTAAGTTATAACCTCAGACTGTTCTTACTGTGTATCGATTGTTTGTACCCTACAAGTACACAAGTATTACTGTATTATTTTGATATGATTAAGAAATTGATTTTGTATTTTTGTGGCACCTTTTTTCTTCAATATCTTCAAACAAGATGTTGAAATAAAGATTGAAAAAAGTTGCCTTTGATGATGGTTATCTTCAGTGGGGGAATTTTTTTTGAAATGACTAAAATGCCCCTGCTTCCTGGTCAATAGGGGCACACAGATTTTGACCATCTTTTTTGGTTACTATTGTGAGTGACATTGGTGAAATCACTGCATTGGAATAGTAAATAGTTTCATCCATTGTGTTATAGAACAGTGTATCTTGAAAAAAAGTCTTATGTTTTTGCAAAATTTACTTTGTTTATTAAATTCACCAAAATAAAATGTCCCTTTGAATTGCAACAGTTTGAACTTGTATAACTTTATGCCTTAGAGATAGGCTTTCACAGTCAGTTAGTGAGGTTTTATCTCGTTAAGTTTTTGTTAGCTCGTATGAAGACCACATCCATTGGACAAAGAGTGTCATGTAGAGAGATGCTTTGTGAGGACCTTTAGTTGGATAACAGATATCATATGAAGAATAGAAAAATGGCATATTGAAATTTGAAAAGGTTCTCCTTTTATCCATAGATTATACTTTGTTATGAAATGACCAAAATGTTCTTGCATGTATTCTATGGTAGTCTGACCATGTATGGCGCATTGAGCCATGGGAAAGACTAAAGAGTATGTAGAAAAAAGTTCTTTTTTTTTCCTTTCCAGAACTTACGTTGTTGTGAAATGACCAAATTGCCCCTGGAGGTTTTAGCTGGTAGTCTGACTATGTATGACACAGTATGCTATACAAAAGGGTATCTTAAATAATTTCTTTTCTCTACAGATTTGAAGTTGTTGGGTAATAACTGGTAGTCCAACCATGTATAGTATATGGTGCAAATGTATTATGTATGCCATTGTGAACAATGTTGAGGTAAAAAAAGAAATTTGAGTAAAGACCAAACTGCTCCGTGTAAGTAGTAACAGGGAGTCTGACAAAGTATGACAACCTGGAGCAATCTTTGTCTGTTATTACATTTGGAAAAGAAGGCCAGTGGTCTATGTATGCCTGCCAAGTCGCTTCAAAACAAGATTATTTTTTTGTTTTTACATGCCTGGCAGGCAACCAAATGTTAGCGGCTTCATACCCTGTTATCACGTTCTTATATGTATGACAGACTTTGTATTAAACCATGAACTTAAAAATGATTGATATGTCATATTCATTGTGTCTTGTGTTTTTCTAGGATTTCCATAATATTTGCATCATTTCTTATTTTAAAATTGTCCAAGTTAAATTTTCCTAATTGACCATTATCAACGTCACAAGTATATCAATAGTGTTGAATTTGTCAATATGTCTGAGACATTTTTTATATCTTTCAAAACGTGAAAAAAATGAGATACGATTTGGGGTCTTGTTTTGGTTATGCTGAGACCTTCATTTACATATGAGTAACTAATGTAGGTACTAACATGACTAATCTGTTTAGGCACGAGAAGGTGTTAAAATTGAGCACGAGAGAAAGTTATCTGCACTACAGAGCCAGGAGTACAAAGGGGAAGATGAAAGTAAATTAAACAAAACAAAGGCGTCGATAAAGAAGCTGCAGTCGCTAATTGTTGTTACATCTCAGGCTGTCTCAACCACCTCTACCGCTATTGTGGGGCTACGAGATGCCGAGCTTGTCCCTCAGCTTGTTGAACTTTGTCATGGGTAAGTAACTTCCCCTCTACACATTAAGTAATTGTTTAGTTAGAGTTGGCAAAATGGGCGGGTTTGTCAGATTTTGTAAGGGGTCAAAATACGGTTGAGTCAAATAAGTAACCTTTTGATAGAGGTCGGGTTGACATGAAACACTTTGTGTCCAAACATGTTTATTAGCGAGTCAAGTATGTGAAAAATGTTATATATTTGCAATCATAATTTAATTCTAATTATTTGAATAAAATGGTGTAGGATATTTTATCAATTGTTACTACGCTTTTGGTGATTTTCAACCTACCTGGCTCATTTGACCTTGTTCTATTAAAAGCTACTTCTTCATGAATATATTGGTTGAAATTGTGACATTTGTGTTCTATGTTATTACTTGAATTGTATGCTTAGAACGTTTACCTTTAGTCAATTACATAACTAAAAGAATGTCATTGGCTCATTGCTCGTAACTGAAGCAGTGGTCATCAACTATTGGATACTTAATGACTTATATATGTGAGATCATATGTAGGCTGAACTGAGAGGAGTTAACCATTGATGATTGTGACAATACAAGTTTTAAAATGACAATGGACAGTTTTTTTTGGTAATGTGTAAAAGAGCAACATACTCTCAATTTTTTTTCAGGCAGTTCACCTTTTTGTTTACATATAATAGTAACCTAATTCTAATGTCTTCCATTTTAGGGAACCACTTACCTGAAAGAACAGCCTAATCTTACTGAACTGCCTAAAATGGAAGTAACTTGCTATTTTGTTTAACATGTAAATCACCTAGCTTAGAATTTGACAAAAGTAGGTTGCTATTATTTTTTATTTTCCCATGAAAACACCATAAAAGTTAAGTTATTCTATAGTTTTATCTATTTTGACAAATAGAAAGTGTGAATATAAAAAATGATTAATGAGAATTTCAGAAAGTAAGGGGGAACTCCAAATGCAGAGGTTCTTCACTTCTTCATAGTTGCATTTTTTTGGGTCCAAAAATGTTCATTCTTACAAAGTAAATTATTATTCTTATTTTGAAAAAACCTAATTGGCTATTTGTTTGCAACAAAAATTACACGTACTACGGTTTGAAAATTAAGTCACTAGGTTTAAGTAGACAGAAAATGTTATTACACAGTACATGTGTTTTGGAGGAAATACATTTGAACAATTGGAATACTTCAGTACAAAAAATATATGTTGGGAGGTCAAGGATATAACACATGAACTTTTATTAAATGCACCAATATATGTTGGTTGAGCAACTGTCATGGACCAGAGTAAAGTGCAATGGCCCAAACCAGCTGTTTTATTATGGGTTTTTTTTTTTTTTTTTTTTTTTTTTTTTTTTTTTTTTTTATCTGTAACACCAACATGTTGATAAAATAATTTTGAACTTGTAACCCTGTATACAGAATCTGTTGGTTGACCAACTGTCATGGTCCCGGCCGACTAGTCCCCGACTAGCGACTTTTACAACCTTGATACGGATAAAAGCCACTTGGTTTATTTCACTTTGTCTTATTGGTCGATCTTCGTTATTCCTTTAATCACTCATACAGATAGTAACATATTCATTTTTTGCATTTTATGTGAACTGCAGTGCTTTAACTTGTAATTCTTATCCTTCTAAAATTTTAGATTCAGCACTTACAATTTTATATAAAAACTTACTACAATTACAATGTTTGACTTAGAGTAAGTAGTTCAAGAAATATTTTGACAGTTTGTCTCTTAAATACTTGTCAATAATGACCACATAAGAGAATTTTGTGGTTATGTGGACCCAAATAAGTGTCCTAGTTTTTCCATAATGACATCAGGCTAAGAGTGTTTTTTGTTTATCTTAACTCTGATATTTGACGTCTTTTGCACAAGTAGTCCATGAGTTCATTGTGAAGTGCCCTCTCTGGTGAACTTGACAATTTAGGTATTCCGACGCTTCACAAAATATATTTAATGGATTTAGTACGATTACAATAAATATATTGTTACACAAATAATCAAATTTTTTTAAGAAATGGAGTGTACAAATTCATTGCATTTAAAATACATTTTGATGACTTTTGATCCACTTGACCCGTTCGGCCTGTTTTCTCTATAGTTAAATATGATAACTTAACTCATTTGACCCATGGAGATAGAACATAACCTGAATTGACTCATATGCAGGTAAGATTGAAATTGCCATTTCTAGTTATTACACCTAGCTTGAATAATTTATTGGAAAAGGAAATGTTGTGAAATTTAGTGGAATTGAGTATTGAAATATGTTGACAGTTTGAACAATGTTAATGCTTAATGTGAAATTGATGCAGGTTTATGTACATGTGGAGATCTATGAACCAATGCCATGAAGTCCAAAACCATGTAGTTCAACAAGTTCGAGGCCTAGTCAACCGGTCAACTAAAGGCGAGTCAACCTCTGACCTTCACCGCCAAGCAACTCGTGATCTTGAAGCGGCTGTGTCCGCTTGGCACACCAGTTTCTGCCGCCTGATAAAATTTCAAAGAGATTTCATCAAATCTCTCCATCAGTGGTTCAAACTAACTCTTCTTCCCGTCAACAGTGAAGAAGCTAATACAAACGCCTCACAACCCTCTGATGTTTATTTGGTCTTTGATGAGTGGAAACTAGCTCTTGATCGTCTACCCGACACAGTGGCTTCTGAAGCCATTAAAAGCTTCATAAACGTGGTCCACTCGATATCTATAAAACAAGCAGAAGAAGTGAAAGTGAAAAAGCGCACTGAATCAGCATCAAAAGAACTGGAGAAAAAGGCTTCATCTTTAAGAAGCATAGAGAAGAAATACTACCATTCTTACTCCATGGTTGGGCTCGGCCTCCCAGGCAGTGGTCCCGACAATGAGCATGGGTTGGATGCACGGGACCCACTTTCTGAGAAAAAAACCGAGCTTGTGGCATGTCAGAGACGTGTTGAGGACGAAATGGTCCGGCACTCAAAGGCAGTAGAGGTAACTAGAGCTATGACTTTAAACAACATTCAAACTGGTTTGCCTGGAGTTTTTCAAGCTATGACAAGCTTTTCGGGTTTGATAATGGAGGCCCTTGAAGTTGTTTGTAACAAATCGTATGCCATTAAGTAGTTTAACAACGTAGATTGGCGTTCAGATCGCTTTTTACTATTTCAAAAGTAAAGGTTAGGTTATATTTCATAGAATTATATATATTATGATATTAATGGCAAGAGGGGCTAAAGATTTGAATTTTTGAAGAGGGTTTTGATGTTATAAAATGTAGATATAAATGTGGGGAGTTTTTGGTTTTTGGCTATCTTTTTTGTTGGGGGGAAAGAGGAAAAGCTATAGCTCCCTGTATAGGCAAACATTGCTTTGTATCAGAACTTCACTTTTTCCATATGATACATAAGTTTGATATATATTTTGTATTTTGTATGATATTCTTATTTTGTTTGTCTTTATTTATCTCCCGGGAGCAGAAATGAGTATGCGATTGTGGATCTTATAAGATATGTATAACAGGGTAATATGATATTGACAATCATAAACTTGATTTGTTGGTCGCGTTGCGAGTTCTAGCATTCCCTTTTTGATCTTTTTTCACGCTTAAAAACATGATTGAACTTATCTGTCAAAACTTTTGGAACGGTTAGAAGGCATCCGTGCATACGTGAAACTATAGTCGTGTTCTTGCACGAATGATGTTTTTCTATTATAAAATTGAAATGTATAGGAGTGAATATTAAAATGTATTATTTTATTAGTTCATTCCATATAGGTCCCAAGACCGATATGGCATGAGATTTGTTTATAAGATGTAGATTTTGTTGGGTTTAATTAATCTTAACTAGAACAAGTGGTCAATATTAAAATCTTGGAACATTGAGAAAACATCTTTTGTACTTTTGCTGTCCCAAAAGGCACCTACCACCACCACAAACTGAGGAATATGCCCTAAATGCAGACTAGAAAGACCTTTCTGTAACGGAATAAATATCACAGTATTTTGGTATAACTTTTAATATTGATGGTGTAGTAGTTGTGTTCAAAGTATGCATCATTTTATTTGTTTAGAAGTGTTTTTTAACTTATAAACTAAGGTAAATTCCAGCGCGTATTCAAACATCCCATTACTTTAAAATAGGCAGTAATCAATACGTACTTGAATTATGCAATCCCAAACACAAATTAAGAGTTATAACCATATTTCTTACAAGGTTATGTGAATTGATATTTTGCAGTATCATTTCCCACTATTTTATATAAAAAATATAATATTTACTCAGATCATATAACATGTTAAATAAAATACTTGTTTATAGGTTTGTAATATTTAAATAAAAAGGTAATATATATCTGTTTAAAAAAAATAAAAAACAAAGGTGATTCAATTTACGATACAGCGCATACTGTCGGGAGTGGGTAATGTAGACCTGGTGCGGTTAGGTATTAGCTAGCTTGCCAAACTTAGACTGTTAATTTGTAGTCTTATTAAATCTTAATTGATCCTAGTTAGCATCTAACCTACTCTTGGATCTTGAGCCCAACCTCTACTTATACAACCACAATATTAAATACCTACTTTGTTCCCAAAAAAAATGAACACGGTTGTTCTTGGATAAAGTCTATAGTTTATTTTAAAATCTTCAGTTTAGCTTTGTTTTTTTTGTAAGTTGTTTTGATATGAATCTATATATTAATTGTAAATTGAGATTTTTCCCTTAAGTTATTAGAGCATTGGTAATTCATATACACCATCTAGTTTTTCTATACAACTTACTTCCTATTATGTGTAGTCCATATAACACTTAAATATGTTTAATTATGATAGTGGGTGTGCAGGTGGGCTCAGTTGTACCTTTTGTATGCTATACCACAGGTTCATCTGATAAAACATGATGTAAGACTAAATGCCACCTCATGCCTTTGTAATGGATAGTTGTATCAATACAATGCCACTAAATTCTATACAACCCTCCACCTAAGTGCGTTACCAATGCTCTTATCAAGGTATCCACACAATTGGGTATCAACAGATGTAAAAAACGACGATTATAGCTTATGGTGATAGCTGGCGATAACGTAAAGCCATGAATGAAAGATGTAGTCAGATTTAGTAATATCGATCATTAATGAATTCTTGTTTGCTCGTTAGGATGTCTGCATTGTGACTGTAAGTCTGTAACAAGTATTTTGAAAAGGAGATAATATGATTTGCAGTGTGTATGCAATTACTAATAATATTTAAGTTGCTTACAAAGGTGTTTATGTAATTGCATGCGAGAGGATTTGAACTTGAGTTTTCCTATTTTATTTGATCTTTCTTTATTTGAGTTTGATTCTTGAATATTCGTTAATTATAATTTTATTTTGCATTAGTTTGGTGTGTTCTAACTCGGTTAAATGTTTGACTGTTAGTGGTTACGTATTCTGAACAGCAACATAGAATATGCATCTCAAGTTAGAACAAGTTGAAGTGTGGTTTTAATATACTACAGACATGGATTATATAATGCAAGCATTCTATGCCTCCAGCTAACTTGTGTATTTTGCCGTAGTTGAAAGTTTAAAGTAACTCGAATAAGTGTTAATGTTAACGTTAATTATAATACGGTGTGGACGTGTGGTGGTCATTAAGTTTTGAATGTCCACGTACAATGGTGCGTTATGCAGAATTTGTATCAAGAAATTATGAGTTAGTAGGAAGGCATAACTGTTTTTTAGTTACGCAATCAGTAATGATAACGTATGAACTGAATTACAATAATAGCACATGTATGAGGGTTCGGGTGATGTATACCGTACACAAAGGGACGTGAATAGAAGTATTATTATCATAACTTCGAGCATACAAAAATTCACTTAGGATATCAAAATGAGTTTAAGTGCTCTGTACTGTCATGTAGAAAATATAGGAGCTCCAAACTCACTAATCGGTTGAACAAATCCGTACTTTCTGAACATAACAACTCTTTCTTTATGTGAATTGCTTATGTCCAATGATACTCAAGACTCAGGCGAACATTATAACATGGCGGGCAACTTTTATAAGCTACAACTCTTATGATTCCGTCCAAATCTCAGCATCATTGATCTAATGTGTGATCAAAGTCGTCCAAATGCTAAGGAAGGAGGTGCCAAACTGCCAACACGAGATATAAAAGGGAAGATGCTCTCGTTGCTCATTCACATAAATACTGTATTTTGCACAGTCTTGTATTTTCTCTAATTCATTAGTTTAGGTTTTGTTACTACATTTTTGTATGATTATAAATGTATAATTAACAAACTAATCATGTGGAATTATAATGGATGTTGATGTTTTTATATGTGTTAAGCTATTAATTAATAGAAACTATGTTATATCTAATGTTCCTTTGTTTTGGATGTTGATATTATATATTCATAACGATTATTATATTATATTAAATAATTAAATATCGTTCTTATTTAATGTTTAAGGGTAATATGGTAATTTTCTATCATTTAATGTGTTCATTAGCATAATTATCAAACATTTAGTTTTTATTTAGATGCAAATTTATTCATAGCCTTTGAATTATTCGACGAATTATTTTGTTTTATCAAACACAACCTAAATTGCTTAACCAAATTAGCTTGGCCCATTTACAATCACTTTTGTTAAATAAGTTGGTTGACCAGTATTTCATAGGCCCAATCCATTAACTATCCCAATCATTTGGGCTTGTAAACTTATCACAACTACAAACCAAATTTAGCTAGGGTTTTTTTTTCTTCATCAACACTATAGTCTACAGGTGGCAGAGTTCTTACACGCTAGGGTTTCAACGCAGATCCAAAAAACTTGATCTTTTTCATTCAGGTAGTACGATTGCTGTTATTTGATTTTCATTTTATAATAATCAATTTGGTTGATTAGTGTTTTTGTACTTAGGGTTTTGTTTTTTATTTCAGGGAGATAAAATGTCGATCGGAGAACTTGCTTCCAGTTACGCTTGTTTGATTCTATCTGATGATGGCATCCCTGTCACTGTTAGTAATTTCTATCGCTTCAGTTTTTTTTACAAATAGTTGATTATGATTCTAAAGTTTGTTCATTTTATAATCTTAGTTTAGTTTTATTGCTTAAAGCTTTAGCTTAGTTTTTGGAGGTACATATATTTTTTATATAATTTAGGATATATGTAATGAAATGCGTATATGTATTGATGTATTTACATACTGACTTGTATAAGAAAAACTAACTTTTTATAGTTGTTATGATCATGTGGACAAGTTTTTAACATAAAAGTGGACCTATTGCATATATTGTAGGGGCTAGTTTTGATTCTTATGGTTGGATTTTTGCATAACTTTTATGAACATTAATGGCTGGCAAAACACGTCGTCCAAATTTTGATGCTAATTCGTTGACATTGACTGATAATTGGATGGATTGTTATATTAGTTGAAATAATTGTGTAAAATTTAATGCTGTTTGACACTCATATATCAAATATTCAGTTGATACCTGTTACAAACTTCGGTACAAACTTATGCTACTAAATATTGATTATATTGTGTGCTAAAATATGGAGATTGGGAGTATTGATTTATGTTTTTTTTCATGATCTGATCTGTTCACTGCAGGCTGAGAAGATTGCTACTATATTGAAGGCAGCTAATGTCCAATGTGAATCCTACTGGCCAAGTTTATTTGCTAAACTTGCAGAGAAGAAAAACATTGAGGATCTTATCGTAAACGTTGGTGCTGGCGGTGGTGGTGGTGGTGCACCAGCTGCTGCTGCTCCTGCTGCTGCTGCTGGTGCAGCTGCAGCCGCTCCTGCTGCCGAAGAAAAGAAGGTACATTTTTTTAGTTTGGTTAATTTTCACTAATGTTTTTGTTTGTATATAGTTAAACTGACTTGCTTTTTTGTTCAATGTACGCAGGAAGAGCCCAAGGAAGAGAGTGACGATGATATGGGATTCGGCTTATTTGATTAGAAGGTTTTTATTGTTATGTATTAGTTTAAAACAATCTCGTTCGTTTGACCTTGAGCAGTTAATTCTAGATTTGCCACCTGTTTTATCTCGCTGTTTTAGTATTCTCTTCTTGGTATCATTAAGAAGCATTTTTTGTCTGATCCTTTTTTCTTAAATATCGCAACTTTTGTTTCTAGTACAATCACACATTTGATGACAACAGTTTTACTTTCAACTGATACCCTTTAGGCCTGTATGGTTATGTTATATTCTATCACACTTGAGAACATCCCATTTTTTGACTGGGTCTATGTTTTTTGTGTTCGAGGCGTACAAGCTATATGTGATTGTATTGGTAACATCTTAAAGGTCTTTGTTGTATCAAAACATACAAGGTTTAGAGCCTTGTTCAGTCAATTGTCTATAGCAGTGAGCGCCGTATGTGCCTAATTAAGTCTCCATCCAAAGTCCGAACACCTCATTAGTATTTTCTTATAGGATCACCTACACCAATAAGATGTATTTGAGATTTTAAATGATATAAGCTTCAGGATCACTTCGACAACGGTTATATAGAATGGGAACAACATTGAAGGAAATCCTACCAAAGTGAGTTCTCATTCACCCAGCTAAATCCTGGATTTCTTCTTTTTTTGAATGGAAGTATCTGATAAGTGTTTTTTAGTCCAAAATTGTTCATTAGAACCATGGATTTATGTTTCATGAGTTGCCTTATAACTAGCCTAGTCCTAATGCATAGAATTCTACCTTCTCAATGTTTACACCATATGTTTTCATTCATGTGGTACGACTTCTCAAGCGTAAATACATTCAAAGATTAAGAGCTTGATTAATCTCGTGTTTTCTGATTTAACTTGTTAGGCTCCTTTTATGACATCCTTGTATTTTCTTAATGTCTTTCCACAGTTTTCATTGATATAGTATATATTACTATATTCAATTTAGTTAGTATTAACTAAATCTTATATTGTGACTGCATTTGTAAATAAGTATTAACAATATCACCTTTTTATTTATGTCATTTATAAATAGTATATTGTCAACATAATATGGTTTACACTACCGTGCGCACAGGTTCTAAAGGTGGCTTATGCAAAAAGCGTAATTATATCATATACAATACTTTGAATGTCAAATTGTCAGATTTAAAATCGAATCATAGTTCGTGCAAACGATCATCGCAGCTCACAGTAAACTCGGATCAAACAAGACGTACTACTTTGACCATGGCTCGTAGAGAGGTTCAAAATAAACAGAGTTACTAACACAAAGTCCATACTAAAATAGTAGTTATAGGTTCACCAAAAACCAACACGAGTTCAGATTTTTTTGAAAGTAAGGTTAAGAATGCCATCTTTAAGCAAGACATTTTCTTAAAGAGGCTTAGGAATCAAGTCCGGCCGATACCTCTGACCTCATGAAAAATGTGTGTAGACTTTCCACCAAATATCAACGAGTCTCCTGATTCCATCAAAACACTCTCAGTCCTGGATTCATCACTTGTATGTCCATATACAAATTCAGCACGGTCGCCCAATGGTGATGGAAACCACAGGTAATGCTCTTTCAAGACTGGAAGAGCTTTCATCACAATCCTACACTCAAAAGAAAAATTGAACATACAATGACTTCAAATCAGTTGCCTATAACATTGGGTAATAGGCCTTTTCATATCTTAAATGATGATGAAAACATGAAACTATTAGTTTTAATTGGAAATTTTGCCTTCTAATCAAAGTGTGCATCCAATGCCATTCTCAAATATTTACACAAGACACAATAAAAACTTTGCTGCTGGTCTTTCATCACAAGTTCAAAGCAACTGAGTTTTAGATTTTTTGCGGTATCTGATCGATCAATTTTCATGTTCCAAAGACGACTAACCTCCGTTCTTACCCAACAAAAATTGTCAAAAGAAACGGATCTAAATTACAAATAAATATGTTATTTCAGATCAACATAGTGCGCAAAATACTTTATACTTTTTGTCTAAAACTTCATGTCAATGTTAAGTGTACCATCATTTAAAAATCATTTTTACGTCAAAGTGTACCTATTTTCTACATATTTATAAATCTACATCGATACATCGATACTTCATAGCAGCAAGGAAAACTGAGAATAGTAAAAGGAAACGATTAATTGACCCAGTTAACTCATAGCTATACAGGTAGAAAATCGATCCATTTACTTTTTAGTTATGCTTTTTTTTTTTTTATTCTTTGAACGAATCCACGGGTTAGAAAAATCAATAAAATCTACACATCATATAAGTGCAATAGGTCTAAAGTTCATAAATGTATTTGTAATGCTTAAATTTCTCAAGTAATTCGATTCATAGAATTAGAATACTAGATTATTATTGAGATAATACAATTTCTGTAATCACATGAATAAACTATTAATAATTTATAATTCTCGACAAAAGTTGTTTCCAGTCAAACTGAACACATACCCGTTTAACCTCTTACCCAACATTACAATTTGACCCGTTACCCAACTTGCCCGACCACCCATTTTAAAAACTCTATTTCTAAGTTAAAGTATAATGTGATTCAATATATATCCCGTACTACCAGGCAATGAAAAAGATCCTAATCTTTTGGCAGTTATCTGTTGTCACAAAGTCATAGTCGAAAACAATATACTTGCACTCGGTAGCAGGTAATGAAGTAGTAGCTAAAGAAGCAGCAAAATCCTCATGGCTTTGAGTAGGCTCCCCAACCTTTTCCGCAGTGAATTCCTTTTGCTTATACTTGATTCTAAATAATATATAACTTAAGGTTCTCTACGACTTCGACTCTAAAAAATTTAACTTGCATCCATTATGTACAGCCACGATCACAGGTACATAGTTGGATTGTGAAATCAGTATTATATGATCCAGCTATCTTTAATTAAGGAAAAGAAATGCAAAACTTGCCTCATGGCCATCATTGGTAAAATCACTTGTAACTGAGTTTATCTTTTTTAACGGAATCTTTTGATAGAAGTTGCTCGTAAAACACACACACATTGACAAATAATAAACTTAAATATATTAAGGGTAAATGCAACAAATACGCAACGTACTGACACTCATATATATTTTTCTTCAACTACCATTACCATCTATTTTTGTGCCAAAAATTAGATTTCATTAGCAGTTTATTACAAAGTTTCATAAGATCAATGTAGTTTATTGTCAGCCTTACATAATGAAGCTTTATTTAGTATCAAGTATTTAGTATCTGGAAAGTATACTGAATCCAATTTCTCACAAGGTAAGTACATCAATAATGCGAGTTCACACCTTCGAAATGATCTCTCAGGGTGGCACCAATTCCAGGCCGTGAGAACACAACCTTCAATCAATAAATAAAAAAGAAGCAGTACGATATATGAATGTGTGTTTTGTAAGGCTGATAAGGGTAATAAGCTAATAAATCTTAGCAGAAGCCAGAAATGGTAAATAACCATCGAGCTCTGTTTTTCTTTTCTTTATTAATTTATCAGTTTTTTATGATAAAACTCTGTTTTAGAAAGTGTAGACAAGTACGCAAAGAAGAACATCTCTAATGAATGATTTTTCTACAAAAATTCTGCGAAAAAGCTTTTAAAAAGCTTTTAATCCATTCATTGGAGTGATTATTTTTTAAGTAAAACTTCGAGATTTGTCAAGTGTTGGGTGGTTGAAAATTTATGTTTGTTGATTTTAAAAAGAAAAAGTTTTTTCTCATTATAGTCAAAAAGAATTTTAATAGTAAGTGGCGTATCTTCAAAAAAGCTTTTATGTTATTGAGTATGCTCTAAGTACCTGATAGTCCCCAAGTATCTCTGTCTTAAAGCCAGCAGCGCAAGAATCAAAATAGAATTCCAAAGTACGGATGAATTCTTGGTTGAATCCCGAGGCGAGTATTTTGCTATGAGTATTATATTACCAGCCGTCAAATGATAGATTTGATGAACAGAAAACACACTTGCAAGAATATTGTCATTTAGGAAAAAGCGTCACCAAAATAAGAAAGCGTGTCACTGAAGTAAACACAAAAGTGTTTAAAGCGTTTTACGTATACGTAAAAAGTGCAAGTAAAAAAGTGATACCATTAAATAGTACAGTGACACTAAATAGTGTGGTCATAGATCTTGGTCATAGATCTTTGTGACACAGGTTAAGTCACAAAATTGAAAGTGTCTGTGAAACAAAATTTTCCAACCCTTTCTAGATGGCAAAATGTCATTTAAAACTTAAATTTAATGACACCTTTGTGTCACTAGACATTTGTTACCAAAAAATAATGTTCTTGTACCAACTTGATAGAATGATAATTTGTGTATTTACCTTTGATTCTTCATCAAGTTTGCTCTCCAACATCGGAGTGTTTGATGATAATGTGCTCCTATCATTTCCACGTGCTCCACGCTGTAAAAATTTAATCATATATTTCATGAAATCTTAGATGACTATAAATAGTTAGCAAGAAAAACCTTTGAAATTTTTTAGGCTTCCTTGTAGTTACCATAATTTGGATGATACAGCCATGGCTGATGTTAATCTGCTGAGTGAAGGTAGGCACCCTCCAGGAAATATGTATTCTCTAACAAAGCCCGGTTCTCGTCGCATCTCATCATAGTTTGCATCTGGGACTGATATGAACTAAGAATAATACAAAGTTTACAATTGTCAATATTTGTTTTAGATTGATCATCCTGGTTGAAGTTAACATTTTAGAGGACCTTTTTCTATCTTTGGTGAAGGGACTTAGTGTTGGTGACTTATCACCAATATGATTTAAGTGTAATGGGATTAAACTTATTTGACCAATTTGATCTAAATGAATATTAAACAAGTTTGGTGGTGCGGGGTGCACGCTTGTTTTAATTCGTTTTGGTCTCACGGGAGTCCGGGGGCAGCGCCCCCTGTAGCGGGGTCCACGGGGCAGTAGCCCCTGGCAGGGTCCAAGGGGCAGAGCCCCTGGCCGGAGTCGATGTTCCTTTAGAGAAAATGCATTGGAAATCCGAATTTGGAAGAAAACCCGGTTTTGACCCGCCCGTTTGAAAAGTGGTTAAAACGTTTAGAAAAACGGTTTTAATAACTATATTTGGTCAGTTTTATTCATACGGATTTGGTACAATCATAACACACACATACTCGTTTTCTGGAAATATTGAATTTTATCCGATTGAACTTTTGGTTGTACCATCAAAATACTTCAATCTGAAAGTGTTTCACGACTTTCAATAACATCCAAGTAATTGATAACCCAAATTTCTAACAAAGATTGAAGTATTCAGTGAAAAATGACGAGTGGAGAATCTAACAAAGATTGAAGTTTGATAAGTTGGCAAAGTTTGAAGGGCAAGATTTTCGTAGATGGTAGAAAAAGATGCATTTCCTGTTGACTACCCTGAAAGTGGTGTACGTTCTGAGTACCCCTGCCCCTGAATTTTCTGAAGATGAAACCCTGAAAGTGACTAGAAGAAGATCAAAGTGGGAGAACGATGATTACATATGCCGTGGACACATCTTAAACGGTATGTCTGACTCTCTGTTTGATGTTTACCAAAATGTGGAATCTGCAAGGGATTTATGGAATGCCCTGGAATCTAAATATATATCTATTTGCTACATTCTAAGGATGAAGCTCTAGATAAATTTAAAATTTATAAGCAACAAGTAGAGCTCCAAAGAAATGAATTGATAAAGGTATTGCGTACTAATAGAGGTGGTGAGTATTATGATTCAGTTTATTTTGATTCTACTGGAATAATACATCAAACCACGGCTCCTTACACACCATAACAAAATGGTGTGGTTGAAAGGAAGAATAGGACCTTGAAGGAAATGGTTAATTCCATGTTATCCTATTCTGGTCTAAGTGATGGATATTGGCGTGAGGCTATGTTGACAGCCTATTATTTATTGAATAGAACTCCAAACAAAAGGAGTAAGAACACCCCTTATGAACTTTGGTGTAAGAAGGTACCAAACTTGAGTTATCTCAAAGTTTGGGGTTGTAGAGCAGTTGTTAGGCTCACTGAACCCAAAAGGAAAAATTTGGGTGAAAAGGGTATAGATTGTATCTTCATTGGATATGCTGAACATTCAAAGGCATATAGATTATATGTTATAGAATCTAATGACTCTGTGTCTGTAAACACTGTTATAGAGTCAAGAGATGCTATATTTGATGAAGATAGGTTTACATCTATACCAAGACCAAGGGATATGATTCAACAATCTTCTTGTGGTACTGATTCTGTACCTGGTCCTTTTGAATGTAGGAAAAGCACTAGAGCCAGAAAAGTTAAGTCTTTTGGATCTGATTTTCAACTACACTTAGTTGAAGGATCAAGGGATGAGACTATGTCTCAACATCAATATTGCTATGTTATTGAGGAAGATCCAAGGACATTTGGTGAAGCTATGAAATCTAGGGATGTTCATTTTTGGAAGGAAGCAATCCAGGATGAGATTGATTCTATCATGCACAATAATACTTGGGTATTGACTGACTTGCCTCCTGGGTGTAAGGCCTTAGGATGCAAGTGGATCCTCAAAAGGAAAATGAAAGTGGATGGTACCATAGATATGTATAAAGCCAGATTTGTTATCCAAGGCTTTAGGCAAAAGGAAGGCATTGACTTCTTTGATACTTATGCTCTTGTGGCTAGGATTTCCACTATTAGATTGTTGTTAGCTTTTGCAACTATACACAATCTTAAGATTCACCAAATAGATGTAAAAACTGCATTCTTGAATGGTAAATTGGATGAGGAGATTTACATGAAACAACCCGAAGGATTTGTGCTACCTGGAAATGAAAACAAGGTGTGCAAGTTGAAGAAATCATTATATGGTTTGAAACAAGCACCTAAAAAGTGGCATCAAAAGTTTGATGATGTGGTCTTGTCTAATGGTTTTGCATTAAACCAAGCTGACAAGTGTGTGTATAGCAAATTTGATACTTCTGGTAAAGGAGTTATAATTTGTCTATATGTAGATGATATGTTGATCTTTGGTACTGATCAAGATCGAGTTGATAGAACCAAGGAGTTCTTGTCATCTAGCTTTGATATGAAAGATTTGGGGGAGGCTGAAGTTATCCTGGTATAAGGATCAAACGTGGAGATAATGGGATTTCGATCTCTCAATCTCATTACGTTGATAAGATATTGGAAAAGTTTAACTTTGCAAATTGTTATCCTGTTAGTACCCCATTTGATCCTAATCTCAAGCTCCTACCTAACAAAGGAGCTCCATTGTCTTAACTTGAATACTCGAGGGCTATTGGTAGTCTAATGTATGCCATGATTAGCACCAGACCAGATATAGCATATGATGTAGGAAAGCTCAGTAAGTATACTCGCAATCCTAGTGCCTAGCATTGGCAAGCTTTGAGCCGAGTATTCAGGTACTTGAAAGGAACCATGGACTATGGTTTGATATACAGTGGATATCCTTCTGTTATAGAAGGTTACTCTGATGCCAGCTGGATTAATAATGTAGAGGATCACTCCTCTACTAGTGGTTGGGTATTCCTTCTTGGGGGAGGTGCCATCTCTTAGGCATCCAAGAAGCAGAGTTGTATTACAAAATCAACCATAGAGTTTGAATTTGTAGCATTCGCTGCAACTGGTTCTGAAGCTGAGTGGCTAAGGAACTTGATATATGAGATTCCTTTGTGGCCCAAACCGATATCACCCATTTCTATCAGATGTGATAGTGCTGCTACATTGGCTAAGGCATATAGTCATGTATATAATGGGAAGTCTAGACACTTAGGTGTTAGACATAGCATGATTCGTGATCTCATCATGAATGGCGTGATATCTGTTGAGTTTGTTAGAACTTAGTTGAATTTGGCCGACCACCTAACTCAAGGGTTACCTAGAGACCTTGTGCACAAGGCGGCTGTAGGGATGGGTTTAAAGTCCACCTGAAATCTTTGATATTAAGATACCCAATTCCCATCTAATACAATGTTAGATGTAGAATTCAATGTGGAAAGCTTGATATTTGAAGATTGGAACACATTAGTAGTATCATCCCAAGGTATGTGTTCAGAACTGCAAGTAAAGGAGGTTGAAATTTAATTTATTGATAGTTCTTTTAAAAATTGCTTATGACAAGAATAAAAGGGACTACCTATATAAGCATGAAGTTTAGCTGCTTCAAGAAGTTTGGGACTTGACTTTGATATGCTTATTGAAGGATGGGACACAAGCTAGTAAAATATAGTGTCAAGTAAGAACATAGAGTATGTAAATTGTTGTGTATAGTATCTTCATGTATTCACTATGAATAGAAAGGGTTCAATCCTTAGAGACACCCAGATATTCGAATATTTGGAATGAGTATTATACTAATGTGAAATTCAATCGTCACGACATTTCATTTATGCATCAATTTGTTGTTTGTTTGAGTTTGATTTAAGTTGATCAAGGTTACACTTAAATGAGGGAGGATCGTTGGTGATTTATCACCAATATGATTTAAGTGTAATGGGATTAAACTTATTTGACCAATTTGATCTAAATGAATATTAAACAAGTTTGGTGGTGCGGGGTGCATGCTTGTTTTAATTCGTTTTGGTCTCACGGGGTACGGGGGCAGCGCCCCCGGTAGTGGGGTCCACGGGGCGGCAGCCTCTGGTGGGGTCCAAGGGGCAGAGCCCCTGGCCGGGGTCGATGTTCCTTTAGAGAAAATGCATTGGAAATCTGAATTTGGAAGAAAACCCGGTTTTGACCCACCCGTTTGAAAAGTGGTTAAAACGTTTAGAATAATGGTTTTAATAACTGTATTTGGTCAGTTTTATTCATACGGATTTGGTACAGAAATCATAACACACACACATACTCGTTTTCTGGAAATATTGAATTTTATCCGATTGAACTTTCGATTGTACCATCGAAATACTTCAATCTAAAAGTGTTTCACGACTTTCAATAACATCCAAGTAATCGATAACCCAAATTTCTAACACTTAGTGGGGTGTTTGTGATTGCTTATCTTAGAGCGCTAATCAACTTAAAAATTAGTAAATGTCACATTAATTCAAGTGCTTATTTCTTCTTAAAAAACAATAAGTATTAGTTTTAATTATTTCTTCTTAAATAACAATAAGTATTAGTTTTAATTATTTCTTCCGAAAAAAAGTAGATAAACAATTTCTTGGGAGTGTTTGGGATTTCTTATTCAAGTGACGATGATTGTTACATCAGATAAGCAAATCCAAACCAAACACCATTTTAAAGTTGTTTATCTGCTTACTTTATAAGAAAGAAACTTTCAAAAATAACTATGTTAACACGTACTTATTTTTAAAGCTGATAAATGTTTTAAAGTAAGCATTCCCAAACACCCCCTAGTCTAGAAGATACCTGTAGGACAAAAACCCCATCCTCTGCCAATACCGATTCACAACAGCCAAAAAACTCTTCATAGTATTCATGGCCAACATGCTCTATCGCTTCACTGAAAGTAGACATGGCTTACAAGATAAATATATGTATTGTAACGTAGTCATGAAGCAGTTTTAAAGTTGGGCGATGCTCCGACTCACCAGGATATAATTCTGTCATATTTGAAAGTGTCAGGCAATTGTCTATAGTCACTCAGTAGAAATCTGATTTGCTCCTGAAGAATCAGATGCATAAAGGAACTTGAAAAAATAGTGTAACGAAAATGCTTGATTCGACGGTCTTTGCTTTATATATGTCATATGTTTTTGTACTGAAAAAGAATCACATACCTGTAAGCCAGCTTCCTTCACTTTCCTCTCTGCATATTTAATTTGCTCTTTTGAAAGGGTGATGCCAGTATACTTGCATCCTGTCTGTCTTACTAGTTCTATAGCAAAACTCCCCCAACCACATCCTATGTCAAGAACTTCATGTCTTTTATCGACTCTTGCCTAGATAGGTTAAAGATACATTTTAGTACAACTTACACTTTCTTTGAAAAAATGACATTACTGTATCTAAACAAGGGTCTAAGTGTTTGAAAAGGTATCAAAGTTTACCTGAAATTCTATTGAATGTATCCAATTTTGAATATTTATATATTGTGTGTATCAAACTGCAAATTTTTTATGTATCACATAACTTAGTCATCACATAACCGGTAACTTTGATGATGTGTCAACCATATAAGTTGCCACAACATCCACCACGTCATCATTACCGGTGTCACATCATCGGGTTACATGCTAGTTGAGGTCGGATACATACAATAACAAACTTTTATAGATAGAGACAACAGAACTTTGAGTAAAGTTGACTACGCTTTTAAACACTTAAATCCTTTAATCAATTACCTTTTCAATCAGTGAATTAATCTTTCTCATTTGTGCTGTTTCCAAGTCTTCATCCTCACTCTGCTTGAAGAAAGTGTTATATTCGAACAACAAACAAGGAACGACAAAGTTTAGTCTCTGAATTGAAATACTCACCTTGAATAGTGCACATGAATATGTCATGGTCTCATCCAAAAAGAGAGAAAAAACCTCATTACTCTGAAACCACATGTATAAGATGGATTTTATTATGTGGAACAGATAAAAATACTAAAACTATGTTCTAGAAAATTCCTGTAGAAGTAGAAAAGGATTATTTCAAAAGAAGTTGTGACATGCCATATCATAGTGTCGAGATATGTTCCTGCGTGCTTGAGCAAGTGAGTTTTGCCTCAAAACATGTTGTAAGAAGTACTTTGCAGATCCTATTATAGCTGTTGAAAACATTGGTGTCCACCAACCTCTAAAGCCACACAGAATACAATATATTAATAAATGAGACACTTGAACTTTGTAACATCTATGAAAGCTGAGACTACCTTTTGCGAGATCTTGAGTCACGATTCTTTATATCAGTGTTAACGATAAAAATCTGCAAATCGGAAATAGTTTAATATGGAAAAATGAAGTGTAGGTACTTGAATGTCAAAATAAAGACCATGACATACCATAATCATATTCAAAAGACCATATGTTTTATCGTTAAAGGAGAAGTCTCCATTTACGTAAGCTTCACCAAAACCTATACCAGCTTTTGTAACGATCTGCACATAATTTTTAGCAGATGAATATGTACATGTTAGATTAATTCTAAAAATGAAGATAAAAACCCAAACACAATCCTTTTGTAACTAAAGACCATTGACCTTCAAATAAAACTGAGGATTGTGAACTTTCATACAAACTTTCAAAGGGCTCTTCTTTCTGGTTCCTTCAAACGTGAACATTGTACCACCTTCTTCCAATATACTGTAAGAAATAGAAATATTACTTATGTCTAAAATTGACCTTTAAGAGTTTTAAAATAATGCTATCGATCTTAAGAACTTCACTCACACTAAACTTCCCATAGCAATGTAATCACGAAGGAACCTAATAACATAAAACCGTGCACCAGCTTCCATCACAGAGGGTACCATCTGTTTAGGATTGCTGAGAATTTCATAACCCTTATTAAGCATGCTATTTGCTGCAACAATACCAGCCTGCGCAATACAATAAAAATCCTTGTGAATGTATTTTGACCCTATATGCTATATGATATGATACACAATAAATGGATGAACCTAAAAAGCCAAAAAAAAAAGTCATAGAAAATAGCGTCTGAAAACTTTGCATGTATTATTGATTTAGAAATAAGTTACCTTTAATTCATCCTCATGGAATCCATAACCTATAATTATGAGAGTGTTAAAACTTACAAATTAATTAGTAATTGGAGTAAGAACAGAGGGAAGTTCCTGTATAGTGTAAATTACAATTGCTCTTATAATCACAAATTTGAAAAATAGAAGATGTGTAGGGATAAGCTTGAGAAAAGCTATAAATGGTGGAGTTATCTGAGGTTCATCTAATAAAAAGTATCCACATAAGAACTTCAGGCATTTCAATTGATCGGTTTTCAAGTTCAACTTTATAGTTGTTAAATTATGTATGAACACTTGTAAGCACCTAAAATAAACCATACATTGAAATTTCACTAATATATCATCATTTGGGAGCGCCAGGACATCAATCATTGAACTAGGTATATGATATACGTATTTGACTTAAAAATCTCATTTATGGAAACTTAATATAAGATGATGTATACACATGAACCAGTTAAGTTGAAGGTATGTATGAATCCGAAGAAAACGACCTTGATATGCTCCACAGAACCAAATCCCTCTCTTCCCTTGAATGTTATGAAGCTCAAGTGAAGCCTTGGATGCTGCAACTGATGGAATTGGTTGTCCAATTGACCACTTAAGCAATATGCTTTTTGGTGTTCGGAATGGATTAACAGTAACCAGAAAAGGTAGCTCATTGTCATTAATGTTCTGCATTTTAAGATTATTAGTCAAAGACTTGTGAAATATTTCCTTCACTTGCAGCAAGAGTCCAGTTTTCATGTATCTTATTAATTGGATTCCGAGTAAATTATTTGGATATTTTCTACTTCTTATTTTATATCTTTATTATTATTGTTGCCAACCTTACCTTGTTACATTCTTTAAAGAATTCATAAAAGACCCAACTTCTTATAGCTACTCATGGTATACGTACATATTCCTTATTTTGAATTTTACCATCATTATGACTTCTACATATATATCCACCTAGTAATCATCTAGTATAAGATTTCTCTTAATTTTGGACGCATAAACATTCCATTCTACAGAATCCAGACTTCATGGGCTAAATGCTGTTTATAAAGCTAGTCAAGATCTCTGCATGAAATTTTCGCAGTTTATAATGGAAGAACATCACTTGCATACCTGGATCACATTTAACCAGTATGTTAGGCATATTTTATTATTGTTGGATCCAACAAAATTCAATGCACTCCATGTTGACTGATTTCTGGGCATTAGATGTTTGTCGTGATGTAGGAAAATATCACTGCCAAAAAAGATTTGTTATGCATTTGAAATCATAGAAGTTAAGCCAAGTGGTACAGTAGTCTATAAATTGACTAGAAGTACACATAGCAGAAGAATTATTTTCTTTTGTGGAGAGTGAATTTTCGCACATCCCATCTAATAACTCATAGATGACCCTAATTAAAGGAAGCATACCTATAGATGTAATTAAAAGCCCCGAGTATTCTTTTTTCTTCATATGTTGCTTGTTCTCCTAACATTTTGAGAGTATCAGGAGCATCTGCATTCATTATGCATCCAGAATACTTTTCTTGAGACCCATCTCCACAGACTACTAATACGCCACCTGCTCATACTCGCATTCGATATTGGAAATTCCATTAAATAGCTCCTTTGTTAATCAAAATTTTGATAAAGAATCCTTAGTACTACTGCACTAGTTAGGAGATATGAAGTATAATCAAACTCAACCGAGTGTGCAGTAGTGTCTATGTCTGTGGCAGTTTTACATCCATGTTTTCATCTCGGACCAACAACAAGCATGCACAAACCTATTGTCTATTAACCTTATGAGTTATGTGTTTCAAAATGTATGGAACATTACTCAGTTTTCTATTCTGTGTGCTACTAGAACATGTAACACACATCATGGGTATACAAAAAGGTCAGATACATACATTAGCAATAATTAAAAGTTTGATACATGAGTTGGATGCATACAATAAAAAATTGGGTAAAGCCAATAAATACAAATAAAACCTTACCATCATCAACTCTGAAAACAGATTGAACCTCAGAACCCGTTATTATTTGGCAGCCTCTAGACTGTAGTTCTTCTTTGACCTGTTATTCATTCTAGTATTTATATAGTTAGGGAGATCAAGCATTGAGTGAGCATGAATATGTATTCAATAACCATGATATCTAGCAGGCCTAGAAAATTATAAATCACCTTTTTAATGTAGGTACTCAAACCATGCCTAGCAGTGAACCATTGTGGGCTTCCTAGAAGCTAAGAGAACATGCACAATAAGTTAAAGAGACAATAAATTATCCATGTCCTAACTATCCCGATATATGCTAAACTTGTATGCTATCACAATGAACTAATGAATATAAAGAAGTGAACCTGAAATAGATGGTAATTGCAGAAAAATGAGAGAACAGAGTATGCAGATAATCTCATGGCGTCTTCCGCATGACACATCCAAAATGAAGAGCAGATCGGAACCTGAGATTTCAACCTCATTTGTTTGACTACGTGTTTATAAGCGTAAAATGTAAAAGGGCTCGACTTAATTAACAGTCTTCTTACAAGATAAGACTTTTGAAATAGCTTGGAATACTCATGTGATTTGATGAAATCCCATAGTGTTTCATTCCGACCAATATCATTGTTGTGCTCAAGGTCCTTAAGGTACCTATGTTGGGTATGAACTTATAACGTTATATATGAGTGATGCAACAAAAGTCCATAAAATTTTGTTTGTTGAGTTATGAGACCATTAATTTACTACTAGAAAATCATATGTGGTAGTAATTAAATAAATAACTAGTCTTCACAGCATAAATGTACCTCAAAGCATCATCCTTGAAGTTGGTTAGTTCCCTAAGCATTCTCAAAAAGAAAGGATTTACCACATTCGTTTTTTGTGCAAACAAACTTGATAAACTGTTTCGATTACCCCATTCATAGCCATTGCCTTCATCTAAGCTCACCGAGAACGACATATCAGAAATCTTCATATCAACTCCAAGTGTCTCAAAGAACTCCATCATGTTCGGACTCGTAACCTGCGTATGATAATAGCTTAAAAAATAAGACATCAGCTATGTACACCTTGAGACTAGGGGTGGCTACTCGGGTCGGGTCAGTCGGCGGGTTGACAGGCCGGTTGGAAGTACCCATACCAAACCTGACTTGATTTCGATAAACGGGTTGGCGGGTCAAAAGTACCCAACTCGGACACAAACTGTAACCCGTTTAGGTAACAACATTAAATGGGTTGGCGAGTTGGTTTCGGGTCAAATGACCCAAATTTTGAAGGTTAATTTTGGGTTAAACGGTTCAAATAAGAAGATTTAGTTTCCGGTTGGCGGGTTAGAACTAAAAAAGTTCTATTTTTTTTCATGTTGGTGCATCGACCTGTTGACCGAAACCCTACTGAAAAATTGAAGGTATGTTGGCAGTTGACATGTTGTAAATCTCAAACCTAACCCGTTTATTTTCGTATCGGTTTCAAGTCGAAAAATCACTTTTGACAATTTTTCAAAAAAAAATTATTACGAAAATAACTCAAAGTTAAATATATCATAATATGTCATTGCAAACTGGATGGTCAGGTCATGAGTTGCGAGTGCCGGTTTCAAGTTCTTAATGGACAGGTTGCGAGATGTGGAGTCATTTATTGAGTCTATAGGTTTAACTTTCACTGATTTTTTTTTTTAGTTTGTCTTTTTGTATTTGATATTTAACATTATCTACACTAAATGGTAATCCTAAAAGTTGATTAAAAATGTGAATTTCTCGATATAGAAATTGACAACGTAACAATGAAAACATGTAAATAAAGGTGTAAACATAAACTTCCATTAAAAACACATTTAAGAGTTTGTTTCTTATTTTTTAGGAAAAAACTTACAATACGTATAAAATTGGTGGAAGGTTAACTTTTAAAATATTTAGAAGCGGAATTTAACTACGAAAGATGGACAAATCGCCTTTGGTAGTTTTCTAACGCTTTCGTCAGTACCAACCTTTCCGTCCATAATAGGCACGTCCCCTATGAAACTCATAAACATCTTGTAATTTAAGTAAAAATTAAATATCATATATTAATTAGTTTATGATTTAACAATATTTATAATAATGAAAATTCAATAACTAAAAGTATATAAATCATTCCTATCAATACCATCTTAGTTGTCCGTAAATAAGTGTGAAAAAAAGTGTTCCCTTTTTATTTCATCAACCGAAGATATCAAACCTTTCTAATTCAAGTGAAGGTATTAAATTCTTTTTCTTATGATAAATAAGGATGTTATCAATTTCTTGTGTCAACATGTTTCAAAAGATTAAAAGAAAGCCATTTTTTATCCAAAAAATTTAAAATGTAATTTCATAGCCGGTCATAAAGCACTTTTTATGAAAAATTAACTAAATGTATTAAAAATAAGTTTTTACTCAAAAAAGTTGATTTTAAATAAAATAATCCATCACACGCAACCTGTAAATTTACAGATTGCGAGTTTACCCTTTGCAGCCTGTCTGTTTTCCAACCACGAGAGTGACACGCAACCACAACCGTGTCCAGTCAACCTATAAATTTGCGCGTTGCGTGCGGTAGATAATTTTTTTTTTAAGTTACTTTTTTGAGTAAAAAATTTAGTTGGTGTACATTTTAGTAAATTTCCCCTTTTTATGGAGTGATACTTCAAATGGTAAAAAAGATTCATTTTTATGGGTAAAGATTTGTACACCACTTAAATTTTTATCCGTACACCTCTAAGTCAACACTATAGAATATATATAGTGATGAATGAGTAAAATGAAGTAGTGTACAAATCACTCTTTTTTTATGGTATAACTTAGGGGTGAGCATGGGGCGGGTGGAGGTGAATATTGTAACAGCCTCTCTTTCGTTTTGGTAATTTCTATTATTTTAATTGATTATTTAATTGTTTTAGAACTATTTAATATTATGTGTTTTATTGTGAAATATTAGTAGATTCAAAATTGTAAGTTTTTGATTTTTTGCGACACAAGGGTTGTGTCGCAGGTTGTCTGTGCGACACAATGGTTGTGTCGCAGGACTGTGTCGCAAAACGGGCTGAACTGAAATTAATTAAGGAGCTTAAGTGTAATTTGAAATTATATATATATAATTGCCGCCCAAATACTTCCAGACCATTTCCAAACACTTAAAATCGTTTCTAGAGAGAGAGTTAGAGAGAATTAGAGAGAGAAGAAAAGAAAGTTGGGTTTTGATTTAATTTGAGCTTTTAATCCGTGATTTCGAGGTAAGGGTTTGATTATTATGTGTTGTTATTGTTTATAAGTAAATTACGCGGTTTGATATAGGTTAATTTGATTATTACATGTTTGAATTTGTGAATTTTGAATCTGGGAACTGGGCTGTTCATCATTGCGACACAAGGCTTGTGTCGCAGGTTGTGTCGCTTAAATGTTATGCGACACAGTGGTTATGTCGCTAAAGGCGGCCATTTTGAGTATTGCGACACAATGTTAGTGTCGCAGGTTTCTGTTGTGCGACACAGTGGTTGTGTCGCAAGTGTTTCTTAGACGCGGTTTTGTGAAAATATCACTAACTCAGATTTAGTTGAAATTCGCATAGTCAATTGGAAACGACCTAATAATCAAGGCTATATTCTAATAGCCTAGGCAGTTTTTGGCCATCCGGGGTCATCTAGGACCCGAAAATGGCATTTTTCAGTTTTAAGTGGTATTGCGGGCTTTTTCTGAGTTTATTTCTGATTGAACTTTTGTTTGCCTAGACTTCAGGGATTACCTGATTTGATAAATAGGCTATAATGATGTTTATGGAACGAACTTCTGACTTGTGTATGATTTTCTGTTTCAGATCAACGTAAGACTCAATGATATTAGAATCCTGAGTGTGGAGACGTCAGAGGTATCGGTGAGTGGATTCGGAACTCATCATTTGATTTAGTTGTAACTATTTGGTTACAACAAGTAAACGTAGATGTGTATTAGACTGTTTAGTCTTGGTTATTGATTATTGATCTACGTGATATGTGAACTATGTGTACTATGTTATTGAGGTCAACGTGTAGTTGGACTTCTGGTTATTATGTGTTTTACACAGGTTTTGATTCATTTGTTGTGTTTGAGACCTGTGTATGTGTTTAATAACCAGTAGTTATCGGTCTATTCTGTATTGGCCATACGGATTGACGGTAAGTGTTCTTGGGGGAATCCCCGGGTATTATGATATCCCCAGAGCCACCGATCCTCATTGAATTATGTGTGTTTACGTTTTATTGGTGTAATTAGCTAGTTATGCTAAGTTGAATGGAGTGTGATGAATCTATTCACTTAGCTTTGTGCTAACCCCTCATTTTACTTCCTGCAGGATATGTTTTGATTATTGTGGGTGCGGGAGGTGATTGGTTGATCAAGGGAATGTTTGACCGCGCTTGAGGACTCTGATATGGTTTTTGTAATAAACCTTGTTTTGTAATTTTATAATACCCCGCCTTTTGTAGTTTGAAAAGTTTGAAATTTGTGTATTTTTGGGAATTGTAAACTGTTTAATGTATTTTAAATTCATGCTTCCGTGTTTATTAATATAATATTCTTATATAGAAAGAGGGGTGTTATAAATATGGACCAAAACCGCCCATAACCGATAATATCGGTTAATTGAAATTTCTTAACCGTTCGGTTCGGTTAATAGATGGATTAGTTAATTCGATTAATTCGGTTAACGTCCTAATATAATACGGTTAGTTCGGTTAGCCATTTATGGCCTACAATCATTTTACGAATGGCCATATACCTTTTTTGAGATGGTCAACAAAGTAGAAATAACAACTTTATTTTGAACTTATAAATTTACATATAATAAAGAAAGCTCCTATAAGTAATAAAAGAAATAGAGAGTACTAAAAGATTTCAACAACTAGACAATGACATCCTCACAAGCACAATCAACCAAAAGGATAAATGTACAAACATCAAACACATTATGTTTTCATAATTTCACATCACGCACATATGAAATATATACATATTAAATGGTGAAAAATATACTGATATACAATAAAACTCTTAATACACACACAATAATACACTCTTACATCTCTTGTCATCTACTATTTTGAAACATCAAAGTATAATGAAACTGATTATATCTTTTAACCCATGATATTAGAAACCAAACTTTCAGTTACTTAAGGAAATCATTTCTAAATATTCATTTAAACAATACTATAATACAAATATAATTATAATACTTTTAAGGTATAAATTATGAGCGGGGCGAAACGGTTAAAATCGATGTGGGTACTCTTTATTTTCATAACCGAACCAAAAACTTCAAATAATCTAAATATGATAGCCGAACCATTGGTTATATGTACAATTTGATAAATCCAGATTGATTTTAACGATTAATATGGTTATGGTTTGATTAATTCAATTTTCTCCTCGACCATAGTATAACTACTTAGATCTTGAATAATAGCTTTTGTCTATAGTTCTTACTTTTCATAAAAGCTTTATAAAAAAGCTTTTTGAAAAGCTTTTGATATTTTAAAACAACTTCTTTTAATTTTACACAAAGCTCGAGTATATCAGACTATAGTCACATATTCACTCTACGTTAGTTTAATACATGTTTAACGGTTTTTGTGTACTTTCAACCTTTTTTCACTGTGGTGAAAGCTCTTTCCAAAGCGTTTTACAAAAACGTTTTTATGAAAAATTTTAAAAATAATTTTCATTGTATACGCTCTTCGTAACATTTTATTGTCCATATATAATTTTGTTATGAACGGATGACGTATGATTTCATATCCAAATAATCGGTGAAAGCAAGAGTCTAGATAGCTGATTAACTTTAGTGTGAAGATGGATCGAGAAATTACCCGATTAAAGGCCATGAGACTAAGGTCCAAATCAACACCATCAACGGTAAATGTTTTTGCTCGACTTCCGAGGAAATCATATAGAACCACATCCACCCCTGCTTTCGTGAGGACATACGCGGATACTAACCCACTAACGCCTGCCCCAACTACACATACTCTCATCTTCAACATCTTTTGTAAAGATGCAATAGGTGAAATATTTAAACCAACCTTTAGCAATATATATATATATATATATATCAATTGCATTACTACAAATTGTACGTGAGGCCATATGTATATATAGAAGGTCAATGCAGCCACCCACTATTTACGACTATTTTATTAATCTAAATTTTTTCCCCTATTCTATGTTTAGTGATCCCATTCTACCTATCTACACCCTATCTCGCTGAAATTTAAATATGTGAGCCTCGGAAACACATTTTCAAATACACCTGTCAGCGCAGCTCTTTTTGAAACGGTACGAGCAGACCACTTAAGCAGATACCTAGACTTCCATTATAAACTACCAAGCAAGGTAAGATTTAGTATTCTCTATTGCATAACGCTTCTCACACCTTAACTTGAGGGTCAAAATCATTCTAATAATTTTTTCATAAAATTTAAACCTAGAAAATAATATTTTTTTACCCATGTAATATAAATTTACACTAAAAACACAAAGTTTTAGAGAGGTCAAGACTCACTCTCCATCCCCCCCCCCCCCCCCCCCCCCCTCACACACACACAATTTTGAGCTCTAAAATGAGTTGTCTTAAGTAAATTATTGATAATTCAATATATATATATAAAGAAAATACCAAAATAAAGTTGAGTAAATACAATAGATATTATACATTAGTTAGATACATTGTCATACACTAATCCCATATAGTAGCCATCAATTTTTTGAGTATTTTTGACAACAAACTAGCTGTAGTTGGAGATGGGAGATAGTGACTGAAGATAAAGACTGAGTTTTATATTTCAAAAGCTACTTAAAAAACTTTTATTTTAGATAATTCTACGAGATTCTTTTTTCAAGAAGTTTTACTTGTTTCTTATTACTAAACGGAATTTATTCAACTATAGAATTTGTAGAACAAGAAAGCTAGAATCTCAATCACCTCTAAGTTTCTAAAATCCCTCGCAATCTCATCCGTCAAACGCACCCTTTACATCGAAAATCCACTTCAAAAAATTGTTTCTTCTTAGAGCATACTTACCTATTTTAAAATGCATATCTATCTATTTAAATATTATAAAATAAATAATTTCGTTATATATTAGTTGATTATTAAATTAATTTCGTTATATATTAATTGATTATTAAACTATTGTACATCGCATTGGTATCGCACCTACCATATGTCTAATTTTCTCTTCTCGGAAACCTCGTTCAATAAGAAATAAATTCATTACTATTAATGAAGGAATGAATGGGATCTTAAGGGTTAGTGGGGCCAAAGTTTTTTAAAAAAGGGTACATGTTACAAAACTTACAATTTACATACAAATAACTTGGAATATTATAATAAGGTTACGTCTTCAACTTTATGTCAGCACTTTTTTAAAAAGATTAAAAACTGAACACTGTCAACTTAAAAAACTTCTTCAAAAAGACTAAACTCATATTTTATCTAATTACAATTACAATTATAATTTTAAAACATAAATTTAAATAAAACATATTCATTAAAAATAAAACGTTAAATTAATTTTTAAAAATTTAAAATACATTTAAAATAAAAATATGATTACACAAATTTAAATAAAGATACGATTAAAAATAAATATAAATAAACACATTAATTAACTAAAAAATAAAAATTTGATTACATTAATTATTTCGAACATGGAAATTTGACGGGAGATTCCAAATGTGTTTGATAAGAGTATTTCGATGTTAATGATGTACCTTCGAATCTCGTAATTCTTTGTTCATACGAAGTTGCACTTCAACCCTCTTCGACCACGATTGTTGCAGAAGATTATTCGTGTCTGAGGGATAGTTTTCCTTAAGTTGATATATATTGCGTCTGTTGTCTTTAGTTATTATGTTGTGTAAAATCACACAAGTGTACATAATTCTTCGTATCTTGTTGATGATATACGCTCTTGTCGGGTTTTTAAGGGTTGCCCAACGACTTTGAAGCACAACAAATGCTCGTTCAACTTCCTTTCTTGCAGATTCTTGGAATCTCTTGAATTTCATAGACTTTTCCTCAATCTGACATTTAAACGACTTCACAAGAGTCATCCATTCCAGATAAATTTCGTTATCGAGGTAATATCCTTTCTTGAATTGAACCCCGTTCACATTATACACTACCTCATAAGCTATATTTTGAGTAAATCATTGAACAAATCGGATTGATGAAGAACATTGATGTCGTTGTTCGAACCCGTATGACCAAAGTAAGTGTGCCACATCCACAAATCATATAAGGCCACTGTTTCGAGTATGATTGGCGAACTACTTTGATCACCTTGTGTGTATTGATATTTCCATACTACCGGACATTTTTTCCAAGGCCAATGCATACAATTTATACTTTCGATCATCCCTGAAAAACCATGCAATTTTTATGTTTAGAATGTAAACGTTAGATATCTTGGAGTGTTGGGATTCTCAAGTACTCAATCGACTATATATGAAATAACATTTATAGAAGTTGTCCAAACAATCGTATGATGTTTGTTGATCCAAGTGTAAGTATTCATCAAACACATCAGCGGCACAACCATATTCCAATTATCGAATGGCCAAAGTACATTTTTGATAAACGTTAAAACTAAGTTTACCGAGTGCATCACGCCTTTGATGAAAATAACTGAAATACGGAGGTATCGATAGTTGAGAGTAATACATTATACCTTGGCATATACAGACAAACAATGACTTGCTTATACGAAAGCATCTTCAAAAGTGATTTCCCGGGATTGTTGGTTTTTTGGCAAAGTAGTCTAGCCTTACATTCACCAGCGCCGAGACGATTCTAGATAAGAATCTTCTAGGCGCTCCTGGTCATGAACTTTCGGCTTCGTTTCTTCATTTGTTTCAACATTTCGATCGTATCGAACATAGCAATCGGATTGAAATAGCAATCAATGAGTTGATAGCTTCAATATCAGATTCTTGCATCGAATGTTCGCCATAATTTTCGTATGGATCCATTACAATATGATATTGTGTTTTAATTATATAGATTGAGATAATATATGAAGTTGTATGTGAATAATATATGTGATAAGAATTGCAGTTGTAGTTGTGTGAAAAAAATAATGAAGTATTATATATATAGAAAAAAAGATAACTATTTGTAAGTCATTTTTTTTTTTTTTTTTATATATACAATTGAAGTGTTAAAATAAGAAAACATGTTTTTAAAATGGCTTTAAGTACAAATGAATTGCACTAGTCTCTAGAGGCTAAGGTCTTCCACCGCCCAAAGGAGTTTCTTAGTTTTAAGCAAACTAATATATCCAATGAAATTTACCTAATGTTTTTGTGAATTATATGGAAAGATATGTAAATATCAGCCATCTATTACTTTTTTATAATATATGCTTTTGAAAAAAAAAATTAATTATGTAATGTCATAAAATTTGATCAATCTCTAAAAGGTACATCGGTGAGCACAGTTTTCTCTATATATATCGTTTGGCGTGTATTATATGCACACACCTTCACACATATAGGTTGGAGGCTCACACATACACACACATAAGGAGTATGTATTCAGGAATTTTGAAGTGTGCAAATAGAAAAAAAGTTTTTTTATTTGCACACTCCAAAATTTCTATATGTACACCCCTATGTAAGTGTATGTGGTGGATCTTTTGTATATGTATGTGTGTGTATAGAGGTGTGAAAACAGTAGCCATCGTAAAATAACTCATATCATCTTGTGTTTGAGAACCAATTTTGAAAATCTAGCATACATATTATCATTTAATTTGTTTGGTTTAGATTACTACATGATATTTAGAAATTTTGGGATTATATCACCTACTTAGCATTAAAGTGATTTTTATTTGATGTGGATGGCCTACCAATCAAAACATTGCGGGTTCGAGTAGCATATATGAATATGTTATGTGACAGAGGTCCAATTATATAAATAGATATGATGGATTTGAGTGGTGTAAACTAGATGAACCACACACAACCTTCTTATGAATCATGTTGTATATAATCAAATAACTGTTAGGTTAAGATTGAAGTTGACTATTCAGGAAAAAAATGATACATCATTGTTAAATCATTTTCGTATTAAACTATACTTCAATCAATTTTTATCCATACTTATTACACTGAAAATTTTACTCACATTTAAACATTTTTAACATTTATAAATAATTATACACAAACAAAACAAAAACAAAAACAAAATAAAAAAATTACTGCCACTCAAAGTGGTAGTTACCATGTTGATCCGACCAATTTGACAATCACTTTAAAAAGTAAAATGATCACATCAATTTAATCATTAATCATTTTGTACCACGTATTATTACTCTCTATGCTCTAACAAGATTTTTACTGTTTCATAACTTATGATTTAATTGAAGTGCTGCTAAATTTACCGCAACCTTTTTTTTCGTCGAAAATCGAAACTCAAGAAGTGACCATTTCACTTGTGTACATCTACACGCTTTTCTATAAAATTACGATGATTATTTCTATTTCTTTTTGGATTTGTGGGTTTATACACACCAACTTGGGATTTATACCCCCTAATCATTACATTCATAAACACAAGTGTCACGTCCATATCACTTCAATTATTACATTCACCCATACACAATGGTCACGTCAGGGTGTACAAACCCCATGACCCTTCTTTTTCAAAGCCAATCGTGCATTTCTCTCCGTAGATTTTCATCATTTTCACTAAAATTAATGTAATCGTTTATCTTTCATATTCTTTTACGGAATAATATAAGTATATTTTTAAAGACTACTATTATTTTGGGTCAAACTAAATATACTACTTTATTTACTAACTTACTAGTCAACTACTCACATGACACAGTTTCTAATATAATATCACATTTTTTCAAGGCGATATTTCCTTTATTAAACTAGTATATTTAGTAAATTATTTCTACCCTCATTTCTAATTTTTATCATTTAGTACCTCTCAAATAAGTCAGTCTTATCTTCACTTTTCAATTTTAATCATTACCCTTTAATATCAATTATTGAACTCTTATGAATAGTAGCTCTTTTTTTTTTGTCTTTTTCTAATTTACATTTACATGTATATTAATGATATAACAAATTTATATATATTTGTGCGCTAGAACAAATTTATATATATCCAATCTTACGACAATAACTATTTAGTGGATTTTTTTTATTATAATATCAGTTATTTAACTCTTACCCCTTAATATCAATTATTGAACTCTTATGAATAGTAGTTTTTTTTTGTCTTTTTCTAATTTACATTTACATATATATTAATGATATAACAAATTTATATATATTTGTGCGCTAGAACAAATTTATATATATCCAATCTTACGGCAATAAGTATTTTGTGGATTTTTTTTATTATAATATCAATTATTGAACTCTTACCCCTTAATATCAATTATTGAACTCTTATGAATAGTAACTTTTTTTTTGTCTTTTTCTAATTTACATTTACATGTATATTAATGATATAACAAATTTATATATATTTGTGCGCTTGAACAAATTTATATATATCCAATCTTACGGCAATAACTATTTAGTGGATTTTTTTTCTTATAATATCAGTTATTGAACTCTTATGAATAATAACTCTTTTTTGTCTTTTTCTAATTTACATTTACATATATTTGTGCGCTAGAACAAATTTATATATATCCAATCTTACGGCAATAACAATTTTGTGGATTTTTTTTATTATAAAATTATTTTTCATTTTTTCTTTATTCTTTTGTTTTTGTTTTTATATCCTATATGTTCAATTCTATATATACTACGTAAATTAGGATAACTTTGCAATATCAAACATGATTTTACACACACACATATATATACATATATATTAAGTGTTTGTTTATGTTAGTTTTTTCGCTTCAAGTAACTTTTAATCTACTTACCTTTTTAAGAATTGTTAATATTAAACATACTTTTTGTCACATATGTTTGTTAAGATTATGATCTAAATAGTAGTTTTATCCTCTCATTAAGCTTGGATAACTAAAACCTATTTGGATCAATCAATGACTTCTAATATTTAACACTCTAAATGTGTTAGACAAAATTTATGATATGCTATTGTCGGTGTATATGATTATATACTTTTTATTATATTGTAGGGTAATGTGATTTAACTAAACATAGATTTAATCAATAATGTATACTTTGTTGATGAAAATTAATTATCACAAAATAAGCATTCAAATACTCATCCCTTGCTTATTTATTTTATATATTATTTGTTCATTTATGTATGACAGAGCAATTTCTTTTAGCATATAACATTTTACCACATTTTTTAATGTTAGATGATTTATTTTAAGACTATGATATAAATATGTGTGTGAACTATAGACAAATAAAGACAAATAATGCATATATTGCTAAGCACTTAATATTATTATATAAAACACCTGGAGCAACGCGCATGCATGATGATACTCGTTTAAATCAATCACATATTATATATACTTTCTACTTTTAATCTCTTACCTCCTCCTATACATGTAATCTTGTCTTCCACTTTTCATTTTTCACTTCTCACCTCCTCTCACACATTTAATCTTGTCTCTCATATTTACTCTTTATCTTTATAAAAAGAAAAAGAGAATCTATTTTTATAAAAATAAATACTACTGTAAAATAAACTTGATATTTTTAACTACTTTTTTAAACAAAAACTTAGTTTTTAAAAAATATATAATTTTAAAAAGATATATTTCATAAAAAATCGTAATTTTTTTTAAATTCGTTTAAAAAGTTATTTTTTTAATGTGTCTTGGTAAAATATATATAATTTTAATGTATGCGATCTTTAATTGTAATAGTTTGATTGATTGTACAATGTTATTTATTAAATATCAAATTATGTAATTCGTTTAATAGAATATGGGAGATTATAGTGTAACCTGTGGTTAAACAAATATGGAGATGGGAGTTGAACTCATGATATTATCTTTTTGTAATTCATTTTTAGTGGTTAACGATGAATAATATAATTTTTTTTATAATTTATGTCTTTTCTTATTATATATATAACTTTTGGTTCATTTTTGTATACATTTATTTATAACGATAATAATAATATTAATAATATGATTAGGAAAACACAAAATAATATAAAAATATTTAGAAAACTTGTTCATAATATGTAAAATGTTTGCTTTTGAACGAAACTGACATGTAATGTAATCGAATTTGATCAATCTCTAGGACATGAGTGAGCAGGGTTTATTTATTTATTTATTGTTTATATATATCATTTTGTGTTTGTGAACCAATTTTGAAAATCTAGGTACCTATTTTCATTTAATTTGTTTGGTTAAAATTACTTTCACTTTTAGCTGTGTTAATTTGATGTCAGTTATGTCACCTTAGTGCTACATCAGCATCTCTTAAATTAACACAAAAACTGACACACCTTTGCCAACTCTGAGTGTCACTTTAATTTTGGGGTCCCACACAAATTTAAATAAAACTAATTCATTAAAATTAAAAACCTTACATTAATTAATTAAAATAAAACATTGCATAAATTAGTATAAAACATTACATTAATTTAAGTAAGACATTACACTAATTAAAATAACAAACTAATTTTAAATAACTAGTCTAGTCTTCATCGGAAAAGAACCCGTTTTGTCGCGAACTTGAATCAAACATCGTTTGAAAATCTGATTGGTACTTGCGTATGACGTTCTCCCTAACTTCTTCAAGTAGTTTTAGTTCTAATTCTTTTATGCTCGTGGGTATTGGTTTTTAGAGAAAATCCCAAGCTTTCAACACCGTTTTTTGTTTCATAGCCTCCTGAATAGTTTGCAACGTTTCTTGTTGCATTTTTACGGATTGCAAAATGGCCGCACGGGTCTCGTTGTTCGAATGTCTTGACGAAGTTGTATCCGATGAACCCGAACTTTTTTTTACTTTTTGGACTTTAGTACGAGCCACGCTTGCTCTTAAATGAAGTTCAGACGGACTTGTTGTTTAAGTGGTCACGGGTCGCCCTCAAAACGTATTTGTCTCGGATTCCGCTTGCATAAGGCTCGTTATACTTTTTGAAGATGCCCGTGAATATATCGACGTCTCCGTAAATCTTGTTTCATTTTTCGGTTAGTTGATGTTTATTCCGTTTCTCATCAACTAACGGATTATAGACCTTTTCTATTTGTCTCCAAAAACTTGATTCCGTTAGTGAATTTCGTTGTACACAATTTTGGGAAGCATCGACCCATCATTCGGCCAATATTTTGCATTCGTTGTTAGTCCATTTTACTTGTTTTCTTTTTTGTTTGGGGTTTATTTCAACCCCATTTCCGCCTGCGTCTTCTTCAACTTCGCGTGGTGGTGTTTATATATTTTGTAATTGATGTTGGCTAAATGGTGTTTTTAGTATTGGTATTGTTGGTGTTGTTGGTTCTGGTATTGTGGGAATTGTTGATTTTGGTATTGTGGGAATTGTTGGTTTTGGTATTGTGAGTATTATGCAAAACCGAAGTTAGTTGGAGAATTGGTAGATTAAGGTGCCGAACACGAATAAGTCAGTGAATTCGGATACGACATATCTGCGTTGAGTAAGTTTTCAAAAAAATTATCGGATCTCGGTTGGTAATTATTATGGTATTGTTTAGGTATTTTTGTGAATTATATAGAATAGTTGAGTGAAATAATGTATTTGAGTGTAAAAGATGATGAAAAGTGTGTGAATTATAAAAAATAGTTGGGTGAAATAATGTATTTGAATGTATAAAAATGATGAAAAGTGTGTGAATTATAAAAAATAGTTGGGTGGAATAATGTATTTGAATGTATAAAAATGATGAAAAGTGTGTGAATTATAAAAAATAGTTGGGTGAAATAATGTATTTGAATGTCGAAAAATGTGTCAATTATATATAATAGTTGACTGGAATAATGTATTTGAATGTAAAAAAAAGATGATGAAAAATGTGTGTGAATTGAAGTTCAGTTTTATATATATTTATAGTATGTGTTGTAGGATAAATAAGTTAATTTTTTTTTTTTTTTTTTTTTTTGCAAAAAACAGATATATATCCGTTATATAGCGAATATAAAATTTCTTTTTTTTTTACATCTCAACGGTCAATTTTCTTTTTAAAATATAACATCACAAAAGTTCCCGGGCCCACATTTGTGTCGCTCTCTTCGTCAGTGAAACCGGTCCAAGACAACCGACGCGCCCCACCAACACGGCAATACTATCGGTGTCCCTAAACCGACGCATGTCGATTCCCTACTATAAGCATGTAATTTTTGACGCATAAAAACATAACCAAACGCGATATACATGCCAGCTTTGGCATGCTTCATTGCATATCACACTTGCAGTACCTTCATAAATAAGAAACGATACCAATTAAATCGTACTGTAATTAAAGTTCAATAAAAACAAAATTAACCTCAGATATTATATAGCAGCTGTGTATATTGTTTTTAGAAGCTATTTAAGACAATAAAAATCTCAGATCGACCATCCGTGATAACTTAATCATAAAAGAATTCAAATGATTTTGGAACTCAAATTAAGGTATGTGTTCCAGAGTTGGATCTCATTTGGTAAGCCTAGCAATTATGGAAATCCAATTAAAACATGGCTAATAAAACTTTAGCAGTACCAATGGATGTAAATAAACTGAACGTAAGCATTTCATTTGTCTGGTAAACATATTAGCTCGTTCAATCATAGCACGATAGTTGTCCCATCCCATAAGTCTGACAATACGTTCCTAAATTGTCTAATTTTATAGCCTTGTGCGACATCAAAATCCAAAAATGATAGAAGGTAATAAAAAGGGCATAAATTGATTAAGTACATAAAATGTTATTACATAAATCCTTATAGATCATGTTATTACATAAGGTAGATTTACTTACCAACCCACTTTAACATGTTGAGTTGCTCCGCAAAAGCATGACCAACATTGAACCTACAAGATAAACGTTAAAAAGTTATGTGTCTCCTTAATGCAACCAAACAAATGCAGTTATCATGACTCCACACAATTCTCAAGTAGAAGCACAGATTTCTAGCCAATCAAACCCAACTTAATGCATAAGATGTCTATATGCATGAACAAGATGGATTTTTTCGATGAAACGACAACACTAAAAACTGAAATATATGCATGAAGATATTACATAATAAAACAGGGAAATGAGATTTTCTCTATGCTCACCAAATTCTTTACACTTTCTTGGCTTTAAAAGGATTTCCATATGCATGGTTCTTCATGCAACCTGTTATTTGCGGTGTAAAATTGTGGAGATGTAAATACCTGCCGAATAACAACAACATATCATGAAACGAATACAGTTATATATAAACAACACGTTTTTCAAAATCAAAAAATCAAAAGATAAAGCTTTGCCAAAGAGAGTGAAGACAAACACAAGAAATATCCTGATTGGTTATGCAACAAAAAAAAAAAGTATTGTGTTGGAAGAAAAACGACAAACCTTGAAAGATAACGCGGTATAATGACTTAAAGAAAAACACACATGAATTCTCAAACGTAACGTCTTATTATCACAAGCAAAGGAAAAGAATCAAGAGAAAAACTAAAGTCCCTCCCCCACCTCCTTTTATGGAGGGGAGGGGTGAAAAATCTTAATCCTATTAGGATAAGAAAACATATCTTAATCCTAATCTTATTCAACTAAACGTTGAACTAACATAAACTAAACCCCCTAAACTATGTTAACTATAAATACTAAATACTAAAAATTTCCACCTTAGTATCATAGTTAATCACATTCAAAATGCAACATTTTTAAATAATGTTGGGACCTCGAACCAGGAACCACCTCATTACCCAGGCATTATAATCTTACCCAGGCTTTTAGGCAAAGCGTAATACCCGTAATGCTTAAATAATAGTCAATTAGTAGTTAAGTTAACTATACAGGTATAGGGTTACATACTGTTTAATAAAAGTAGTTAAATAAAATATACTGAAACTCAAAATATCAGATCGTAAAAATGACTAAAATTAAAATGAAATAAAATAAAAACATAAGTTTCAATTATTAACGACAAGATTTGAATTATAATAAACAAGATAATTATCGGATAGTACATACTATTGATAATATTAATATTTACTTCAAATTATATCACATTTGAACATAGGTTCCAAACAAGATGAGAATTAATAGTCAAGAATTTCAAATTAGTATTTATCATAACCATTTTCACCTACACACAAATAGTAACCCTAACATAAAATAAAGGTTAATTAGGGAGTCCTTTCAACTTGTTCTATGCGGCTTGTGGGTGGACCGGAAGGTAAGCTTTTAATTCATACATTAGTCGGTTGAAAATTGAGAATAACAAAAATAGAACATATAATTAACCTCTGTTAATTCTTTAGATTGATTGATGCACGTTTTGAGAAGTAGCTTATTAGTATTAATATTAGTTTCGTATATTTTTAGATAGGGCAGAAGATAAATAGGGGATCTCAGTACGTAGTCTTTCGATAGTTTAAGGTACAAATTCTTGTTCTTAAATTAATCGAAATTAATCGAATACTGATCTAATCTCTATGATTCTTTTCGCGTTACTCAAATATAAATTTCTAAATTATGTTTTGTATGCTTCAAAAATTGGTTTACACTTCTAGACCAATTATTTATCTTATTTGTGGTTTACTCAACAAAAATGATCTTTATGAATATGTGAAACTTTACTTTGAACATTTTGAACTTGTGAACATGGCATTAAAGTTTATTAAACTATTTTATGGTTGGTTGTGATTATATGGTTTTGATTACAATTACTTGAGCTACTAAGCTCCTATGGGGTACTATAGGCACATCTTTTGGGGGTACTGGGTATGGGTATGTGACATTATCCGTGGCGGTGTGATTGGTCCACGACGATTTGTAGGCTTTGGTCGAATTTGATTGGATTTGGTAGGGTGGGTGGTTGTGTTGTGCCTAACACGCCATTACACATTGAAGGGTGCACATTTGTAGGTTGCATTTGGATTTGCAGGTCCTATGTACAAATTGTCATTTTTGTGTTGGTCCATGTGACTTCACATGCAAACGTATGCGTTTTGTAGGAGCTCGATGGGATACTCTTTGAAACTATGAATTTTGCTAGTTTGATATGATTTACTTTTGGTTGCCTTAAAAATATTAATTTTGATATCTTATTTCATCTAAATATTTTGTCGAACGAGAGCAGTTCCTGGTTCACATCTTGATACTCGTGGAGCACGATACACCTATAAGATTGAAGAGATGCAGGACCCACACGACCCAGCACGTACCTTTTGGCCAGAGGGATGAAAGGGACGGGAACAAATTTGACACTGACAAACACTAGGATACGCCTGGAAAGCTGGAAGATTCGTACAAACCTCGAGAAGTTTGCAGGAGGTTAGATCAGTGAGCACAAGCCCAATCCCGGGGGACCCTATAAACACCTTATGTGAAGATCATTTTCGTTACAGTAAATAGGAGGAGGGCTAATAGGATCTGTAACCATACACCTTCAAGGAATTTGTGTTGGATCATAAACTTGATTTGCTCCACTTGATATTTGCCTACCCAATATATTTATATCTAGATACGTTTATAAAATATTGTAGAACGGTGATATAGAAATATCTTATAGAAGTATCTTGATATTAGTTATCACTGGAAATATCTAGAGTGTAGAAACTTCATGTACTAGTATAAATAGGTGGTTGTAACTATTTGTAAACCACGTAAAACAGCAATAAAATACATTTTCTAAAAACTCCCCTCTTCTAAACATTCTTTCCAACCTCTTTCACTTAAAACCTCCTAACTAAATCAGGCCTAAAAGGCTCTCATTGCTAACCATTTGACTAGTGAAGCTGAGAAGTAGAGTAGTTCAATGGACCTGAAGAAAATTAGGAAAATGAGAGGGATGATCCGCGGGTGTATGCTGACAAAGAATGATCACTATATAAGTAAGGTAAGTTGTCACTAGCATAACCAACATTACAGCCAACCTTGTAATGAGATGACGATTTATAAAACCCAACTCAGGAACACTGTTGAGATAATGTGAAGGTAGAAAAACGGGTTGGGTAGCTGGTCTAAACATGTAATTTTTTGCAATGGTTGACACGGGTCGATCGCGTTGGCCGAAACACTTTTTGTCCTCTATTTTCATACTTAATGTCTTATATGTAACTACAAAAATTACCATATTTATATAATGGTGTAGGTTTTCTTATAATCCATTTTGGATCACACGTTTGATAGGTCTTTGTTTTAGTTATCTTTCTGTATTTTAGTTTGCTTACCCGTAGGATATAAAGCATAACCTGAATTCAACTCCTTCAACGGTAACTGGGTCAAAATTACATCCTTCATAATTGGGGTTTGTAGCAAACATCTGATGCATTTCCCATGTGCTTGATGTCTCTGAAACCAATGGTGACGGAAATACATAGAGTCATGAGCATCCATTTGATCGCAGATATGTAGATTTGACCATGAATCTTGTTAGAGGTATGCACAACTTTAACTCTCGGGAAACAACTGAGTGATTGAATTTGGTTGATGATTGAGATTGTTCGACTTATGATTGTTTTGCTTCCTACAACGGAAGCAACAATGGCTATTGCAAGCACGGGCCCCTCAAACTTTTTGCATCACACATGCTCGAGTGTAATTTCCTACTTAGTTTACATCTTGCCCATGTAATGATCAACAATGTGATGAGCGCAGCGCAGCAAATGGTGTTTGCGCCAAATGGTCCATTTATTGATGGGTGAACGACGGGGGAGCGGTGAAATGCGTAGAGATCGGCAGGAGTAGGACATTCCATACAATTCCGATTCGCTAGCCTCTCAAATCCCATACCGACTCTTAAAAATGATAGGATTTCTTTTTTAAAATACAATAGCCGAATTCATGTGGAAAGGCATATTTGAAAGACAGTGTTGAAGGCGTCTTAGTGAACATTGACTTTAATAGGAACTTCAATGGAATGAATGCCCAAGGTTATTGAGAATGAAAAGTCTATTGAAAGATGTTTTGACTTTTCTACTGTTGATGCAAAGGGCATGTAAAGCGATGCAACTCAGTTAGTCAATTTTAAGGGAGGGTGACAATCAGAGCGAATCGAGGAGAATATTAGCTTAGTTACAATACATCTGTTTTACTTGTTAATTTGAATTACATTTTGAAAGTGAGCTCCTTGTCACAAGTAGTTTAGCAATTGTTTTGTGATGTGTACTAACAATTTATATTTGAAAAAAATAGAATTACAATAGTTTGTTGAAGGCACACTAAGTAAGGTCAATGAAGACATCAATTTCTGGTACAAGACAACCCAAGATTTTGAAGACAAAAATACTTACTTGACAAAGAGCTTGAAAAGTGACGTAGACTGAAATTGAGATAACACAAATTGGACCTGTTGATTCAAATGAATACAAAGAACAATTCTTACAATATTCGTTGATTAAAAAGGAATACCGAAAATTAGGGCAAATTCAACTCAAATTTGAGAGAAAATTGAAATTTTATAAAAACCAAAACTAGCTGCTCAATAATGTTCTCCAAACCCTAAACAAGAACCAGAAATTCGAATGGGCCAAAACAGATAAACGGGCCGGACTCTAGCCCAAAAACAAAGTCCACCAAAATAGGGAAAAAAAAACATAAAAATGTCCATAACTCATAAAATACAGCGAATTTGGGCCCGAAAGTTGGGCTAACTGCCTACGGGAGTTAGTTACAACGTTGGGCTCAGCCCAAGCTTCAATTCGCCTGGTCATGGGCCTCAAACGGACACTCCTAGCCCAAGTTACGGCCTTTTTCGTGAACCCCCTTTTGATACGCGATCCTGGGCCTCAAGAAACACAAGAACCCGATCTTCTACACTTGGGCCCGCATCAAAAGCTTAAGGGGAAACAAAGGATTTGGTTTCCAATTTTGTCACTGGCATGTCTATGTACGATGAGTTAAACAAGTTGAGGAAGTTAAGGAACCAATGGGAATTATACAATGAAGATTGGTTGTAATACTTTTGTAATAATTGTGAAGGTAAAAGATTTTATTCAAAAACAAAGAGATACATGTACAAGTAATTATATACAAACTATCTAAGAAACCCTCACGGGCCTAAATACAGACTTAAGCCACATATGATCTAACACTCCCCCTCAAGCTATAGCTTATATATCATAGGCTTCAAGCTTGTTACATATTTATTCAACTCGAGTACGTCTAAGCGACTTTGTGAACACATCTGCTAGTTGATCATTTGAGTTGACAAATTTTGTCATAGTGATATCATCAAGAAGCTTTTGTCTCATAATATGACATTCAATTTCAATGTGTTTTTTCCTCTCGTGAAAAACTAGGTTAGAGGCAATGTGCATGGCATCATTATTGTCACAAATAAGCTTCATAGGGGAGCTCTTACATAACTTCAATTCTTCGAGCGGTTGCTTGATCCACACAAGTTGAGATGTTGCGTTTGCCATTGCTCAACCCTCGGCCTCTGCAGAAGAACTTTATACCACATTTTGTTTCTTACTTTTCCAAGATACCAAATTGCCTCCAAATAAGACACAAAAACCTGAGGTTGATCTTCGACTAAAGGCCATCCATCATAATCAGCATCAGAATAACATTAAATCTCCAAATGACCCTTATTCTCGTACAATAATCTTTTTCCAGGAGCTCCTTTAATGTACTTCAGGATACGTAGTGTATCTTCCCAATGAGAGTCACAAGGAGAATTCAAGAATTGGCTAACTATACTTGCAACAAACGAGATATCCGGTCGAGTTACTGTGAGATAGTTAAGTTTGCCAACTAGTCTTTGATATTTCCCTTGATATGCAAGGGACTCCCCTTTCCTTGTAGAAGTTTAATATTTGGATCCATCAAAGTATCCACCAGTTTTCAATCTACTAGACCAGCCTCCTCAAGGATATTTAAGGCATACTTCTGATGAGATATTGAAATTCTATCTTTTGATTGTGCAACTTCAATACCTTAGAAGTATATGATTTTACCCATATCCTTAGTTTGAAAATGTCTAAACTAATGATCCTTAAGTTGTTCGATCCGATAAGATCATTCCTGGTGATTACTATATCATCAACATAGACTATCAAGTAAATGCAATGTGATCCCAAATGTATGTAGAGTACTGAATGGTCTACCTAGCTAAGTGTCATCCCAAATTCTTCAATAACATTATCGAATCGCCGAACCAAGCCCTCAAAAGACTATAAAGAGACTTCCGAAGTTTGCATAAGACTCCCCATGAGCAACAAATCTGGGAGGCTGCTCCATGTATACTTCTTTTTGTAGATCACCATAGAGCAAGACGTTTTTTTATATCAAGTTGATGAAGGTTCCAATTATAGATAGCTGCCATAGATAATAATGGTCATCTTGGAAACCGGAGAAAATCTATCACTGTAATCAAGACCAAATATTTGGGTATATCCTTTAGCAACCAAGCGAGCCTTAAGGCGATCAACTTTGCCATCATGGCCTACTTTGGGCGTGAAAATCCAACGACACCCTACTTTGTTTTTCCCTGGAGGTAAGGGAACCAAATTCGACGTTCCATTTGAGTGCAACGTTGTCATTTTATCGATCATTTCTTGACGCCAACCAGGATGAGACAGAGCTTCACCTTAAGTTTTTGGAATAGAAACAGAGGCAAGACTCGCAACACAGACAGAAAAGTTCGGTGATAAACGATCATAGTTTAAATACTGATATATAGGATAAGGATTATTGGTAGATCGTGTACCTTTCCGTTGCGCAATAGGAAGATCTTCAATTTGCAGAACCGGAGCCGCGGGAACAACTGCCGAAAGAGAAGAGTCAGAGGGACCATATGTGGTAGGTGAATCATCATGTGGAGTATCGGCAGTTTGAGCTATAGGACGGGGACATCTTTGGTAGGTTATCAATTGGATGTCAGTGTCTTTGTTCTTTGATGGATTGTGAGTATTCTCATCGGATACGGACGAAAATACTCGGAGAGGAAGAACTTGATTGACATTAGACGACTCTTGTTGATCAATAGAAAAATAAACTTGATGATCAAAGAACGTGACGTCTGCAGTCATGAAGTACTTACCGAAACTTGGAAAGTAGTACTTGTAACCTTTTTGAAGCCGAGAATAACCTAGAAAAACACATTTTAGGTCTTTGGGAGCAAGCTTGTCACAACTAGGGTTCAAACAATGTTCAAAACAAACACACCCAAAAGGATGAAGAGGGAGGTGATAAGGTTTTTGATCTGGATATAAAACTGAGAAAGGAATTTGTTCTTGTAATACTGAGGATGGCGTGTGATTAATCAGATAACATGCGGTAAGCCCCGAAACCTTAATGGGAGATTAGCATCCAAGAGTAATGTTCGAGCAGTTTCAACTATATGGCGATTTTCACTTTCAGCAACACCATTTCATGTGAAGGTAAAATATATTTTTCAAAAATTAAGAGATACATGTACAAGTATTTATATACAAACTATCTAAGAGGACACAGAGTGGGGAGTGACCGGAACGTTGTCAGAAACGCTATTTCTTCACTCTCAGACGACTTCCGGCAGCAGCGTCCCCCACAAACATTGTGTTCCCCTTTTTTGTTCTTTTTCTCATTTTCAACCTTTTTCTTTTCATTTTCTTCTTTTATTTTTTATTTTGATTTGAAGAATGGAGGTTGCTTGCTTTGTGAAGAACAAGAAGATGAAGATGAAGGTCGGAGGAGGAAGAAGATGAAGGCCGAAGAAAAATTAGGTTTTAGTGAATTGGGTTTAAACATTTTGGGCATAATTTTTTTATATGACCTTACTTTTTAGGTGACTTAGTTTTTAAATGGAGGTTGTTTATTTTTTTAATGGGTTAATTTCTAAAAATGAATCATATATATTACGAGCTAAAATTATCGGGGACAATTGGGTCTTTATTTGCTCAATTATTTGTATGCAAATTAACTTTGTTTTGATTTTTATTATATTATTATTATTATTATTATTCTTTTGAAAAATAAAAATGGTGGATAAAGCTGCCTTAGCAAAACGGAAACGTGATGGATTTGGACTCATTTGTTTATATGGGCTCACTTTTTAAGTTGGTTCATTTTTTAAAATTATTATAATTGAGTTAAATCCATTTATATTAAAATTGACTAAATTAAATTTATTCATTTGAATTTATTTTGTTATTTATTTTTATTATTTGAATTTTATGACAAATAAAAAAATTAAAAAGAAATTTTCGAATACATTCTTATTTCTTCAATTCTGAACATTATAACGAGGAGGTCACCACTCTTTATATTATAGCAAACCTTTACGGGTTTAAGCCACATATAATAATATGATAGTGGTCTTTATTTGATGACGACAATGATGTGGTGGCAATGGGTTTAATTGTAATACCTTTACTTAGATAGATAGATATAGAGACGTAGATGTTGAACAATTATTGAACGCTAAATTAACACATGTTCATTAAAAATGCATAAGACTGCATTTTAATGTAAACCACATATACGCATTAAGAATGCATAAATGAAGTTATTGGTAGCTGAACAACTTGCATATACCAACTAGTTGATAAAAGTATGTCTCCTTTACTTTTATTTATTTATTTATGTTTTGTTGGATATTGATAATAACTATTTATTTTTCTGTGCATTTTATGACAGCAAATAAATGCTAATGTGGCTATAAGCTGGGTATATTCTAGGATTGTGAGGACTATACTCACAAGAGAACGTGAAGGTTTCATTACGTATGAGCTTTGTGTCTTCTTGATGGTTTCGACACAAATCTTTAGAAAGCATAATGTATTATTCAGTTTTGCAGATATATATTTATTAAATTTTAAAAGTTTCAAAGTTTTGTTTTCCTATTCAAGGTAACGTTTGGCTTGGGACCTTAACGTTTAATTTCTAATTTTGTCACATTTTTAAACATCGTTACGTATTATTGTACGTTTAACTCTTTAGTTTACTTTTGCGAGAACAATCTTATTAATTGCTTGGTATTTTATCTTTGTGTTTGCGTGCAGATCAATTTATCGGAGATCATTATTTTAGTATTTTGATTTGTCTCCCTCCTTTCATGAGTTTTAATATTAATAATATAAGTTGTTCCATAAAAACTACAATTTATCAGACTGAATCCTCCTAAGTTGGTTTTTAGCATTGACATAGTTTTCAGCAAGTTTTGATCAGTTTGAATGTTAATCAAATTTTCTCTTTATCCTTTTACATTACCAATCTATGTAATATGTTGTTACATTTAAGTTGTCGTACATTGTACGAGTTTTTAACACTATTGAATATATAAATTTTATATCAATTTTCTATACAATTATTTCATTTTTGTTTTCTCTCTTTTAAAGATTTTCTCCTTCTCTCTGCAAAACTCCCAAACACCATCATCGTTAGCCTAACCACCACCATCATCAACCTCCACCACCACCATCTCCGGCCTTCACCATCATCACCAGCCTTCCTCACAGTCACCACCGTCCCTAACTTCATCTCCGTCGAAGATCTGGTGCACCGGAGTTGCAGGACTCTGCCGACCATCAAGTACAGCGAAGATATGGTTCGATGATGATGATGGTCCGATCTAGTTTTAGAGCTTTTTTCGGATCCTGTTTAAAAAGTGTATATTGTTAAGTTCGACGGGAGGGTGGCTGGAAGAATGGAATCGATGGTGGTGGTGGTTTGTGATGGTTGTAGAACTGAGAGCAATAACAGAATCGAAGATGCTGGTGGTTCATGATGGTTGTGGGTGCGGTAAAGCGAAGGTTGGCCAGTTGTTGTAGGTTTTTATCAGCAAGGGTGGAGGCCGTGGTGGTCTTTCTGTTGTTGCTGCTGGTGGTTCTAAGCTCCAAGATTAGGGTTTTGTGATTTATGATTTCCCTTTGTACAATGATGAAGTTTTTGGTTGTTCTTTTTACTATGCAATGTGTGTTACCCGAATGATATTAATATCTTGGAATAGGGTTAAGTGTCAATTTCTACGTGTTACACTTCTTTATTATGTAAATAAATAAATAGTAAATAAATAAATAGACCGATACTTCATGTACAAACGCAGAATTAAGATGAAATTTCAGCGGTGACATAATATTTTTTTCATAAAATTTAAATAAAATATAAACAATTATGATCACACGAAAATTATGACATCAAAAGTGCAACTATAACTAAAGTACGATTACAATGAAAGTGTTGCGAACTCAAAAGTGAAAAAGAAACAAACTAACATATTACACCTTATAGTTGTCCTCGACATTCACCTGGACGATGGATACGATCAATTATAACTTGAGCCGTATTCAAATAATTATCTACCATTCAATTCCACAAATGTGTCTTCACAAGCTTCATTTTAGAAAACATCTTCACCACGCATATTGCTCTCTCCATCATATCCTTGTCCCCTAACCTGTGTCACATATCAATATCAAATAAAACCCATAAGAAGATAATTTATGATTCAATTTAAGAATTAAAATACAATGAACATAACTTTCGCATTTCACCTTGTTCCAACTCAATCTATACTCAATAAATAAAGAATCAATTGCAAATTTAAGAGTTGAAACACATGTATCATTCACATGAACAACACCAACAAATCTTTCCTTAAGAACTCCACATTTATCAACATATCTCAAGACAACTACCATTTGTTCCTTTTTAGATATGTTACTAGATTCAATTATTTCTTTTGCAAAGCAACCAATAATCTCTTTCTGAATATTTGGAGATGTCAATTGATTATTCTTGGGAGCGTTTTCTAATGTAACTTCATGTATAGTCTGATTATGATCTCTGAGTAGGCTCAATATTCCAAAGAATAGTCCTCTAGAAAGAGAGTTTTCACAATCATCATGCCCACGAACGGTAGTGCATTCCTCAACAAGAATTGAATACTCTCAATTGTAGTACATAATCGAACTCGATATTTAATCTTCTCAGCATTAGTATGCTTAGGAAAAGCAACAACAATGGATTAATTTTGTCGCATTAGAAATCCGAATTATGAAAATTATAATTAACAAAATTGAAACTCTATAAATTGAATGAAAATTTGAAATAGTGATAAACGAATAATAGCAAGATATACCTGACGCATCTTGAATTTTCGATTCTTGAAGCTTAACTCGAATTTTGATTTCAATTTTCAACATAAAAAACCTTAGTCGTACTTTGTTTGCATCCCGGTTTGGAAGTCTGATGGTTTTTGGAGAGGTGAGTTTTTTTACATTTTAAGTTAATCTTTGAAATACGCTCATGTCACACATTGATTCGAATATATTAGTTAGGATTAAAACCTTTTTATTTAATTAAGTATGGGCTATTAAAAGACTTTTTGGCTATATATAATATGCTATTCTTTTTGTAATTAGAATAGACATACTTTAATTTGTTATTTTTAAGTAACTAGTTGCACTTAAAGAATTCTACTAGTTGCATATAATAAATTCATTAGTTGCACTTCTACTAAAATATTTTGACCAGTAACACGTGCTACCCTACCGCCTTAGTAGTTCCGCCACTGCTAATGTAACTGGTTAAGTTTCGTAATTTTACAATATTTATGTTAGACATAATATACACATCAGCCGCAAGTTCATCACATTAATAACACGCCATTATCTGATTATATTTAGAAAATAAAAATATTGTTGGCTACCTAGAATGTTTGTACATTGAGTTGATTTTAACGTACTTTTCTTCATCTTCTTCATTTCAACAACCATAAACAATTTCAAAGTACCCAAAATCTGAAAGGAAATAATAAAAAGTTTCCGACATAATCAAAATCAATTACCACCACGTAAATCACAAAAAAAAACCTCATAAATACATCAGTTGGTGCACGTTTTGTGACAACAACTCTTATTGTGTAATAGTTAGATTTGTAATTAGTTTTGTAGTTAATATATGTTTTTTATTATTAACTTAATTCTTTTTAATGTTTTTATGTAAGTTCGTACGAACATGGTAAGTTTGTACGAACCTAGAAGCAGCTAAGTTCTAAATACTAAGTTGTAATACTTCATTTGTACGCTTTTGAATCTGTTATATTCAAATACATACGAACATACATTATAAACACTTGCATTTCACTTGTTTTATTGTTGTTTTAGTGTATTATACCATTCCGCAAACTAATACTCGTAGCAATCTCGTTTGGATCCGTTCAAAGGGGACTATCAACATCTAAAAAACAATAACCCTTCCTCATCATTTCATTGTTTAGAAATCATCATAATCTAACACCCAATACAATCAACAACACTTTGATAAGAAATAATCGTATTGTCCAACGAGATTTTCCGGTGAGGAGCTCCGTTAGCACCCACTAGACTGCCACTACCCACCAGGCCGCAGCACGCACTAGACCACTACCACCCTGGACCTTCACCACCCGTAGATTTAGAGTTATACCAAGATCTAATCGAGGGTTAAGGTTGGGGTTTTGGTTTTTTGGGGTACGAAAAAAAGGGGAAGAAGGAAGAATAGGAGGGTATTTGGGGGAGCTTATTTGATTTACTTTTTAGCTTATTGTGTTATGATACAACTAAAAATCTCTTTTGAAGGTGTTTGGATGAGCTTTTAAGTGGGCCTATCAGAATTTTGAGGGGTAATAAGCTAAAAAGGCAAAAGCCCCAAATTTTCTTGGCTTTTAGATAACTCATAAGCTAAAAAGCTTAAGCTAATCCAAACACCCCTAGATATCTTTATGCATATTGAAATTGATTTGTTAAGGTCAGTTTTCGAATATAATTATGAGTTTATTGTCGATTGAAAGTCCCCTCGGGCTTGAATCTACGGGGTAACAACGTTTATACGAGTGCGGAATCCTCACATAAACATAAACGATAACAAACGAGTATAAATATCACTTTTATTTAATGTAAACGAGGTTACATTCGAAGTTACACAGAGTATTCGAACCTAGCTGTAAAAACCCAGTTCCTAAACTCCTGTTTAACCACTTTTTCGGACTTGTGTATTTATAGGCAACTAAGTTCGTACGAACTTAGCTACTTCTAAGTTCGTACGAACCTACCAAGTTCGTACGAACATCTAAGTTCGTACGAACCTACAAGTTCGTACCTACTCTAAGTTCGTAGGAACCTACAAGTTCGTACGAATCTACAAAATACACAGACAAAACTTAAGTTAACGATTACAATGATTAACAAAATGACTTCTAAACCTAACTATTACAAACTAGAAGCTGTTGTCACCAAACGTGCACCAACAGACTCCCCCTTGACAATAGCTCTAGTTTCGATGCACCAACATCGATTGTTATGGTTGTCTTTGTTGTTGTTGATGATGATATTTTATGGTGATGGTGTTATGATCATGATGAGCCGACACTAGTAACTTGTTATTGTTTGATTTTTCTAATTTCAATTATCTAATTTGTAGTCGTATAAAAATAATCACAGAGACCAATAATGCAATTTACTTTTTCTTTTTCTTTTTAAAATTTTAATATATTACACATCATTTCCATGTTGAGTTTATAAGAAATTGATATATAAGTCGGTGATTACAACTTGAAACTTTATTGGTTATAGCCCGTGTAGCTCGTCTCGTACACACAATAGTTAAAATTAATAATTATATACATACAATGATGATTAATTTGGTTGTGTACACATTAAGAAATCAACATATAATTGTGTATATTTACAAACACTTAACCCTTTGAAATGCATTGTCATGTAATTTACAGAAAACATTTGTGGAAAATTCTAATTCACCTAAAAGATGCAATCAAGATGCAATTGGTTGTTCTTATTTATGAACAACATTGTTGTTACTGAACATGTGATCATAGAAATCAGTGATTGGTGTGTAATTACAAGTAGTTACTTTTTAGTGTTCTATTTAAATGTGGTTATATATGTAATCAGATGTGGATTTGAAACCTAAAAATTATTATCAAATGTTATTACAATTAAAATCACATGTGAGTACAATAATAATCACATGTGATTGTAGCTTTTGTTATATGCGAATTTTAAATTCGCCACTTATAATTACATGTGAATAGCTTTATTTGACAATTAAAAAAACTGATATATCATTATAATCACATATGATATTACCCAGTGTCACATGTGATATCATATAGTGCAATTTTTAAAACCCACACAAAAATGAAAAATAAAAAAGTTCTTCAAAAGTATACCATGTGAATGTATAATCGAATAGAAAAAAAACGTTGATTTTTATTGTCTAATTGTTATAATTTTCCGACTAGAATTCTTTTAGATATTTAATTTTATAAAACATGAGGAAAGGTGGAGGTTTAGTTAAAATGATCATTATACCTCTACAAATTGAGCTATGATTAGTTCTCTTATTCTCGTCAATTAGTTATTCTTATTTGATCTCAACTCCAAATGAAGTATGCATGGTAAAAGAACCTAATTGTTTGGCCATCTCCAATGTAAGCAGCAAAACACAAAAATGATATAAACTTTGATATAAATATTCTCCACCCAAAACACTAATATTGTGTAAAAACCTGGTGTAACACTATACAATACCCCATTTTACATTAAATTTGATATAATACTATTCGCCACACCAAATTTTGCAATGTACTTGCTTTGTATATTACCGACATAAAAGTTATAAATTAGTTCATAAAAAAGTATACAATTTAAACAACTTAAATGAGACTTTTGAATTTGTTCCATATTGAATATGGTTTAAACTTTTTAATTATTTTTTTAGAATTGTTATTAATAGTTTTGTGGACTAATAATAAATTGATTGTTTTAACTAATAACTCATGTAAATCTATTGTAAATAATTTAATTGAAACAAAGTTATTGTGTAAATTTAGTGAAAACCATGTGATATAAACATTTAGCAGGTCTTTGTTTTATGGTTTTGAGAACTAGAATGAAAACAATTGTTTAGTATAAACAATTAAATTAGAAGATTAGGATTAAAATTCAATTATAATGAGTTTTCTTGTACCCCACTTATTTGATTTGATGAGTTTTGAAAGGTTTGCTGACAAAAAAAGCAGGAGAGGTTTTAATGGCTTATTCTTTACCTTCTTTCTTTCTCTTTCTAATGTCTGACACTTTTTTTTTTTATATCTTATATTTTAAAATATACATGTAAACTCAATTCTAAATTTAAAACGAACACTTTTTCTAGCAATTATACTCTTTCTGTCTTTTATTTCTTTCGTACCAAAACTCAATACTAACCTCGTCTTCACAACAAACACCCCATTAATATGAAGATTTTGTGCATATATTAAAGTGAAAATGTATTTAATATGATAAAGATTTCCTTATACACCAAAATAATTTAACAATCTGATGCTTACATTAAAGAAGAAAAAAAGAAAACCTTAAGCCTCTCATAAGGGTCCGTTTAGTTAGTATAATAGGATCACTATGGAATTGAGTTTAATCCATTTCCTAAGCTCATTCCCTAAGATCATTTGTAGTCGTGACAATATGTTGTTGGTGTCTTAGGCACCACATCAACATGATAAAATGTTGTCTCATTACACTCTGCAGTGGTGATTTTCACGACACTATGTTGTAGGAGCTAGAGCCCACTAATTAACTTAATTTTCATTTAAAAAATAAATACATTTAATTAATTTAATACAATATAATAATTAAAAATAACATTTGATTCATGAAATAAAATATTACAATCCTAAAAAAAAGTTACATTAATAATTAAATAACATAAAATGCAACAACTGAATAATAAACTAATTGTGAAAGTTTCTCGAAAGCATCCAAATGTCCACGGTAAGATCATCTCGAAGTTGATCGTGCACCTCTTTATCGCGTATTTCTTTTATCATTGTTTCACGTGTCATAACTCGTTCCCTAAAACTCTGACGGGGTCAATTAGACGGATATGAGAGCATCTCCTTGTCAAGTGGACTTATTGTGAAACTGTTATCCTCTTGCATCATGTTGCGCAATATCACACAAGTGCACAACTGTCTTCTCATCTTGTGCACTTTCTTGAATTGCAAACTGATGTGTAAATATCTAGTTATAAAAATAGTAAAAAAAAAAAGATGAAAGCAACTATTACACAACTAAGCAAGTATACCTAATCGGATAGTAGTCTAGCAGTGATAAGTTTACTGAGTAGTCTCTCACAGAATCAGTTTATATGTACTTTGAGAGTTATTTGTATAATTTATAGTTTAAAATTGGATTTACCTTTTAACGACATGCAGCCAAAGGTATTTAATTAACTAAGAGAAGCAGTAGATCAAATGATCAACCAAAAGATAGAAGTATGTTTATCTAGACATTTCACCACTAGAGTTGGACAATGAATAAAAATGTGTTAAACGTATGAGAATCTGATGTGTATTAATCCAGTTATAAAATTTAGTAAAACAAAGTCAAAGCTAACTATTACACAACTAGACAAGTGTACCTAATTGGATAGTAGTATAGCAGTGATAAGTCTACCGAGTAGTCTCTCACAGGAACAGTTTATATGTACTTTGAGAATTATTTGTCTAATCTATAATTTAAAATGGGTAATTGCCTCTTAACGACAGGCAGTCAAAAGGTGATATTAACTAAGAAAGCAATTAAATCAATTAATCAACCAAAGGATAGAAGTATGTTCATCTAGACTTGCTCCCCCTAAAGTTGGATAATGATAATTATGTATTTAACGTATATGAGTTATTAATTTAGATTACTTGTTTTCACAATGCAATCGTTTAACTGAAACCATAAAGTGCAAGTGTCCTTGAAAATTTAGTAATTCCAATTACAATTAATCAACTCAACTAACATGATGATTCAATCTTATAATCCTAGTGTGCTAGAGATTACTAAATTACACAAGATGTCTCTTAATATAATTCACCCATATTATAATTCAATTAACCTAATTCAACTCTTTTATTGTGTCTAATTAAAAGTAAATGTAATATGACATCTAAGAGTTCTCACTCATTAGCACGATTATTACACCAATTGAATAAACTAAATGAATTAAATACAAATGGTTCTTCAATCAAACATCATATCATACGCAAAATAAAATACAACTATTATAAATCCAATATCTAGGGTATTTAGTCTAGATGAACATAAAGTGTTTAGCTCATTCTCATGGGTTCAATCAAACAAACAAACAATCATAATCAAGGAATAATTCATCATGCAATTACAAATATGAATCAAACATTAATTAAATAAGATTCAAATGAAAGAGACATAAACACTAACTTCTAGGATGATTACAAGAGGAATAGATCACTTAGGGCGTCCCCAAAAGCTTTCCAAATGCTCCCAAAATCGGCCTTAATTCGTGCTTAATCAATTAGTTAATCGTCATTAAGGTTTAGGGTATATTTTAGGCCAAAAAGCCCTTACCGACCCTTTTACCCCGCTAGAAATGCAAGTACCCGGCGGGTACTATGGCCTTCGCACCCGGATGAGTGTCTGATTCCCGGCTAGGCTCAAAACTGGAACAAGATGAGTACCTGGCGGGTAAAAATGCATTTTCAGCCTTAGGTCCCATTTTGAAAGTTGTAGCCCTCTGAGTTCCGAGAATTTGGGCACTTGAATCACCTCAATCGGAGTTCGTATGAGGGAGTTATGGCCAAAACTGTGGAGCCTCGCAAAAGCTGCAAAAATCAATCAACTCTTGATCTTTCTTCATATCTTTTCGATCTCTTCTCGAATATTAACCTGAAACTAAACTAGACTAATTAAGTATGAAAATTTTATAAAATGACTAAAATAATATACAAATCGGATCCATATCGCCCCTATAAATATGTCTAATTTAGGCGATATCAGAATCACTAATCTAAATTACTTGTTTTCACAATGCAATCGTTTAAATGAAATTATAAAGTGCAAGTGTCATTTACAAGTTATCAATTCCAACTATGATCAATCAAATCTACTAACCTGATGATTTAATCGTTATAATCCTAGTGTCCTAGAGATTACTAACCAAATAAGATGTCTCTGAATTTGATTCACCCATATTATAATTCAAATAACCTAATCAACTCTTTTATCATTTCCAATCTAAAGCACAAGATTTATGATCATGTAAATATAATATTAAATACAAGAGTTTCACTCATTGAAATAAACATCACATCAATTGAATAGGCTAAATAATTAAATATAAATCGTTCTTCAATCAAACACCAAATCATATGAATTAACAAATCTAAGTATCAAACGTCCAACATCTAGGGTTACTAGCCTAGATGAACATAAAGGATTTAGCATATTGTCATAGGCTCAATCAAGCAAACAATATAAATCCAAACAAAATCCATAATCTATTACAAAGATGAATTAAACATGAATTAAACAAGATTCGAATGAAAGAGTTACAATCCCTAGCTTCTATTGTGAATAAAGAATGATTGAATGGCTTAGGGTGTCCCCAAAAGCTCTCCAATTATCCTTCAAAACGGTTGCTCTCTTCAATAAGCAAAAGATAATGAAATTTAGGGTTTGCATGGGAATAAAAGGCAAAACGCTTGAAACCGCCTCAAGTTCCAGGCAGGAAGCCCGAGTACCCGGCGGGTAATAACCATTCCTCGCCCGGTTAAATGTCTAGTACCTGGCTGAGCTTCAAACTGGAATACATGAGTTCCCGGCTGGTAGTTTCAGTACCGACGGGTATAAATCAAGGCTCATATTATGTCCACTTTGTTCCCGGTTGAGCAGTAATTTACCCGTCCGGGTAGTGTGTACCCGGCGGGTACTCCGTGATCCTGGCGTGTTGTAGTTTCTTTTAACAGCCTTTCTACTTCTTTCTTATTTCTTCATTTCCATCCGCCATTTCATCATTCTTTCTACAATTCTCTCGATCTTTGACCTGAAACAAAATTTAAACTAATTAAGTACCGGTAGTTTATGAAAATTAACTAAATTAATATACAATTTAGACTGATATCGCCCCTATAAATATGTCTAATTTAGGCGATATCACAAACCAACCTTGATGCACACCAAACGTTCGCTCGACATCCTTTCGTGACTTTCTTGAAATTTTTTGAACTTGTTTCGTCTCTCATTAGTAGGACACGAATACGCCTTAACGAGTGTTACCAATTCGGATAAATACCGTCAGCGAGGTAATATTCTTTTGTGTAATGATTGTCATTCTCATCAAATGGTGCGGGAGGACCGATGATGTGTTCGATGGAATAAGTTTAATAGAGTAGTCGAAAATACCTTGTACTATTCAGAGAAATAACTCACGACGCTTGCGAAAATGTCTTTAAAAATGTTTGGAGGATACTTTGCTCCGTTGGAAAAGTAGTCATTCATCAAACGTTGTCCAACTCCTTCACGATCCCTTCTTGCGTGCATGAACTTTCACCAACTTCACATTCTTCTTCTTTGGCTTTGTGTTGTTTCAAAATAGCAACAAGTTCGTCGTCTTCCGAAGAAGATTCATAAATACGATTTAACGATTTCATTTTGTGAGAGTATTTGTGATCAATCCATGTATGTATGTCGATAAATTGTATGGATTGGTAGTGAATTTTGAAGGTATTATATTGGGATATTTATAGATAGTTATAGAGATTAAAGAAATATATATTTTGTTTTATTTATCAACCGTCGCTAAAGGCTAGATTTTGTTTTAATTTTAATTTTAATTTTTATAACATTAATATTAGCGTTTAAAAAAAACATATTTTATTTATTTATTTTTAATCGAGTTTATAGTTTGGTAATGTATCGAACTTTACACATTTTACTATTGTATGCATCCAACTTCGAAACTTCCTATTATATGTTTTTGCATATTTTTGACTATATAAATTGACGTGTATTTTGTAAGTTTATTACAGACAATAGTAAGTTAAATGCATATAAAATGCAGTTTTAAAACTTGTACATACAGTGAAAAGTTTCAAAGTTGAATACTTATAATTGTAAAAGGTGTAAAGTTGCATGTATTCATAAATTACTAGCATGTTACCCGCGCTATGCAGCGGACTTTGATATAGTACTTAATGGTGAAATGCATTTTTAGCGAGCAAGAATTAGGAATGTTTGAAAAATTATTAAAAGTATAAAGAACATAACATTAAAGCTTTATTAAAAGTATTAGAGGTTTTAATTGTTTACATTTTCTTGTTCAACATAGATGATATATATAGGAAGGAGAAGTTAGAAATGTTTTATTTACTAATCAATGTGGGACAAATTCTTTTTATTTAGTTTTGAATTGTACATATTTATTTGTCCCACATTAATACTAACACAAAACCATTCAAGTTTCTTCTCTCTATTTAAAGGGTTATTGAAATTTAAGATTTAAGATCTAAACTCTAAATGTATTATAAGGGAGTATAGATAAATCATTTTTAAACTTTAAAACCAATAAAGAAGATAGAAATAAATCCTTTTTAACTGTTAAAATCAAATAAAGAAAATGAAAAAAAAAAAAAGAAACTCAAATAACCACTATTCCTCCGTCCTAGTCTATATTGTGGTTGACAATGCGCCACCACGACATATTCCACACCGCCTGTGATGGTGTCATGGTGCTAGGACGGGAGCAAAACCGGATCAATTATGAATAATTTAAGTAGATTTGATATATGCCCAATATTAAAAGTTCCGTTGTCAAATGTTATACTCAATTATCCATACTAAATAAGCTAGTGTATCTATCCATTCCCGAACCCATTCCTATTGTGATTCCTAACACTAACCAGACTGTTACTTTCTGTCTACCCGAACCTAAAATTCGGGTTGAATATCCTTTAGCAATTGATTGACCGATGAATGAAGAAACCGTTAAAATCCAAATTACCGTTACAAGAATTACAGAAACTAAACCGATCTGATCTGTTACTAGAAGACGATACATAGATTTCCACCTTATCTTTTATATTATCCGAACTCTTTTCTAACCCCCAATCCCTTCTTTACCAATACAAAAATCAATTCTTCAACTCCTAAATTTGTTCAACTATATAATTTCACAACATGTCGATTACCTACAGCTGTTCGATTCCATCCTTCTCATCGATCTCCGTTTCCAATTCCACAAATCATCGTCGCCCTAATCGAATCATCTGCTCTTCTGCCGGAGGTAATTTCCATTTTTTTAATCCCAATTTGACTTTTTTGAAGTCAGATTGGGATGATTTTAAATTTGGCACAGTAGATTAAGGTCTATGTGATCAAATTACTATATTTATTTGTTAATTAATTAATGTTTGTAATATGAAATTTAGTAGTGTATACATCTTACTTTGAAACTGATGATATCCAGCTAGTGTTGCTGAACGGAAAGCGGTTAATACAAGTGAACCGTTATTGCTTAATGCGGTTCGAGGTGAAGATGTCGAAAGACCTCCGGTTTGGCTTATGAGACAAGCTGGGAGGTACATGAAGGCAGGTCTATATAACCACATTACTCGCATTGTTTTATTGTTCCAATGTTGTACCAATATAATTAGCCATCAAATGAGAAGCTAAATATTTGTCACAAGACTTTAGGTCACTACGTGAAGATCCTTTTTATTTGATCAACGTCTCATAGATGTGAAAAATCGTTCATCAACGTTACAACAAATTTGGTAAATTAATATCTCATGGATATTTAAGGTGTGTTTGGGATTGCTTATTTAAGTGCTTATTGATTTTTCTTAAAACTGATCCAAACACTATTGAAAACTGATTATCTGCTTGTTTAAAAAGAAATAAACACTTTAAAATAAGTAAGTTGATATCTGATAATCAAATAAGCAGATAATCACTCTAAAGTGTGCAATCCCAAATGCCCCGGTAGCTTCTCACAATATGGTTATTTTGTTATATTAGAAGGCCTTCATATATATACATATATATGTATATATATATACCTATATATATATTTTAAGTTTGACTTTGCGTCTTATTCTGGTTTTCATGTGGCAGAGTTATCAAACCCTATGTGAGAAGCATCCATCCTTTCGTGAAAGATCAGAGAATGTTGATCTTGTGGTGGAGATCTCTCTACAGCCATGGAAAGTATTTAAGCCTGATGGGGTAAGAGGCATGCTCTATTGGGAATCACGTTATGTTGGTTATCAAGCGAATAGTGTGTGTGAATTCTGTTAGATTGACTATCTTTTACAGGTTATTTTATTTTCAGACATTCTTACACCTCTACCTGGAATGAACATACCCTTTGACATTGTTAAAGGAAAGGGTCCCATCATATTTGATCCGATAAACTCAGCTGCTGACGTGGATAAAGTGAGGGAATTCACTCCTGAAGAGTGGGTTCCGTATGTTGGGCAAGCTTTGACAATTCTCAGAAAAGAGGTATTTCTCAGCATGCCTTCAGAGTTCAGACAATCCAGCTACAGTTAGTTTGTGGTTGTGTATGTTTGGGCAAAAAGTTGTTTCGGGTCAACTCACCCATTTTGCTGCTTCATACGATAATATTGACAGTGGTTAATATTTTTCATGTCTGGTAATTAGGTAAATAATGAAGCTGCAGTCCTTGGTTTCGTTGGAGCACCTTTTACTCTGGCATCTTATGTGGTTGAAGGTGGATCATCAAAGCACTTTTCTAAAATAAAGAGGCTAGCTTTCTCACAGCCTAAGGTAAATTTATCACATTTTCTATTAGTTCAGAATTTCAATTTTTCCTGTAGCATATTTTGTACCATGAATGGCTTTTGAATCACGTTAGAGATCCTTCGTGAGTATGAAGTGTTATTGTTAAACGTTATATAGAGACGTATATATAAGTGGCAATTTTGACACATCTATGGATAAACAAGTCGATTTGGATTATATGTCGTCTCTAATGGGTCAAATGGGAACAAATTAAACAGGCCAAAGTGTTCAAAATGCATAAAATATTTTAAATCGGTATATTTCAAAAGTATTGTTTATCATTGTAGTAATATTGTTCTTTTAATCATATTTAAATCATTAAAACTTGAGATTAAAAAAGGAAAAAAGTGTTTGAAGGTTGGCCCAACCCAACCCATTTGACCCAAACCCGTTTTGACCGTTAACCGACCCACCCATTTACAATACCAACAACATGACAAAATTTTAACTTTATAATCTCACTGTAGGTTCTTCATGCACTGCTTCAAAAGTTCACAACCTCAATGGCCAAGTACATTCAATACCAAGCCGACAATGGTGCACAAGCTGTCCAAATCTTTGACTCATGGGCAACTGAGCTTAGTCCAGCTGATTTTGAAGAATTCAGTCTCCCTTACTTGAAGCAAATTGTGGACACAGTAAAACAAACTCACCCGAATCTCCCTTTGATACTTTATGCAAGCGGGTCAGGTGGGTTGCTTGAAAGACTACCATTGACTGGGGTTGATGTGGTGAGCTTGGATTGGACTGTGGATATGGCTGAAGGCAGGAAGCGATTAGGGACTGATATAGCAGTCCAGGGGAATGTGGATCCGGGAGTGCTGTTCGGGTCAAAAGATTTCATCACCAATAGGATAAATGATACCGTGAAGAAAGCAGGGAAAGGTAAGCATATTCTGAATCTTGGTCATGGCATCGTTGTAGGTACACCAGAGGAAAATGTTGCCCATTTTTTTGAGGTTGCCAAAGGACTTAGGTACTGAAAACGGAGTTTTTAGTGTAGAAAACTAGAATTCATTGTATCCTTGAGTGTTATTACCGTTACACCTTAGTTTTCGTATGTCTTCGAAGTTATAATATTTGTCAATTTTCAGTAAGATTTCAAGTTTTTACTGCCAATTTGTGACCTTTTTAAACTTTCCTGAGCATTGCAAGGGTATGCCTCGGCACAACCACCAAATATTTCAGATGGTGTACTACATAACGTGTTTGTACTTTTTATTTCTGTTATGTGACAATCGATTTACATACCTTGAATTCAAACCAGTAATTCGTCCATTGTTGTGTATGTATCTGTTTTTTTATTTATGAAGGTGTAAAAAACTGGTGCAAGTGTAGACATATTAAAATCTGTAGTCGAAGTAATTGAATGATGTATATATATATATATTCATAAACAATAAAGATTGTGATGTGTATCTCAATACTAGTTAATTACTTAATCATAGAAAAAAAAAATACCATTATTTTCAAGTAATGAAAAAAAAATTCCCTAGAAAAAAAATCCAAAATACCCCCTCCTTTTGTGAGTCGCAATGACGAACGGGCCTTTGCGATTTGCATGTACGTGATCGTGACCAAGAACATATAGGAATCGCTAGCTGGTGCTCGGCACAAGTCGCAAATTGCGACTTGCGACTCGTGACCAACAACCAGCTAGCAATTCCGGGTAACGGGGTCATGGCTTGATTTCCATTTTTGGATAAAATGTCTTATCTTTTATCCGTTTTGGATAAGATTTTTTGAGATTTTCGGAATTCTTAAAATTTCTATAGATACTGTGACCCTAAGATAAAAATATCATCAACTTGTTTTAAAAATTTTAGTAAATATACTCCCACTTTTTAATACTAGAAAAATCAAGAGAACACTTTCGGTAATGGTTCACACCGATCATTTTTGGCAATCCGATCTCCAAATGAACAACCAAAAACTGAAGAATTATACGCAACTCTTCCTGAGTTGTTTAGCATCACGTTCGTCATGATGGAGATTTTCAGGTTGCACGAAGAATGTACTTTCAAATTTTATTGGTGTTTTATTGACTGCGTAAACATTGATGGATTTTCAATAAAAATTTTGGATTATGCTTTGGAAAAGCTGGGTTATTGGGCTCCAAATTGGGGGGGCGGGGGGTATCGCTACTTTAAAGAGTATGAAGCAGATTGATGCCTACACGAAAATAAATAGAGAAATTGAGGTCTATGTTACACGTAATGATTTGACACATCCGTCAAATTCTGAAAGTATGATGCCGAACCCATTTCTAAGATTATGACTAGCTCTTCAAGTGCAAGACGGTCGTTCGATTAGTTAGTAACAAATGATTGTAATTTGTATTTATCTTTCAATTAATTAGATAATTTCCAAATTATGTATTTCACTTAATGTGTGGTATTGTTTATATAATGTTTTTAATCCCTATCTAATGAAATGTTTTAGTCTTCGTCAAAAGCAAGAAATTGAACATCAAGGAAAGTTATCGAATCAAAAAAATCACAAGTAATCAAAATAAGTTTTTTTTCACTACAAATTATATGTTTCAAGGGTGACCCAAATCAACACTTGGAAAGACTGAATCGGTTGAGACGATGATTCTTCGACCTTTACCTTTGGTCTTGATTTTGACCTTGAGGTAGATCTTGATTTGGTTTTTGATCGACTTTGCTTATCTGTTCTATCGTAAGAAGCCATACAACCGAATCGGCTATGATTGATTTTCTTGCAAAGACTACATTGTTGCCTGGGTTTCGTTTTCTCCTCTCTTTTAGAAGGAAAATAAGCATGGCCAGGTGGGCTACCAATTTGCTTCTTTAAAAAGACCGGTGGCTACACAGTCTGCAGATCACCTAAATCGATCCATTCTTAAGGATGAGCCATTGGGTTTATAGTCTGTGTAGGGCGCTCGATATGTGTCTGACATGAAATACCTCTCCGTATAACAGCTTACGTCGTCCTGTTTGAAGAAACAGACCATTGTCATAACGTTTCCGCAAGGTAAACTGGACAACCACCATTGCATGCTAGTGCATGTCCGTGCTTCCAAGTTGACTGCCCTATTCTTTTTTCCTTCTACCACGTCACAAATCGTGTACGTAGATGGATTCACATTCCAGCTAAGTGATTTCTCGTTCCTCTTACCGATTTTGTGATTGGCATACACTGTGACATGCGTTTTAACTCCGGCTACAATGTTCTGATGTTTGAAATACCACTGTTGTACCGAAGATTGAAAAAACTCCAATAGCATTGTGATAGAGAGTCTCCTTGCATGCTTGCTCATCTCATTAATGGACTCTGTACTGTTAAGTGTGAGGTAAGCATATCGTGTACACATTGCAGAGGCTTGTAAACATCTAAAAATCACTTCAAAAGGGTGATCAAAATATGACTTACGATACGTCTTGCACATTTTCCAATAATGTAAATCGAAGTGCTTGACTTTGGAAGATTTGTTTCTCAAGTTCATCAACAAATGACGACAACATAGGGCATGAAATATCTCGGTAAAGACAAGTCAAATACCAACTACAATTGAAGGAGCCTTATCAGAAATGTTAGTCAGGTTATCGATCGCACCAGCGGATTCAAGGGCGTCAGTTAAGTTTCCCAAGAACCACATCCAAACGTCGATCGTCTCTGATGCTCCGATTCCATAGGCCAGTGGCAAGATGCCATTATTACCATCCATTGCCACAACAATTAAATAGTTCCCAAGTAACCCCCCTTCCCCAAAACATGACCGATCTATGATGATTATTAGGCGCTTATGGTTAACAAATGTACATATATGCAATTGACATTAAAAATATCAATTATAGTGGTATATACGTATATGAACATAGTTGAAAACCGATTATAGTTACTTATAGATACACAAAGAGACACTTTGTTATGCTCCCCGGGTAATGCATCTTCATGTTGTGTAGGTAAAGAGGAAGCATTCGAAATGATTCTTCGGCACTACCTCTCAACAACTCTATATCATAACACTTTGCTCTCTAGATTTGGTTGTTTGAAAGGCTAATTTTAAACCATTTTTTCATATCAAGTTTGATTTATTTTCCTGGTGTATATATGTCCTTCTAAAGTCATCAACTCTTTTAATATGTTACCAAGCACCTTCTTGCTCGCATGACGATTATTGGACATGATTTGAGTATGAGAACATGTGTGAACGTCCACTAACTTCCTAACTTGGAAGTTGTTACTATCTTTGATGTGGGTTGCACTTAACTTCCATTCACAATCAGGCAAGATGCATTTTGTTGTGTACCTTGTCTTTTTCGACTTCTTTGGTTTAATCTGAAAACTCTTTTCGAGACACTTGGTATGCAATTGAAGAAGCAACACCTCTTTATTTTCAAATGTTTGTGCAAGTTGAACCCGGTAAAAGGGTTCATATATAGTAGCTGGTCGCTTTTTACTTTCTTTATCATTTCTTTAACATAAACAACCATACAGTCCTTACCTCTGTTACACTTATGAACCAATGTTCTAACTTTAGAACCTTTTTGGAACCAATAGCTTTCTCGGATTTTAGATGAACAAATTTATGATATGGGAAATTATTTGATAAGCTACAATACTATACAATATAATATAATTATCAACAATATAAAGTGATTATAACTTGCATTGAATCTTTATTATCATAGAATAAGTATTTTATAATATTAAGTGATATAATTTAGAATAATTTTATAATATTTTCTTTAATATTCACCAACAATAGATTATCTTATTTTATATGCTCTTAGCTTATGTTAAAAAATCTGATTCCATGTGGTAAACAAATATTTCTATCTTATAATCTCTCTATCTCTCTACTATAATTTCAAAAAAGAATAGGTAAAGAAATGTTGACATTCGATTTAGGCTCTTTCCAAACAATCTAAGTGTAAAGATGAGATAATCATAAAAACTTTGTTCAACATCCCTTATAATTTTCATAACAGTGCATCTTCTACCTTCAAATGTTTCAAAAACTAGTCTTATTTTTTACATGCTTTTTCATTTTCTTTTACCGATTTTTATATGTTACTCTAAAACTGTTATATTTAGGCAATTAAAATTCATGGGGTCAACATAAATTTTGGGGGGAGACACGGAGTTTGTTATATTCTTAATATAACTTTGGATGCATATCTAAAACTCTAAATGTCTTAATGAAAGCGCTAAGAGTACACGGAGTGGAGCAGGAACGAGCCCATTCCTCCACCGGAATGCTGCCTAGAACGGCGGTCCGCCACTCCGGAGCGTCGTTTCGGACGGCGTTCTGGCCAAAGTACCAGCCTCAATGTCCCAAACCAGACGTTGTGTCCTCTAATTTTTCCTGTTTCTTTCTTTTTTCTTGTTTACTTTTTGTTTTTCTAGCAGCACTTCAATTAAATCATAAGTTCTGAAACAGTAAAAATCTTGTTAGAGCATAGGGAGTAATAATACGTGGTACAAAATGATTAATGATTAAATTGATGTGATCATTTTACTTTTTAAAGTGATTGTCAAATTGGTCGGATCAACATGGTAACTACCACTTTGAGTGGTAGTAATTTTTTTATTTTAGCAGCACTTCAATGCAACAGAAGGAAGGGAACAAGAGAAGTAATAAACTAGGTTTTTAAAATGGGCCCATTTTTATGGGCTCATTTTTAAATGGACTTTTATTAAATGGGCCAAAGTTTATTAAAATTAAAATTGATTAAATTAAAATAGGTTATATATATTTTGTTAAGAATTGTAATATATAATTTTTATTTTAATAAAAAGAATTATTTAATTTATTTTGTTATTTATTTCTATGTATTAAATTATTTTAACTTTCTAACAAATAAAAAAAAACAAAATTAAATTCTTGAACACTATCCTTAACATTGTCCTGAACACTGTTCTCACTCTCTCATTTTTCAGCGACATTGTTCCCGCTGAACACTGTGACATGAGGGTCACCACTACCTGTGCTATAAGAGCACACGGAGTAGGCTGGAAGGCACGCCCGTTCACCGACGGGCACAGTGTTGAAACGGCATTCAGGCACTCCGGAATAGCGTTTCGGCTACAGTGTCCCATACAGGACGCTGTCCAGAGACTTTTTTTTAACTGTAATAATACCCTTAATTTTTTAAAAACAAGTCAACGGTAAATTGAACATTTTTTTCAAATACCTTATTTTCTATTTATAAATACCACACTTCAAACACAATTTTAAACACATAAAATACACTCTCTCAACTACAAACAAACACTCAAAAACTGTATAATTCCATATAATTCACAATGTCGAACAGCCCGTACAACCTACACTCCCAATGGAACCCGTTTCAACAACATTCATCATCTTCAAACCCGCAACCCGACGTACCTAGATTTGGTATTCCATATCAAATTCCACAAACGTCATCCTATCAAACAACCAAGTTCTCACATGATCAATATAACGCTTTCCTAATGTCGTAAGCATCACAAAACACCTAATAACCAGTCACCCAACAACCTCCCACCCAACAACCCGACATTTAATCATTGGAAGACGAGGTACCGACAGTAACCTCCCGTAGAAATAGGTCCAAGAAAGGCAAACAACTCGTGGTTGTACCATCACAACAAAAACCAAAAAAGGTTTGTAACAATGTAAGCGTTTGAGAACTTGAGGACGAACTACGATTGGCCCAAAGTTGGATTGCCATTTTCGAAGATTCCAACCTAAGAAATGTGCAAAACAAACTCTTTTTGGTACCTTATCATGGAAAAGTACCATGTCCGTAACCCTCTGATTATTCGAACCAAAGATGCGTTGACCTCAAAATGGAAGAAACTCAACGCCACTTGTCAAAAGTGGTGAGACATTTGGAAGCGGCTTCAATCACAAGAAAGAAACATTGAAGGTGGCGATGACTCCCTGAGTCAGTTGGAGGCACATTATAAGTTTAAAATGCTAAAAACTTTCAAGCCAAAACTATTTTAAAGACTGTCAAAAGTGGTTAACTCACGATCCCATTCTCGTTGGAAGGCGGAACGTTCCAAAACACCGCGAGACAGTGCACTTGGACGACATGGATTCGGACGAGGACCCACAGGCTAACAAAGAGAACCAGAATGCCGTTATTCGGTGGTGATCAGTTCCAACGTCCACGGGAAAAATCAAGGAAAGCAAAATCACAAAGACGACCTCGGGTTCCGCCGCTTCGTCTCGTGCTGCGTTTGACGACTCGGTTACTAATACCTTTCAAGGCATCCATTCTGACAAGCAAAGCTATTACCGAAATAAAGATCTCGAAACATAACTCCGGATTTAGTCTATGCCAGTGGACCACTTTACGGGACAAGAAAAATGATAGTATAAAGGCAAAAGGAGAAGATTCCCGAGAATATGGGATTTGGACCAGATTTGGGGTTGGGAGATGTTTGATTGTATTTTTTTAATTTTATGAATTTATATTTTTAGGACTTGTAATATTTATTTTCATTTTTAATGAATTTATTTTGTTATTTATTTCTATTCCTATTTATTAAATTATTAGAATTTTCTAACAAAGAAAAAAATCAAAAATAAAATCCCGAACATTGTCGAGAACACTGTTCCCACTCCCCACTTTTTCATCAACAGTGTTCCCTCAAAAATATTGTTACTAAACACTGTAACACATGGGCCACCACTCCATATGCTTTAAGGGCTCTTGTTATCATTTCTCGTATAGTTTTCATTATACTTATATCTTAAATCTTAACTATATTATTATGTATTACACATACATATATTATATCAACATAAATTTAAGGTTATAATTCTTCTAATTTTGCATCATATTTACTTATATAATTATGTAATATATCAAGTGTATGGTTTGTTTGGTAAAACTAGTTGCTAGATGGAGCTGAAAACTAATAACTGGAGCTCCAGCTACTTTGACAAAAAAAAAATACCTGCTAATTGAAGTAGTCTATTTTTTCAATAAACTTTTATAGTTTTGTCTATCAAATAAAGATAGAATTCTGAGCTTATGGAAAAAATAAGCATAACTCTTATAAGTTCTAATAAGCTCATTTGTCAAGCGCACCCTTAACCTATTTTTTACATCTATAATTTATTAATGATTTTTGATTAATGATTTATATGATAAAAATGATGCCATTTATGTTATCTTATGTCATGTTAAATAGATATGTGAGTAATGATAGATCCTTTCAATTTTTTCCATTTTGCTAACAACCAAAGTATCACATATCAGAAAATAGTAACAAAATAATAATAATAAAAAAGAATAAATACATTTCACATAATATAATTAATAATTTATGGTTTATATACGATAGAAAATGATGTCATTTATTTTATTTTTATTTACATGAAACCTCATGCTTTCAAAATATAATACATTATCATAATTTAACTATTTAATGTTTTGACATGCATATAATCCTTTCAAAAACAACGTCAAGTCATCTTACTTGAACACACAACATTTCTAAAGTTAACGAGCTTGAGTGTTATGTTTGCATTTATAAAATTGTTAAATGTACTTTAAAAATCTTTACAAAACAAATTTCTTATCTTATTTTAACTATTATATAAAAACAACATCAATTCATCTTAGTTGAACACATTGGCTCCTTCAATAATCGGAGGCTCGACCAATTTTCATCCAAACCGTGTAAACTTACATAATCTATCATCATTAATTAGTTATCATTATCATTTTCATAAATGTTTGTTTCCATTTTGATAACACACCAACCTATACTATTATTTAAAAATTAATAGTAACATTTTTGTGTGTCAACTATATATCTCACATAATACAAAAAACTAATAATAATACAATCTGAAATAGGGGAACACATATATGTGTTCAACAACACCATAGCTAGGTACTCTTAACCAATAACAAGTAATATATTTTATAGGTTTTACCCACTGATTCTATTATACACATCAATCCTCTATTTAAGCTTAACGACACTTAACTTAGGTGCAATTATGTAATACCGGTCTCACATCAATTTCTCGTCTAAAGTTGTTTTTAACTGATACCTTCCACCATGATTTAGGGGGTGTTACATATGGAGAGTCAAAACTTCTCGGGGTGTGAGGCCTGACGAGGACGTTATGAGTTTAAGTAGTGGTGCTGAAAACTATGGTGGAAGATATTGATTTCACAATTTTAGACGTATTAGGGACTTAAGTTTCTTATCTCAATCAAATAGATGGGTTGCGATACGTTAACTACATCAATCGTTTTCCTATAAAACATGTATGTTCACTCACTTAAAAAGTCATTATTGGGCATCATAATCTTTAACTTTCTCCCGTTAGCATTGGCAACTTGTTTAGTAATATAACTAGCCTAGTACCCGCGCAATGCGACGACGGCAATAATATTATTCAACTATATATTCGGTGGTGAAATTGATTCGAATATATGTTTTAGATCAAACAAATACTAATAATATGAAGTAATATGATGAACAACACTTAAACAAAAATCATAGAAAATAGAAAATACTATAGTGTTAGGTAGTTAAATTTATTTATATATAGTGATTTTGTATTAAATAGAGGAATTGTTTCCAATTGTGTAAAAGGGTAAATTAAGATAATGAGAGGGGCAATTTGGGGTTTTCCGATATCTCCTTAAAAAAATTTAAGGCAAAAAGCCTAAATGCTTAATAAGGGTTTAAGATTATAGAAGCAAATAATATTGATTATTGAAACTATATAAGTTCGTTTTGTTTATTCATTAGTAATTAGTATTTAAGGTGTACAATAGAACTTTCTTAGAGTTGCTTATAATTATGCTTACATCATACTACTTATCGTGTACAATAAAACTTTCTTAGAGTGATATTAGATTGGGATAGATGAACTCGTTTAACTATCAATTATGTCATCCCAAACACAAGTTCGATGATGTCGTCCCAAACACGCTAACCTTATTAAACGGGTGGGATTAAACTGAAATACATGATCATGTCCTACTATCAACTACTAATAGACAACCCGTGCGATGCGGTGGAATAAATGATAGATTGTGTGAAAGGCCCTGTTTTTTTTTTTGCCACAAGAATCTTATAATAAGAAACTTTCTTTGCATAAAACCTATTTGTCCAAAATACATTCCTGCTAGTATTTAAAGTTACTTGTCCCTCGTGTTACAGTCAAAAGATTTTAGCCTATTTTAATACTTTACAAAATATGGGCAACATATGCAAAATTGATATCTACCACTGAATTTAAGATAACTAGTATTGCTTAAAGCTTGTAAACAATTATCCACGTCAACTCTAAGATATCCCCTTCCTTTGGTCGTCCTCAACTCCCGACCCACATGTACCTACAAAACATATTTTCAACTCACGGGGTAAGTAATAAGCTGAGTGAGTATATAGTTAATTAAATAAGCACAACATAAATATCATTATTACAACTAACTCAACTAATAATTCAACTGCATTTATCATATCAACCGAGCATCATAACATCTCTAACATCTCAAATGCACCAACATCTATAACAACTGTCAACTACATAACCACATTACAACTTGAACAACAAAGAGCAACTTGGGACAACTAATCTTTATAACAATCAACAATTTAAACAACTAACAGCTGAAACATGTAACAACTGAATGGGTCAACTACCCGAAACACCTCTTCACAAATCCATGTTCCTACTCATAAACATCTGAATTTAGCTCATGGCTAATATAATTCCACTTCCAAATCAACTGATACTAGCACAAGGCTAATATTTAACTTCACTGACAAAGCCATCATCTGTGGTTAGCTACCACAAGTAAGGTTACTCTCATAACATCATTAATTCATCCATGTAACATACAACTTCACAACATCATTAACAAATCCATATATCGTACGACTTTATAACATCATTAATACATCCACATAACATAAAACTTATACGTCAAATCATCAACTTACCTCTTCAATTAACATCTTGACATCAATTGTTAAGCAATCTCTACTATACAAAGTTAACAACTAATATGCAAACAACTTCACATTGTTTAAGTCCAACATATAGTTTCACAACGAATTGTAGACACATCCTTACCAACATTCACATAACAACTACATCAACATAGTTTGAATCATATCTCCACAAATAAATCAACAAGTTATACTAAATCATCATATTCCAACGTATCAACACTTATTGAATACATGAACCCTCTTACACGGATGTAATTCAGATTCATACATTTAATCCATTTATTTAGAATCAACTAGCATTCAAACAATACATTCTAATACCTTAAATTGAACTAAACAAAAGCATAACAACAAGCTCCACATGAATTACAATTGAATTAGAATTAATACACAATTTTAAGCAACTTACCCAAGGTAACACATAAACCCTCTTACACGGATGTAATCCGGGTTTATATGCTCCAATTACTCATTTAACCCCTTACATACTCACCTCTTGGTCTAGGCGTTGAAAATTCTCCAGTGGTAAGTCCCACCTCCTTAGCACCTAACAATTATCACATAATGACTTAACAATACAATAAAGTCATATACATCATCGCATACAACTCTTATCATGACCAATTATCCATCAAGTTAAATGTATAATTACAGTTTGACTTTTTAAAAGTCAAACTAACTACATTACCACCAATTTAGTTCTTTAATCCACTTTAGTGATTAATAGTTCTCAACACCACTTAAGTTATCATCAACAACATCTAAACTACACATTAAAGCCATCAATTTACTAAGCCATTATACATTTCATGAAAATCATCCCCTTTTAATTAAATAACTAAAATCCCAAATAAACCTCACCACAATTTATTATAAATTCTTCATTTAAAAAAAATAGGTTCATATAAACATAAAAGCAAGTAAATTCTAGGTTTATCTCATCCAAATCATCATTTAACTCTAAATCCCCAAATTTAATACTTCTAGGTTAAAACAACAAGAATTAGCACTTACTTGATGTAGATGATAATGAAATAATGCCCAATTTGATGATAAAGAAACTAAATCCACTAGTTCTTCTATGATCAATAACCTCCTGGAGATGTAGGTGTGTGTGTGTGTGTGTGTATACATGGAAGCTTGAGAGAGTGTGTGAGTGTAAATGCTTAATATTCTAGAATTTAAGCTGATATCTGCTGGAAAACACCTCGGACAGGTGAACCCCATTATTTGGCTTCCGGTTGATCAATATCACTCGGACAGACTAACTTCAGTCAACCCTCACCCGGACGGGTGATTTAACTTGCTGAACATTCTGTCGCCTGAAATTGTTTGATTTAGGCATCCTCACACTTAGAAATATCTCGCATTTAATTGATTATATCTGTTAATTTAGTGAACTTTCGATACTTAAAAGGATGAAACTATGTTTCCAGGTGTAGGAATTGATTGTGAGAAGAATTGCGCAAAAATGCAGCAAAACAGAAGAATACTGATGAAAACAGGAAAACCTCTCGCCAGGAAACCAGTTTGTAACGCGAGGATTCTGCTTAAACGGGAAGTTTTCAACAGAAGTTCTGGACTTCATATTCTCCAATCGGGATCACATATTCTCCCGTCGTGAGGTCGTAAATTGAAACTGGATAGCTGGGTTTAAACGGGAGAAACTGAACAGAGAATCTAGGATTATTTTCTCCCGCCGGGAAGCCATCTTATATAGTTTTGGTTTTGGAAACGGAAGAAGAAGGCCAAACGGGGGGAATTGTATTTTCCCGCGGGGAGAGGGAGCTGAATCGGGATTTTCAAGTTAATCTCATTAAAACCCTAATTTTGGATAGTTTTTTTATCTTATCTTTCACTTGGCTTTTACTCTAGCCGACTTTGGGTGATTTTTGGGGAATATTAGTGATTCTTATTATTATTCAACGATTCTTGCTACAAGATTGAAGATTCAACTTTGTATGACATTCTCACTATTCGGTTTACATCTATACCATGGAATTTAATGTTTATTTGCGATTAGTCCATGTTTATTGTTGATCTATGTTAGCTATGAGGTAAACTATTTTACATTCATTTAGAAGATGTAAACTCTTAATTAGGGGTGTTAATTTTTGATGTTTATTATTGTTTAATTAATGTTTAATCGAAGACTTAATTGTGATTAAGTTATATTCGTTTAATTTATCTATTAATGAATCATTGTTTGTTCTAGTGAACAGTATTGCATGATTGTGATTCGTTTTAATCATTTGTTTATGAATGATTACTAAATCAACGTGAACGCAAGATTTAAATAGGTTAATTAATTAAACTTGATTGTGGTTGAATTGAATTTAAGTAGAGAACTCAACTTAAGTTTAGTATCCCTGCGAATGTAGGTTTACAAGATTAAATTGTTAGTTATTAGATTAAATTGAGACTAGTTTAATTAGAAACCCGTAGTGAACGCGAAAGGTTAATTCTATATAATCTATTGGAAGGAGTGAACACGAATTCCATACGTGATTTAATTTGATAAACAATAACATATAAACTAGTTTTAACAAACACCCCGACATCATTAGTGAGTTAGTCTAGATGAATGTTCCTTTCTTGATATCTGATACTTCAGTATCCACTTGTCTATCATTTACTTTTATTAATTAGTTATAACTGCAAAGCAACAATTCAGTTGCAACCCCCTCCCCCCCCCCCCCCCCCTCATTTACTTACTTGTCAGATTAATTACATTCGCTACACACTCTTGGTTATATAGTCCTCTTGGTTCGACTTGGACTTACCTTAGCTATACTATTACATTGACAGGGTTCACTGCCTAGTTCTGTGATAGTCTAATTTCGGTATTTCTTAGTTCATAAATTTTATAACTAGATTTAACACATCAAGTTTTTGGCACCGCTGTCGGGGACTATGTTTATATCAAGAGTTTAGCTTGAGTGTAGTTAATCGATCCTTTGAGAAAGTTAAATATTATTGTCCCTTGTGTTGCACCGATGCGTTTGACGGTTTTGTTTTTTTTGTGCTCTTACAGGTTTATTTAGGTAGTGGATGAGCACTAGGGCTTCGGGTAAAGAACTCGTTAGTCCGTTCTTCGATCCAGAGAAAACCAAACGTAAAAGAAACAAGAAAAAGAAGCAGTCAAATTCACCTTTCAAATCGGAATCCGAGTCTGCTGATTCCTCCCAAGCTAACATCATTGAAGAACCTTTGGATCTAGATCCCGAGGTTGAATCACAGTTTGGGGAGGAAGAGCCGATTCCCGATCCAACACCACCACCACAGCCCGAACAAATGGCTGCGGACCCAAATGATACTCCCATATGGACTCGTACACGAACGGTTGCCCCAACACCGTCGGGTGCTATTTGCTGACCCGCTATCGATAATAATTTTTCGATAAAGGGCAACCACATGAAGACGATTCAGGAGAATCAGTTGGATGGGAGATTGAGGTCCGATCCTCATAAACATGTCGGGGATTTTATGGAAATATGCAACATGCATCATATGCGTGTGATAATAATTTAAATGAGTTATTATTAATAGTTTCTATTAACTTGGTTGTTTATATCTTTTTTCAGACTATTATCGTACATTGTTATAACTAGTTAAGTAATATCTAGGTAAGTGACTCCCGCCAATCATAATGTAAAATTTAATGTGTTTATAGCATTTGACATATTTAATTTTTTCCTAAAACATAAAGTATCTAAAAATTATTTGCAAAGATTTACTTGTTTAATTTATTAATTTAATCAATTGGTTTATATATGTTCATAGATTCCATAATGTTGTTTATTAAGTAGATAGTATAAAAATAATATCACATCATGAAGCTGCAAACTAGTAAGATTTGTTTGCATTTAGTAGGAACATATGGTGAGAGTAAATTGATATTACATAAAAATTACATTATTTAGTATGTTGATTGGAGAAAACACCTTGACAAGACTAATATTTATATTTTAAGGATTGTCTAAATGGGTTTAAGAAAAGCTAAATGAACATTCTCTGATATACAATTATGTGCGTTAAGTGGTAAAAGTAAATAAAAGTCAATTAAAAATTTTGGTCACTTGTAAATAAAGTAAGTAACATACTCTTTTAATTATTCTTATTATTAATTTATTTAATAAATTTATAGGAATTAAAATTTTACTCTTCATTTCAAATAATAATTTCAATTGCTTTATAAGTTTGTTAGGATTAGAATTTGAATTTCTAAATTTTCTATTAATTAACTACTTAAAGTTGATTATTTTATATATAGATGTCTTATTATTATTATTATTATTATATATTATATATATTATTACTATTATTATAGATTATAGATTATAGATTAATAGATAGATGTCAACCCACATGAATTGTTTGATGGGTGACTTAAGTAGTTATCCAAAACCCTAGGGGTGCAATTGAAATCAATAAAAGGTCAAAACTTTAACAAGATTATTCCTCCAAAGATAAAACCCATCAAAAAACACACACTTGAAGCTCCGTAATCCAAATGGGGATACTCACACTTCCATTGGTAACCTCTCTTCTCAAACCCCTTAAACCCCATAGCTTTTCTCTTCTATTCACCACCACAATCCACCATCACCGACGTATCCTGTTACACCACACCCCTATACGACGCCGTTTCATCAGTTCTGCCGTCACCCAACATGATCAATCGTCATTAGCATTAGATGAATCAAATACAAATGCAGAGGAACGCCCAATTAAAATTTCTATACCAACTTTTCAACAAGCCATTCAACGTCTTCAGGTTATTTTGACTTTTTTAGATTATCGACTATTTTATTCAGTTTGACCTATACCCATTGTGTAATCTCTATGTATACATCCATTTGGAATGCAGGGATATGGTTTATACAGTAACTAGCTTTTAAACCCTTGTACACACGGGTCATTTAAGCCGTTAAGATAAACATGACATCAATAAACTATACTTTTCAACATAAAACTCTGTAACTATCATGGTTAACTTAGTTATATTAATTAATGATTGCGTTATTATTTCATTATGATAAGAGTCACATATCACACTATTGGATTCCTTTGTCTATATAATTTTCTCAATTCTCAAATCAACCATTATTGAGGAGGAATGGGTAGTCTTCTTAGTACATTTGGTTAATTAGGAATTGGCCATGGTAAATCTAATTAAAAGTGGTAAATCTAATTACTCAAGCAAACTGATGGAAGGATATTGTAATGATTAGTTAAAGTGATGTAGGAACAAAATTTTGTGGTACATTTATGGTATAACCTATTTTTTATATTATACCTTATATTCATAAGATATTTGAGTGCCGACATGTTATTAGCTTCGAAAGATATGAAATAAGATTGATGAATTCTTATTTTTTTGTAAACTACAACATTACAATTCCTATCAAAAAACGTGAATGTGATAGATACCGCAATAATTAATATTATATAATTAAATTGTTACTAACATCTATTTTAAATTTAATTTAAGTAAAAATAAAAGTTATGTAAGTTTTTATGTGCATAAAGGACATTCAATGGCAATTTCACTTTACGCTAATACACAAATTTTCAACCTATATTATCATACAAATATGAGTTATGTATAAATAGTTTTTATGTGATTTTGTATCTTGATTTATTTCTCATATTTTCAAATAACTTAATTATTATTATTAATTAATAATGGTTGATACATATCAATTATTTATTAATTTATAGATAATTATAATTGATTATAAGGATAAATGCAAAAATTGAAACAAAAAATCAAGAAATAATCCGTAAATGATGTCTAACGAAAAAAGATTAAAAAAAAGGAAGCAACAAATTGATCTTATTTAATTGCTCGATTACTAAAAAGTTATTTTAGGAAGATTATATTATAATAGAGCCAAATGTTAGAAATCTTAGGTTTGAAACTTTAATTGGTTTTTGTTTTTGTCCGCAGATGTCGTGACGTCTTAATTTATCTACTTTCATATTTACTGAGAATTACGATTATAGGATGTCACTATAATGTATATTCTAAAACTATTATGTTATCTCAAGTCTTAAATTAATCAATGCTACAGAGTAATAGCTTTTATTACTATATGTTACTAAAACATTTAATTATTTTCACTTGGGAATATTTTTATTACTATTCTAAATTTAGATAAAGATATAGTCGTTTCATTAGAGGTTATTTAAAATATATTTTTAACATATATTTGAATTTAAAATCTATTTTTTTAACAAGTTTTAAAATTTGACTGCAATCATAAATTTATTTGTTACTAAAATATTTATTCCGTATTTATTTTTACTTAGGAATACTTCACTACATGCATCCTGTGGAATATACAAAAATATAGGGATTTAAATTTTAGATTTAGATAAAGATATAATCTTTTCATAATAGAGGTTATCTAAAATCTATTTTTAACATATATTTGAATTTTTTTTTTTTAAATTACTATTTATGATGTAATCGTATCGTTAATTTTAGTCAATTTGACAAAATTAAGCAATCTTATTGGTGAATTGGATTTTCGATGACATCATCATTCGCTTCTTATATTATATTTAAGATTCTATAATTGAACTGGGTTTATAATTTTTTGTATGAAATAAAGTTTCTTGCTTTAGGTTAGGAGGTGCTTAATGAAAAGTTTCTTGCTTTTGTATGTTTATTATAGTTGCATTGGGTTGGCATAAAATAAGTTTGCAAATATCACTTTCTTGACATAGCTTTTAGGTCAAAATCTCTTGTTGTTTTTATATGATTGAAGTTTTCAATTTTTCCGATAATTTAATAAATGATGTTGTTCTACACTTGAATGTCTTTTCAAATAAAGAATCCCAGGTAAGTTTTAATTGGTTGGACTAAATCTTACTCAACATTTCTGTCATATCAATGTGACACTTTTAGGAATTCTTTAATTATAGTTTGCCATTTATATTTCGGTATAGAATTTTACAATGCCTTTTCTAGTGACTGCTGTTGTTGTTTGTATATCTGTCATTATTATTGTTTTAAGAATGTCTACTGATTGTGATTACTTCCTTCTGTACTTTTCTTGTTCATACCCAATGTATGGTTCTTTCTTATGCTGCAGGAGTACTGGGCATCTGTTGGATGTACTATAATGCAATGCAGCAACACCGAGGTACTCACCAATAAACACCTTCTATTTTGGGCTATATATATTTACTTATGTGGTTCATTGATTGGTGGTGTGGATTTTTGGCACATTAAGAAGCTCTACTAAAGTTACAGTCACTCTGTGTTGTTATTCTCATTGTTTATGGTTAAAAAGAACTCAAAGGTCGCCCATTCTCTATAAATGGCCATGCTGATAATTTCTTGTGTTTATGTTACTTTGTTTGTATTGGCCAGGTTGGAGCAGGGACTATGAATCCCTTAACATTTTTAAGGGTTCTTGGTCCAGAGCCATGGAATGTTGCGTAAGTGTGCTTTCAATGTTGATACACTTTTATATATATCTTGATTGGTTTGCCACAGAGGTGATAATTCCACGTATTTATGAGTCAAATGAGTTTTTTGACGATTAATGTGATTGCTGATTTGGTAGCTTCTGGTGGAAGGTATGCAGAGCCAAGTATCCGGCCAGATGATAGTCGGTATGGTGAAAACCCCAATAGGCTTCAACGACATACTCAATTTCAGGTTAAGATCGATTTCGATTTTATTCACATCTTATCATATAATAAAGAAATTCACTAATTATCTGCTGTAATCTCTCAAAGGTTATATTAAAGCCTGATCCTGGAAATTCACAAGACCTATTCATCAGGAGTCTATCTGCCCTAGGTTGTTATTTTGATATTTTTACACTTAAGTTTAAGTAGTTATTTATTTATGCTATTCATTTTCATCTATATAGTCAAGTGGTTTTTTTATTTGCAGTTAAACAATAATGGATATTTTTATGTTGTGACTCAGGTATTGATGTCAACGCACATGATATTCGTTTTGTGGAAGACAATTGGGAAAGCCCAGTAAGTTGTAACCTATATAGGCCTCCTCCATCACATTTTAAAATCTACTTTGACATTAGAGAGTCAAACAAGTTAGTTTTCAATTTGAGGTGGATTACTTAATAACTGTAGTTTACCAGTAGCTTGCAGTTAACTATAACGTTAATAACTAAAGTAAATCTCGTGGTCGAAAAAAACAAAAATATACTTTCGTGGCAACTGGTTGAGGAATATAGGTAAGCTGACTTTAAAACTTTCTAAAATGGTTGCAATTATCGTAAGGCACCCTGATAAGGAAACTTTTGTTGTTCATGTGGCACGAAGTGTCTATCATTTCCTTTTTATCTGTATTCGTTAAGAAATTGATAATCGAACTGAACTGTTCAGCAAATACAAAAAACTGAAGAAAAAACACGGTCTTATAGGGTTGTAAACAGATTCAGGAATATTCGTGTTATTGATTGAGAGGTTAAGACCTCTATACATAGGTTACAAATTACAAGACTTGGGAAAACAGGAAACAAGATAACAAAGGAAACTAGATAAACATGGAAGTAAATAAACTATAATAATAATTAATCACTATCTCTAATCTCTAACATAGGGTAATTCAAGTTGAATGGGTGATTAACTTTTTAACCCTCATTTTTTATTGCAAATGAACCATCAATTAGATACTTTTATAAGAGTGTGATCTTAAACCAATCTTGAAAATGTAACATCAAAAGAAAAAATAATTTCTTCTTTTCTGCACTTCCACAAGGCTGATTGTTTGCTTGCAACAAGGACAAGGGACTTGAAAAGATAAGTGCTCAATTTAAATGTTGGCACCGTGTTTGACTTTTAAGTCAAAGTAGTGGATATTCAATGTGACACAGAGGGAGTATGTAGATTTTTTTGCATTTTCTTCTATAATGTAATAATTACAATATCTTGACTCATGATAATTTCTCATGTAAATGACAAGGTACTTGGTGCTTGGGGATTGGGCTGGGAGATTTGGATGGATGGCATGGAGATTACACAGTTTACCTACTTCCAACAGGTACCATTCTTGCCTCATAAATACCGTAGAGTTCCCTGTCTTGCTTTGAGGTGGCGGGTTGGATGGGTTGGGTAACGGGTCGACATGGATCATATTTAGTACCTGTCTAAATTGGTTGGGTCAGATCAGGCTGACCTGCAAACACTTTTTTTTTTTTTGTCTATTTCTAAATACTCCAAAGTTACAAGTAGTTAATGAGCTAATTACAAAGTCTAAATATTTTAATATAAGAATTTAGGATGTTGTATGCATTGAAATCTAACAATGGACTCCAGGCGACTTTCACCCCATTTGATCAGCTCCTCTTTTAGCTAATATTTTTGACCTGTTTGAGATAAACTAACACACGACCCAAATCAATCTATTAATAAGTGGAAAAAATGGGTTGGGCCATTAGTGATCCAAATTCTTCTCTATATTCCGATTCTTATTTGTCTCTTCTATCGTCTCTTGTTTAAGGCTGGAAGTCTTCAGTTGATGCCGGTTTCTGTTGAGATCACATATGGTCTCGAACGCATCCTAATGTTACTTCAGGTCAATATACACTTACTTTGTTTGTACTTCAATTTATTTTCAGCTTGCTTTATATAATATACTTTTTGTTTTTCAGGGAGTTGATCATTTCAAGAAAATCAAATATGCTGATGGAATAACTTATGGGGAGCTCTTCTCCGAGAATGAGTAAGCTATTTGGTCTTTACATGTTAATATTTTCCGAATTTGTCGTATGGTGAATCAGATTTTGCTACTAGAATGATAAAAAGAATAAATCATTATATCCAATATAAATGAAGATTTAAAACTTCATTCTTCTTATGTGAGCTTATGATGGTGCAGGAAAGAAATGAGTGCATATTATCTAGAGCATGCTAGTGTGGATCATCTTAAGAAGCACTTTGACTTTTTTGAGGCAGAATCACGTGCTTTGCTTGATTTAGGCCTTGCAATACCTGCGTATGTGTTTAAGCCTAATTTCCAATGCATTTACATACATATCCATTATTCCGTAATCCAATATAGCCTGTTTGTTGAACTTTTCTTAGGTATGATCAGCTTCTCAAGACTTCTCATGCCTTTAATATGTTAGACTCTAGAGGGTTTGTCGGGGTAACAGAACGTGCTCGTTATTTTGGACGGATGCGCAGGTAGCTTCTTTTTAACACGTTTTGTAGTAATGTGTCTTCATTTAAGACTAGAGGTGGCAATATCAGCCCTTTACTAATGAATGGGTCGATTTGGGTTCTGTTATATCTCCAACGGGTCAAAAAAGAAGCTATAAGAGGAAATATTTTACTGGTCTGTGTAGGTTTTAGAATCAAAATTACCACTTTTATTATTAAGGAATTAAAATAATAGTTTGACAAAGTCTGTTAGCAGGTCACACCAACTTGATCGGCCCATTTCAACCCTTGCTAAAAAATGACCTGTTTTAACTCATTACCCATCCCACCTATCTTGCCACCTCTAGTGAAGAAAATAGTTAGCCTCATTGTTACATTTCTTGTCTTTCTTTTCCCATCAGTTTGGCTCGGCAATGTGCCCTGCTCTGGTCGAATACAAGAGAGACACTCGGACATCCACTAGGCGTTATATCTCAAGCTAATAACCTTGTCGCCTCCATGGAGGTTCTAGAATCAGAAGCCACAAAGGTGCGTACGATTACTTATCCTTCTGTAAGTTTTGCAAATATTTGTTTAGATCATCTATTAATTTGTAATGGAGGTAATGAGAAAAAGTAGTTGTTATAACTCAACATCCATCCATAAGAGGAAATGTTGATATTCACGGACATCCTGAGTAGGATAGGTTTGCACTTTTCATTTCATGGTGAGAGTATATAACAAGTAGCAACTGAAATTATCTTGTTTAAATTTTTTACTTATTAATAGGTTTTTATGGGTTCGACTGAATGTAATTGTACCCCTCTAGTGAAAGTCGCTGTATTTTACTGAAGCTGATTTTGGCATAAATTTTGTACTGTTTTTATGAGGTATAGGTGTCTATTGAACCGAGATTGTTTCTTCTTGAGATCGGGACAGAAGAATTACCACCGAATGATGTTGCTAGTGCAGGCAAGCAAGTAAGTTCTTCATTACGGTCCATTTAGTTCATTTTTGTTGTTCTCACCTATTATAAGTTTTTGTAGTTGACAATCGGTCAATTAGTTGTTCATTCTCTATTATAATTTTGTAACATGTTTCGAATTATGTATGTGTTTCAGCTCAAAGATCTACTTGTGCAATTACTTGGGAAACAAAGATTGACTCATGGTGAAGTTCATGTATTTGGCACCCCAAGGAGACTAGTTGTAGGTTTTCTCTTCCTTCCTATGCTTTACTGTCAGTGAAAATTTAAGTCAGAGGTGGAAAGATGGACACACTGGGTAACAGGTCAAAACTTGTTCGGAATGTATCATGCTTTATTAAGGGCCAATCCGGGTGGGTTGGGTTGACGCACTAACCCTTCTCTTCCTTTTTTCAAATTTAAAAACACTCGATGCATTAGTTATGATTACAAGAACAATATTGTAACACTAATGATATAATATTTTGAATAAAATGAGATAGGAGGTTGTATGTGTTACTAATAGAATTTGGGTGACTTTCAACTCATTGGACCAATGTGACTCAATAGTCGATACTCCTTTAGCTAAGTTTTCTGATTTAACCGTATTGACCCATTTGAGATGAAATATTACCCAAATCAACCCATCCAAAAGTAAATGTTTCGAAATTGCCACCTTTGACATATATCAACCTATACATAAATGTTTTTGATCCTTAAAGATCTTAACTATTATACTGATACTATAGATCTGTATTATTGTGCGTTCAAACTTGGCTCTTCATTTCAACATATTTGGTAATTAAGTACTGGTTTTTGTAGATTAGCGTTGAGAACCTATGCTCTAAGCAATCAGCGAATGAAGTTGAAGTTCGAGGTCCTCCAGTTCCAAAAGCTTTTGACAACCAAGGAAATCCAACTAAGGTAATTACAGTTCCTGTAATTTTCTCCTTATATATATGTTTCTGTGTATATTTTGATTAATCTACCTTTGCTTCATCCTAGACAAGGCCTAAGTGAGTTGCTTCTTTGTATCCTAAAGCGAAATTCTAACACCGGGTCCTCAAAACATATTTGTGTATTTCTTGACTCGTTTGACTTTAACTGGCTAATATATTTTATTTTCTTTTCATCAATTAGGCAGCTGAAGGCTTTTGTCGTAGAAATTCTGTACCAGTGGACTCTTTGTATAGAAAAACCGAAGGTGATATTCTAATTTACTTTCCATTGCCCAACATATTTTTGAACTTATATGTTATTTGTTCTAGATCTTCGTGAAGTTTTTAAAAGCTTATTAATATTGTTCTTTAGATCAATGTGTATTTAATAATCAAGGTTTTTTTTCTTATGCATATTGTTTTCCAGACATGATCTTATAATTTGGATATTTCTGTATCCTGTCTATAATATATTTTATATATATGTACTCTTTATTTTTTTTCCTTCATAAGTGAATCTAACGTGCTATAATCATCATCTCACTCGATCACGTCCGCACAATAACCAAATTGTGACTTTTCTTTCGTGATTACAGGTAAGACAGAATATGTTTACGTGCGTGTGATGGAGTCTTCTCAGCTCGCTCTGGAGGTAGGATTAGCAGTATCCCATAGTATATATTCCCATTTTGAAATCGAACAGGCAACCATCAGGAATTCCACATTCACATTTCACCGATAGATTACTATACATTTCTGCCGGTTAATATTTCTGAACTGGATTAAATAACTTTTCAATTTGTTTAATGATTGTTTCCTGTCATTCATATTAAGATTGTTCATGTAACAACCTTATAATATTGTACAAAATTAGAATCTTGAAATCAATATTTATACTGTTGGTTTATGTATTATTCTGACTAGATGTGATCTTGTATTGTTCTGATAGGTTTTATCGAAAGAGTTGCCTGGTGCGATTGCTAAAATATCATTTCCGAAGTCCATGCGCTGGAACTCCGAGGTGTGTCCCCTAGAACCGTTATTTATAAGCTATCTGTTGTATCTATATCTTTTCTTTTCTAGAACGGAAAACCTAAACCTATCGCACCTACTATATATGTACAATCACACATATTATATATGCATTGTCTCCCACGAGACTTGAACCCACAACCTCTAGGTTGATGAGTTCCTCACATACCGCTAGGTCAAGGCCCTTTTGTTGTATCTATATCCTTTGAATAAGATGTAACTGTAAAGGGTTAATAATGTGATAGTCTCTAAACTTTCATTTAGTTGCCAGTTTAACCCCTTAGCTTTATTTGTGTGCAATGTTTGAATCCTTAACTTTGTGTTGTCCTAGTGTTCAACCTCTAAACCTTTGTTGACTTAGTGTTTTAACCATGATTGTGACTTGTTACCTCTTTGAGCTATCACTTTTGATTCCCTAACTTATATTTATTTATTTAACTCTTTAACCTTTTGTTGTCTTGTTGTAAAACCCCTTAACTTTATTAAATTTTTTTCATGATTATCTATATTTAAGTTCAAAAATCAGTTTATAAAAATAATAATTGTAACCCAGCTTAGTATGTGTTTAATGTATAACCATATTAACAAAAAGTAGTATTTAAATTGTTACATCAGATGCGTCTTTCTCCTCTAAGAACCTTGATTTATATATATATATGTGTTTTTTTTCTCTAAGCATAGCAGTGTTGATTCATATTACAATTCTTTTGGGTAGTTTTCTGATGGATCTACTTTTATGCTTCTTTAATATGCGAATAATCAGAATTTTTCCATCACTTTAGATATTCTTTAGCAGACCTGTTCGTTGGATTTTGGCTCTCCATGGAAATGCAGTTGTTCCGTTTGCATTCGCTGGTATTTTAAGGCAAGTGGCATTTTATGCAATTCTTAAAGTGTTAAACTAATAGTCAAACACTAAATACTCTTAGTAATGATAAATAAACGAATATTTACTGTAACTGAGTAGGATCCAAAGTTATTTATACATTACTACTGTGTAAAATTGTAATTCAGATTGAGACTGTCAAAAAATGCAAGGGGACATATATTTGGATTTAAGGAGATGTATTTTGAACAATTTCACCTTCAATTTCTATGTTTGTCTACCTTATAATAACAGGCTTAGAGTTTTAAAGTGGAATCAATTTGTTCATTTTTTTGAAATGTTTTTATGGATCCAATTTAGATATGTAAACAGTATACAGCCCATTACTGATTTTGTAAACATAATTTCAAAAGAAAAATATGATTGTCTTTGGCCATCCCCTTCTGTGGAGATGTATTTTGATTTTTAAAAGCTGTCAGTTGCAAGAGTAATCCAATAACTAGCATATATTTCTATAAACCTAGTGTATGAAATTTTCACACGATCACCTTACAAGATACCAGAACCTCATTATCAATATAAAGACTCACTTGGCATAGCATTATCTTTTATTTTATCTCTCTTTTCATTTATCATTTTGCAATTTATTTTTTGACTGCAGTGGTAATGTTTCTCATGGTCTCCGGAATACGACATCAGCAACGGTCATGGTATGTGTGATGCATTAACTTCAAATATCAGTCATTAATTATAGAGTACCACACTTCCTGGAAAACTGGTTTTCGAATGTGCAAATATTTTTTTTATCCAAATACAAAGTGGGAAAGTTTGGGGTGGGCAAAAAATGTCAAGATGTAATTGTTGATTCATTTGTATGATATTTTGATTAATTTGATAGCCTCTTTTAGTTTCTACGTCAAACAAAGTTGTTGATATATTGTTATTAAATCATCAGCCTTTTATTTGCAGGTTGATAGTGCTGAGTCTTATGCCAATGTGATGAAACAAGCTGGAATTTCTGTTAACAATGAGGTGATATGAAAGTGCACATCCTATTTATTATCAATGATAATGCATCGAATGAGGCATGCTAACTTATCACATTGCAGCAACGAAAGAAGATCATCATAGAACGATCCAATGATTTAGCAGAAAGTGTTGATGGATGTCTTGTGATGCAGAGCAGTCTACTAGATGAGGTAACTGATCTAATACTACTAAAGGTGGCAAAGTGCGCGGTTTGGGCAGGTCGGGCAACAGGTCAAAACGTGTACAGGTCTAGTCAGGTTGACCCGAAACACTTTTTTGTCCAAAATTTTTTGGTCTTTATCAATGTCTAGTGTATCATATGACCATAAAATCTGTATTATTTCAAAAATAGTGTAATTCTAATGATTTGGGAGGTTTTATGCATAAAATGTACACATTGGACGACTTTTGACCTATTTCCTTTTCACGTTAACTTTATTTACCCGTCAGTGGTAAAACATAACGAGAGTAAGTAAGCAGGTAGAAATTATATATTATCTTTCTGAATCTCAGTTTTATCCAAATGTTTAGCTGAGCATTTGTGCTAATGAACATAGGTTGTAAACCTTGTTGAGGCACCTGTTCCTGTGCTTGGGAAATTCTCAGAGTCCTTCCTAGTGCTCCCGAAAGATCTACTAGTGATGGTACAGTATTCTTCTCTTAAAAGGTCTATTAGAAATCTCTTACAATAAACATTAATGACAATTATTGTGTCTTATTCATTTTGTGTTTGGATTTGGTTGATAGATTGTGCCATTCTATATCTTTTTCCCATTATCTTTTTTTGTGTGTGAGAGATTGTTAATCCTAATGGTATATAGTTACTAACAACCTTATGTAATGTATACTGGCAAATGACCATACATCTTTTTATGAAAATAACAAGTATTTCATTTCTTTCAAAAATGACTTGAGATGATGTAACAGGAGTAAATTTGTGTTTTTGCAGGTTATGCAGAAGCATCAGAAGTACTTTGCCATGACAGACAATGAGGGGAATCTGTTGCCGTATTTCATTGCTGTGAGTTATTAACACCAGTTCTGTACTTCAATAATCCTTATAAAGTTATATTGATGTTTTCTGATTGATTTCTATTTAGGTTGCAAATGGAGAAATTAATGAGTCGGTTGTTCAAAAAGGAAATGAAGCTGTACTCAGGTTTGAACTCTCTCTCATTGTTATTTCAATTTGTTATTCTCATCAATGCAGTTAACTTAATGTTGTGTAATCTTAAATTCAGAGCTCGATATGAAGATGCCAAGTTCTTTTATGAATTGGACACTAGTAAAAGGTTTTCAGAGTTTCGTTCTCAACTCAATGGAATTCTGTTTCATGTAAGTAATTCTTGCTCTTTGTGTTCTTGATAAAATGTTGTTTCTAGATTAAATAATTCTATATCTGACTGAACCCGAGTTATCTGACCTTAAAAACTAGAATTGGCAAGATGGGCTGGGTATGCAATGGGTAAACTTGTGTTTAGACCCATTTGATAATCAAATGGTTACAATTAGTGTCGAGACAGGTTGCGTTGTCAGCTAACACTTTCTTGTTCACTTTTTAAATGGTTATACTTACAAAAAATAATATTATTACAGTAATCATTGATGTGTTCAATTACAATGGTTCAGGAGGTTGCATGCATTCAACATAGACTTTGGACGAATTTCAACCCGTTCGACCCATTTGACCTGTTTCCCTTTTAGCTATTTTTTATTTGACCTATTTGAGATTAGAAAAAACCCAAATAGGTCTGTTCATATGTACAAAGGTTGAAATTGTACCACTAAGTATAATCTTTTGATTATTTTTCGTCCTATTCCAACTAGTTTGGGATAGAATGGTCATTGTAGTAGATGTCCAATTTGTCTCTGTAACAACCCAATATATGCAGGAGAAACTTGGAACAATGGAGGACAAGATGATACGAGTCGAAAGTACTATTAGTGAACTTGGCTTGGCTCTAGGAATAAGTGAAGATAAGCTCCAGATTACTCGGGAAGCTGCGTCACTGGCTATGTCTGACCTCTCAACTGCCGTTGTTACAGAGTTTACATCCCTTTCAGGAATAATGGCCCGTCACTATGCTCTCCGTGAAGGATACTCACAACAGGTTATCAAATTCACTCTATCAAATTATAGCTTTCATTTTATTTTGATATAGAATTTGCTACACGGATATACACATTTTGCCAAACTTAACAACACTTGTTCCCCTACATTTCGCTCATTGCCAATCAGAAAAGAATGATTAGTAGAAGTTGCAGTTAACTTTGTTCATGTGAATTTTATTATATTAGGTTTCGGAGGCGTTGTTTGAGATCACACTGCCTAGATTTTCTGGGGATATACTCCCAGAAACCGATGCAGGAACTGTATTGTCGATTGCAGACAGGTAAAATGGCTTTGAAAGCTATCAACATATCATGAACTTGTATGCCTATTAAAGAATTACGAGTGTTTGTGTGTGTGTATGATGATATCTCTATTCTCCACGAGATAAAGAGAGGTATAGAAAGATGGGAAGTTTGGCTGTTTTCAGGTCAAACAAAAATTGATTATGGAATTTGGTACATATTTAATACCATTTTTCTGTCCTTTTATTTTTGGAACTGAGTTTTCAATGGTTATCAATTGGTATTCTTGAGTCTTAAGAAATTGTGTCTACTTGAAGTTGGAATCAATATATGCGTACGAGAATGAAATGGGTTATCTGTGTTAGAAGTTTATGATTTTCAATTCACTTTTCGTCACTTTGACAGGTTAGATAGCCTAGTTGGCTTGTTTGGAGCCGGATGTCAACCGAGCTCAACTAACGACCCATTTGGCCTACGAAGAATCTCTTATGGTCTTGTAAGCCATCTGTCTTTCTAGTCAGTCAACTTCTACCTGTTGACCTTTTCTATTCTAAATATTGACTTGTTGCAGGTCCAAGTCTTGGTAGAGAAAAACAAAAATTTGGAGTTGCGACATGCTTTGGAAATTGCGGCTTCTGCTCAATCCTTGAAAATAGAAGCGGTAACAATAGATGAGGTAAGCATACAGCTATATACATTGTATAATTTAATGATACGAGTACTATTTGTTGAATGTCTAAAATACCCTTGGACAAAAAGAAAAATTTAGGAACCTTGTGAATCCTAACAAGTATCATAAAAAAAAATTAAAAATTTTGATATCTAAGTGACCCATTTCTCAAACAAAATTATCATATTTCTTATTTCGATGGACATAATAATACTTGTTAATCTCTGTGCCAGTTAGTAAATCCTTACTTCTCACATGACGGAGGATGCGTCTCTTTCATGTTTTGATAGAATATGCTTCATGTTAGATGATAAGATCCCTATATTTTGTCTTCATGGGAGGAATATCAGATATTTAAGGCATAGTAATGTGTGCTTGCTTAAATGTTGCATTTATTTGGTAGTGAAATTTTGCTGTCGTGCATTGTTATATGTTCTCTTATTTAATAACAATAATAAAATAATAATAACAATAATAACAATAACTATAATAAACTTAATATTATTATAATTATAATTATTATCATGTATGCCATATTAAATAACGTTGTACTTCATTCAGATGTTACTTTCTGTCACTAAGCAATTTTTTTTCTTTCCAATTTTAGGTGCATCAATTTGTTACTCGAAGACTTGAGCAATTTCTGGTATGTCTACTCATCTTTTAAAGTTCTTTTTGAAAATCCTGACATTTCATTTTCAACATCAAAATCACCATCTCATGTATTTGAATCTCCAAAATGATCTCGTTTTGATGCTTTACATGTACTTAAAAGTTCATTAAGAAGCAACTCATTTGATTTACAAAAGTCATATGTTGATTCAAAATGATCTTGTTTTGTCTCTTAAGACTGATAAAGTGATAACCTGATTTTGTCGGTTTCTTTTCTGATGTTAGGTTGATAAGGGAATAAACCCGGAAGTGGTGCGTGCGGTTTTATTAGAGCGTGGAAATCGGCCTGGTTTGGCAGCACAATCAGCATATAAAGTAAGCAACAGATTACCATATTAATGACTTTATTTTCTTTTATGCCACTTGAAGATTCTTATCGATGTTCTAATATTTTGTTATTTTATTACATCCCGTCCCTGAAAACTGCAAAATTTTACTACTATAAGAATAATGACTAAAATATGCTTGAATAACAACATAATAGTGTGGACTTAGATCAATAACATTAATACCCTGTGCTAGGAAAGAAACTAAATAATGGATGTCATGAGAATATCAGATATCCCACAATGGGAACTTTTGCATTTTTTATGAAACCTTCCAAATATATTTTCATATGATGAAATGAATGGAGTATTCAAGTGCCTAGGTCTATAAGGGTTTGCTCCGTAGAGAATAGTTTCATTTAATGTTATTATATAATATAATATAATTTCATGTGACAGATGGATGTGTTGTCACGAGGTGAACTTTTGCCAAGGATTGTTGAAGCATATTCTCGACCAACAAGAATTGTTCGTGGAAAGGATGTCGATGTTGTCACAGAGGTACTTTCTCATTACAAAGGGACTAAAGCATTGAGATGGAAAATAAATGGGTCAGACACGTTGGGTAATAGGTCAAGGGATAACTTCTGTCCAAAAGGATTCATGAATAATTAGTGTGTCAGATAAAAATTTTCTTATTATTTTTATAGTATATCTTTCTAGAATAACATGGTTTAGAAGGTTTTATGCATAGATATTTCGACGACTTTCTACCTTTAAACCCATTTGACCTTTTTCTTTTTCAGCCTTTTTTTTTCTTCTTTTTTTAACTTTCTCCTTTAATCTGTCAGAGATGAACCACAACCCTAATTAGCCTATTCATAACTATTTGGGTCAAAATTCCGAAAGTCTAGAGTAAACTATTAACGATAAATGTGCAAATTTCAACAAACATCTGAATACACACACAAAAATTATTTAGGGATAAAGCATGTTGTTTGTTTCAAACATGATTTGCTCTTAACGGTGTTGGAAAAATTGCTTTCTTTTAGGTGGATGAAGCATCGTTTGAGACGAAAGAAGAGAAAGCTTTATGGAGCACTTTCTTGTCTATTAGAAGCAAAATACATCCAGGTAAACCTTTTGTTCCATAAAAAGCTAATTTCCTTTCGCTCAATGAAATCGCAACACATCTCATTTTGAAAGTTCCCAACGTTTTCTTATAATCCCCAAAGTTCAAGCTAAGATGCCTTATTTCCTCCTTGTTTTTGTAGCTGTTTGGGTATTTCAAGATTTTCTTACAGACGCATATCTTTTACTTTTAACAAATAGTAAACTTTTTCTAGTGAGCTATAATTTTGTCTCATGAACTTGTTTCATTTTAAAATTTTCAGGTATAGAGGTGGATGATTTTGTCGAAACATCTTTGCAACTAATTCAGCCGCTAGAAGATTTCTTCACTCATGTCTTTGTTATGGTGGTACGTTGCCATTTGTATCTGAAAATAAAGCGATAAAAATAACTAAGCAATTAAGTACAAACTGCAACTGTTGTACAAAGATGTAAAACAGAGACACCACTTTGACCGTTTACGTTAACCAAACTAATTTTATACAGTAACTTGTAATGAGAAAAACGCAAAAGTCATTCTATACTTCATATGAATACAGCACATGGAGAAATGTCCAAGATCCAGATCAAATATAGAAATCTTGATAATGCTAATCTTTTACACCTGAAAGTATGTGAGGTTGCTCTTAACTCAACAATATGATTGTTATAAGCTATAGACATAGTCAGATGTATGTTAATTAATCGAAATTTAAAGAAAATTTCTTATAAGTTGTTGATGCATACATTTTCAGGATGATGAGAAGATCAGAAAAAACAGACTTGGACTGCTTAGAGAAATTTCTGAACTCCCAAGAGGAATAGCCGACCTCTCAGTTCTGCCCGGATTTTGACATAATCATAGTCTTCATCTAAAGGGAATTGGTTTTTATAACTAATTGTTTTTATGGTGCCGAAAATTTCAGCCATGCGAGTAATAGTAAAGTTTTGTTTAATATTGATGGTACATTTCAGAACATTCAAACAAATTGTCTAGATAGTGTACGAGGCATGTTTCTGAGTACGTCCAGGAGTCCTTTGAGGTAACTACTGAACTCATAGAGAACCCAACGAGCAACATAGGTGGTATATTAAGCAAAGAAAAATTGTTCCTAGTGTTTTAAAATAAATGTTCGTGCAACTGTATGAAAGCCGACCTACTGGATTATAATAACATGGTTATTCCTTCGAGTTTATTGTTAAGATGTTTTATCAGATCAACTGTGTACTTTCTTTGTACTATTTGAATAAGTAATCTTTTTGTATAAAGTAAGAAATAACCTTTAATGATGACAAAATTAATGGCGAAAAGAGAGCAACTAATTGTCAGTTAGAAACTTAAATGTTGGCTTATTGTACGGCATGCAGAAGTTAATTGTGACTGATGAATTTGTAAAAAAAACAACGAATATCTGGTTCGCTTGGTTTTGAGAGTTTTCAGAAACTTGTTCACAAACATGAAATAGAACTTCCATTCAGTTCACAATCCGATTTGGGGCCAAACTGGTTTCATCATTGAGTCCAGTTGAGCTATGATTGTTCATCTTGTCTGGATCAACGCAATTTCTTGACTGTGAAGGTGTGTACTTTACCCTCCTAATCTAATTCTACCCCAAACAAAAATATTACTGTAATAAATAAAAAACATATGAACTTGGATCAATCGTATCAATTCAATTTAGGTTTTGGGATGATGATAAAGAAGCAGAGAGGGAGGTATAAATCAAAAAAGAGATTCATAAAATGATTTTACCAAGTAGAGGGGAGACATTTCTAATTATCACAAGATTGGATGGCTTACTAACCTTTACCTTATATCATATATAAAGAATAAAAGTGTCAACCGAAACCAGAAAAGGGATTCAGTCTTGGCAACTTATCATGAGTGAACTTTACATGCATTTAAGAGAACAGAATGAATTTGTGTTTTCTGAGAGCAAAAAAATGGCATTAACAACTCATAGTCGTTCTGAATTTTGTACAAATCCGTCAATAATTGATGGGCTTTTAACAGATATATTACCTGTACATACCACTTAAGCCATCCAAGATACAGGCAAAAGATAGAACTTTTATTTGCTTATGAAGAGCAGCATCCACTATTCTGATTAACAGGCTGCCCACGAATGTTAACAGTTGGAGGCCTCAACATATTCTTTGAAGGTTGACTTGCAATCCTGCATGTATGACAACAGTTTGTTACTCCCTTCATCTCACGGAAGCTACTAACATTAATATTATAATGGATATAGATATATTGATGGTATTGATTTGGGTCGTAAGATTTTTCTATTTATAATTTTTGTCTAATCATATAAGTATTTCATACACTTGATAAATAGGTATATCATTATAGAATATAGGTATTTGGCAAGTCACACATTTATGATATCGAGGGAACATTCATTTGTTTGTTTATTCTTTTTTGACACAATGCTAGACTCAAGACCTTTTCGTAAAAAATTTGAGTCCTGATTTAGTATTTGTTTGATTTAGTTTGTAAATGAACAGGAACCATGGTACTTACCAGTTTTTTATTGAAGCGGCCATGGCCATGAAAGCTTGTTCCACACTGGTGGCCTCTTTTGCACTTGCTTCCATGAAAGGGATTCCAATTTCATTGGCATAGGCCTGCAATTTCAATTTTAACAATTAAAGTAAAAACTAGAATTATGGTTGCATATATAAGTCCATTTGATATCAATTTGCAAAAACAACTGCAGTCTGCATACATAATCTTACCTTGGAAACTTCAGTGGAAACAACTTTACTGCTAATGAGATCGCATTTGTTCCCAATAAGAAGTTTGTTGACGTTCTCACTGGCATAACGGTCAATTTCGCTCAGCCATTGTTTAACATTGTTAAAGCCGTATTGATCTGTTACATCATAAACCACCTGAATATGTGCAAAAACCCTCACTATAATTCCATGTGCCCCTCGGTAGTAGCTGCTCGTAATAGTCCTAAAACGTTCTTGCCCAGAAGTGTCCCACTGTGCATTGGTAGAACATAGAAGCAAACAAAAGACTGGCTGCTATCCCTCACTATAATTCCATGTGCCCCTCGGTAGTAGCTGCTCGTAATAGTCCTAAAATGTTCTTGCCCAGAAGTGTCCCACTGTGGTAGAACATAGAAGCAAACAAAAGACTGGCTGCTATCACAAAGAACCTCAGATTGAATTATCTTCGATGATAGTGTAAGAATACTAGAGGTGACAAAATGGGTGGATCAGACAATTTGGATAATGGGTCAAAGCAGGTAAACATTTTGTACGCGTTGGGCTGACCTGAAACACCACTTTTCTATTATAAACAATTAGTGTTGTATATCATCCAAAGATTATAGTAGTTCCATAATAACATCTTTTTTAAAACAAATTTTTATGCACTAAAAAAATAATTTTGGCGACTTTCAACCATTTGACAACCAGATTCATTTTAAACTATCTTTTTTACCCATTAGAGATAAATTATAATTGATCCATTCATAAGTAATGTGTTGAAATTTTCACCTCTAGAGAATCACACATTGAACAGACTTACAATTTGAAGCTTAATGGTCTTGCCATCTGGTTCTACAGTACGAATTTTCTACAGAAAGTAAAAAATGTATGTTAAGTTTCTCAACATAAATTCAAGTTAGTAAGTAAAACATTTAGAAGTTTACTTACAAAATCAACTCCAGTGGTGCCAATGTAACTATCCAAGTAGGAATCGTCCTTTGATCATGAGTGGATAAGAGAAAACAAAGGAAATTCGTTAAAGTGTGAGCTGCAAATGCAAAGTGCTACAAGTAGAAATGCAAAAGCATTGAGAATCACATAACACGTTTTAAAGTATTAGTTATGGCTACTCCGTGAAGTTTTTGACGTATCTTCGTCCAATGTTCATGTTTATATCAGTAAAAAGCTCAATTAAATAATTTAATAAGAGAGCAAATATTCTCTAACACCCAAGGAACTTACAGCAAACCTTCGGAGGAGACGTGACTTTCCTACTCCAGAATCTCCGATAAGCAAAAGTTTGAACAGGTAGTCACTGCAGATTATAACTTTTTCAAAAGGACATGAATTGTTAGCTAATACTTACTGATACAAAATTGCAAAATTAAGTACTCTTTAAGAAAAGCATCATGAAAAAAAATAATAAATAATAGATAAATAAATTATATTTATCATATCTCAATACATTGTATTGCTTAGCTTCAGATTATTATTAAACAGTTTTTGAACATGTATCTTTCAGTTTATAATATAATAAAATAAAACATTTTTAAAAAATGGTTAAATTGATACTTTATTATCTTTTACTTTCTCAGACATTTTAATTATCCGTTCAAAAACCACAAACAAAATCATTTAGAGAAGCTCAATATTAATTACATATCGAGGTACGACATAACATAATTGATTACATTAGATGATCATTGTTACCATCATCAAATAGAATAGCTAGCAATCGCACAACAATAATTATTATTATGATTTCATAAAGCGTTCAGTAAATAAACTGAGAGCTTAATACTCAGGCGTCATGGTTGATCGTAGTACAATGTACTTCTCGAGTACCTGTGTGGTATCAACATGAACCTATTGCAATAGGGTATGTTAATAATAACCATTACATGTAAAGTCAAGTTTACAGGAGGATATCCATTTCCAACTATTAGCCTACACTGAGTTCATTTCAAGTATGATTATGCAACTGTATGGGTTAATTCATATAGTGATATGATAAATACGTATAACCAATTTCTACGAAATATGTTTAATCTTAACAATTAGGAATCTTTATAATGATTCAAGTTATTGTACGAATAATTTTTCATAATTTATTTTCTAGAATTAAAGGTATTTATTAAATTTTGTGTAATTTGATTGTAGACATTTATTATAAGACATTATATTTATGTTTTTTAATGGATAAAATATTTTCTCCTTAGTAAAATATCATTTTTTTTCTATAGAAAAATCATTTACACTTAAACATTAAAAAAATTTTAATTGTAAAAAACATTACAAGGAAAATTATTTACAGTTAAATTTTTTAATTACAAAAAGAAAATTACAAATAAAAAAATAGTATAAAAAATTAAAATTGTTGAATAACTATTCATCAACTATTGAATGAATAGTATCCCAACATTTTGCTAAATGTTAGCGTAGGTAATAACTCAAAAAACACTATTGTACCCAAGTATACATGCACTTTGTTATACATAATATTTTATTATTTTTCCTTAAAGAATTGATGAAACTAGGAGTGAATACCGATGGTATTTTATGCGACTGGAAAAAAGTTTCAGGAACTAAAAATAGAAGAAATGCAACTTATAATATATATTTTCCCAAATAGAATCTAGCGGCCATGTTACTTATTGAATAAGAAACCATTAAGTGGTTTTTCATTTTTTATATGTATGATATCACATCTTCTTCTTTTATTGTTTCTTTTAACTTGTCTATTCTCATCTTATGTAACGGTTGTTGGTCCATCGAATGATACAACTTTCAACTTGCATTAGCTAAAAAACCCAAGTGTTGTAACGAAATAATTTGTCCTAACGTTCGGGTGTTCATTTGCATGAATCGATTTAATTCAATTAAATAAAATAAATTAATTAACTTTCTATTTTATTTTAATCTTAATTTTAGTTACATATAAAGTATTTCTGTCATTGTCTTAATATTAAATTCAACAATGTTTAAAGTCTAAATTACTATTTAAATTTATTAATTAATTTATAATATCTATTTGTAACAAGCTTCCATTTTTTATTTTATACATGATTGTTTAAAAAATCAAACATATCATTTCAATGAACCTTTTATAAAATATATAAAAATGACTGATGCATTATATATTATCAATAACGAGAAAACAATGATAAAATTATTAATAATCTATGTAATTAAACATGTAAATCTATTTAACGCTTATAGGTAAATTAATTTGTTTCCTATACACAAAATATGAGGCATAGCCTTTTAAACTAACTAAACATCCGAATTAAACTAAATTTATAATGTGTTAGATTGGTGGAATTATCGGTAGTAGGGTGACACGTATCACAAATTAATTAGTCATGGACAATGAAAAATTCGTTTGAATATTTATTGTCATGCTTAAAGTGCTACTAGTTTTAAATATTTAGTGCATAGATCTTATAGAAAATACGTACTCCGTAACTAATTAAACTTTATACTTAATTATAAAAGATTTGCTTAAATTGTATCATTTTAATTGTTTTTATTTTATTTTATCTTGTTTGAAAAATTTGTGTCACCCATAATGTTAAGTCATGTGCACCAATGATTATTTTATTTTCCTTCTGATTTATCTAAGATAAACAAAAAACAGATAATTAGGGAATTTGATAGATAAAAAAATAGAATCCGATTCGGTATGTTTAAATCTTCCACTCGATTCATATAAACTTATATAAGGTATTTCGACCTAATATTAGGCACGCACACATGCATGTTATGAACAACGAATTCGTCAAATTTACATACGTATTTGATGCCCTAAATAGTACGTCAAGTACATTCATTCATGTTGTTAAATTAATGTATTTTATAGCTAAAAGTAAGTATATTTAATTCATCTTCAGAAACCGATACAAGTTCATTCAAAGAAACCCATGCATGTTACCTCATCATCCCAAAAATCGACTTTGCTTAGTTATGCTGTTCCTTTTTCATATCTTGCTGGTACATGAACAAAATAATAGTCGGCGAACAAAAATGAAAAATAAGATAAAATAAAAGGCAAAACAGTTGAAACTTTAGTGGGTTTGTTCGTCTCTTTGGGTTCAATTTGTCTTTTGTAAGCCATCTAACTTTTTTCTCGTTCAACCAGGTTATTCAAAGATGTTTTTTTTATCCCTTTTAAATCATTCAGGGCTATTTTTTAGAGGAAAAAATAATTTTATGATTGATAGTATATATGATTAGATGATGAGTTTCTACACAAATATGTTACATATAAAGATAAATATGATTTAAAGATGATTAATTTTTTAAAAAGATCATGACTTGTACACTATAGTTTTTTAGACATACATCATAGTATTATACTGTCTAACAGTGTAAAACATGTTTGCTGATATACCTCTATGGTGTTATCTAAAGAAATGATGGTGTAGAAATCGATTTCTTTTTTAAAAGTTTTTGATGATGATCAAGATGAAAAAAAAAACCCAATTAAACGAAAAGGAAAAAGTTAAATGATGAAAGTTAAAACAAAAACTGCATGATTAAGGCAATAAACTCACTAATACATCATTTTTAAACCCAAACTTTAGTCCAAACATCCCTTAATATAATAAATCATCAGGATATAGGGTGTGTTTGGCGTGGAGCTTTTAGGAGCTTTTAAGAGCTTTAGCTTTTAATTTTTGAATAAAAAGCTCCTACAAAAATAAAAGCCTCGTTTGGTTCCGAGAGTTTGAAGCTTTTATTTTCGTGAAAAAGCTTGTTTGCTAAACGCTACTAATACTAGCGTTGAGATATGGGCTGTAGCTTTTAAGGGTTCATATTACGTAACTACTCCTCTAATTCAATTGAACAGCCAAAGAAATCATGCGTCCATTTACTGTTATTATATTATTATTATTATATAAAAGTTATATAATGAAAGTTATATTTTTCTTTTCAGAAAAAAAGTTGTTGTTGTTACTCTTAGTAAGAAATTATTAGTTGCTAACTTGTTATACTCATTGCATACGTGTACGTAACTACAAACATTCCAAAAGTAATTTACAGAGAATCATGTATTACTATATCCAACTTTTAATTGATTCTAGTTATGTTAAAAATAATTAAAGGGAAAATTATATTAACGTTGTAGCTATATGTAAGTTTTTTTTAGTGTCCTTTTATGTAATTTTACACTTTTAAAATACAGCTACAGCTAATTTGCCAAACAATTATATAAAAATAAAGTTACAGTCTACAGCTACAACGTACAGCTACAGCTTACAGCTACAACCTACAGCCACAGCTACAGCTTACAGCTACTTTACCAAACAGACTCTTATTAGAAAGAAAGTAGATCGTTATTAAAGTATTATTCAAGTGTCGTTTTATATAATTTTATAATTAGTTTATTAAAATAAAGTTTATATGACTTATTTAAGTGTTTCTCATCAACAAAACACTCACTGGAGCTGATACCAAGCTCTTTTAGTTTTGAAACCATTATAATCTTAATCTCGATCATAACAAATGTTTGGAAATGATTATAAAATTTTCGTCACATCCCCGCCAAGCAAAATTGTTTTATTCACATTATAATAACTAATTAATACTTTATTATATTTTGATATTTGATGATATCATCACTATAGAGGATCTTATATTTATGCTAAGTGCTTTGGCACAATACCATGGGTATTTGAATCGCAAACAGTGTTCCAGATATAGTTGTGCATATACTTTAAGGTGAATAAAAGTTAGTGTATACATCATTTATATATTTATACGTCATTATAAACACGTGTTCCCTTTCATCAACTTACTAGTTTCATTGTGATATAGAATGTATTTATTCTTTAGCTAGGTACTTTTTTAAAAAAATTGTTTCTAAAGTTTAATTCTAACTCGAGATCCTTTGAATCTGATGTTATCCTTCCCAGCAAAACCCGAACTTTTAACTTCAAGTTTTTATATAACCATTATATTGTTGAAATCTTTTGTTGATCTATGTCAACACACTTAAAGAAAAGGTTCATACATCTGCATAAATTTAAAAGAGAAATATAGATGGTCAACCAATTACTGTATAAAAATTCAACAACAAACATATATTGATCGAGTTGTAGGTATTATATCTAATTAGACGATTAATTAATAAATGCACGCCCTAATTAAGCATATATTAAGTAATTAATTAAATTAATGTTAGTGACTTATAAACAAGCTTATGTTTGATGACTAATAATTTTTTAAACTTAGAGACCTACCCTTTATACTTTAAAATATTAATATTATTCGATTCGATCAATAGAATATATATATATATACTATTATTATATTATTGAAATATCTTGTTCCAACGTGTATATAGGTTTGGAATGAGTTGGCCACATATTGCACCCACTTGTCAATTTGCTTAGATTGCTTGAGTCTCTCTCTTGATTTTGGTTTAATTAGAGAGTGAGATTGGATAGATATAATACATATACACATATATATGTGTGTGTTACATGCATATATACAACTTTAGAAATTAAGAAGAGAAGGGAATTTTGAAGCCTATCAGTTGTCCAAGAGAGATTTGGAAGGGAAAAGGAGATAAGTATTGTATTTTTGCATTTAGATCTAAAACTACTAAAAGTTTAAACATATTTACACATGTATCTTTGTGGTAGATATATTTGTATTTTGTATATGCTAATTAGGTATGTTTTATTTATTTGATTTTACCATAATGTTAATTTATTGCTAGTTTACTACAATTCATGTCTTTTTTTTCTTATCTTTTTTCTTAGGTTTTTAACTTTTGTGTAATTATCTTCAAATTAAATACACATTACTTAACTTCTATACCAAAAGTTTGCATTTTAAATATTATATATTTGAAAGCATTTACACTCTGATTATGCATTTAGAAGTATAATATTCTCTCAGAATATGAGTTTATTCAAGAGTTCTAGCTAATAATGGTTTTCAGTTTCTCTTAATTGTCATGTAAACACATTTCAAAATGTTATTAATATGTGGTTTCTTATGTACCATATGTTTTGCAGTTTGTGTACATACTTTATAAAAAAATCCTTAATAATTAGCATAAAAGCATGTAAACTTCTTTTCAATTTGATTATTTTAGCTTGTATTTTTTTCTAATTTAAATTTTCATATATAAGTATCAAATCGTCATATTAAGAAAAAAAAATTAATGTACTTTATCGTTCATTATACTAAAAATGATTATAGTATCCGGATAGAGACCACATATTTTTCTTAAATTTCTTTCGTTACTGTATTTTGTATTTTTCATTAACTTATCTTCTTTAACGGTAAAAGTTTTGACAAATACCGTATATTTAACACAATTTTAATATATATTTGTTCTAAGTGGCACTTGAGTTTGTAACCGTCTAATTAATACACTTTAGATAATGTTAGGTATCTGATCGATGATATCTTTAATACAACTAATTAGATTCATATCTTAAAATCGTATGTTCATTAAACTAATTTATGAAAATCATGTGGACAATTAAAGTAGTTTTATTGAATTCTTGATCATGCAGAAAAACTAGTTTCTTAGTTAACTTGATCATGTTAATTGCTTGTAATATGATTTTTTGAAGTAGACATTGCTATACTTTAATCCAAAATTTTGATTATAATATGTTATTCACAAAAGTTACATAAATTATATGTTACTAATTTTATGGTTTTTTTTATGGAGTTTTAATGCTATATTTCCTTTTTATGGTTTCTAATAACATGATTATACATCAATAGAATTTTTTAATAAATTAAAATTGAATTAATCTTTTGATAATACAGGATATTATTATTAAAAAAATTACTGTACAAAGTAGAATTTTTAGTTTATTAAATTTATTTACATGTCTCATCGTAATTATTTTTCTAATAAGGCTCGAACAAGCTTCTCTGTATAGGCTCGGAACAGATTTCTCTCGCCGGAGAAAGATTCGACACCTACGCCGCGGCGCGTGAGAAACACTCTCCGGAGGTAAGACGGATGCGAGTTCTTTAGCTTTTACTTTGATTTACCGTTTTTTATTCAATGAATCCTCATCACTTTCTGTTGCAAAATGATTACGCTTCTTTAAATAAGGATATTTAATTTAATTACTTTTAGCAGCAGTTTATTGTTAGGATTAGAATTGAGCTAAAAGGAGTAACTTGATTGTAATATCAGTATATTATTGATTTTTTGATGGATTTATTCTTAATTTCAAGCTTATATGACATTTTTAGGGTTAATCCGGAGTAATAATTAATATTCCTATTAATAATTGAAAGTAGAGCGTGTGACAACTTACAACATTTTTTATCATATGATTACAAATGTCATCTGATCATTTAATTGCATAAGAATTTTTGCTATGCATTTATGTATTTCTTTTTTATTTTTCACCGAATAATTCAAGAGTTGATTTTGATCTTTGTGATTACTACGTCCCACTGAAATCGCACAATATTTGAATGTTATCTGAAAGTCTAACGTTAATTAGGTGCGGAAAAATCATCACTGGAGGCATACACAATCTTTTTAAATAGGTGAAGCAAACAACATTAAAGTAGAACATTTACAAATAATGGATACATATGAGTTGCACACTTATTTTTATTTTTTTATTTTTGAAAAAGATGAGTTATACACTTTTACTAGTTCTTTCACACAAAAAGTAGATTAAGTAAACAACATTATAGTAAGTAGTACATTTTATATGATAAGTAGATATGGTTTATGCTAATTCTTCCATAAATATGTTTGATGGCCTTCATTAAGCATCGGCTTCTACAGAACGGATTGGGTATTCTAAGCTACCATAACGTCTTTGGGGATGGGGCACGGGGGTTGACCACAATCTTTGCATAATGACTTTTTAATACGTGTTTATATCGTACTGTAAAAGCCATCTTTTCAATGCATTCTTAATGTGTCTATGTAAGTAGCTTCTGTTACACCTTTAGCAGATATGTAATCAAGAAATTCACTGAAGCTTCCCTCTTTGTAGGCGATGGGATGTTGCTCGTTGACTAGCTGTGGTGTGGGCCCCACCTTTTTGTCGATTGGTAAACTATGAATACTTGCAATAGATAATCGCTTCCTCTCCATATTGACAGTCGCTCGATGGATGGTACTCTTGTATCTACCATTACTCATTACTTCAATTTGATCCCCAAATTGAACTATTAATGCTCCTTGAATAAATGGTACAGAATGCCATGTTCCATCTTGGTCCATGATTTCGAGTCCTTGTTGGCTTTGGGTTAGAATGGTTAGGGTTCCGTAATCCGAGTGCGGTGGCATCCCCAGTGCAAGATCTGGTTTCGGGCAAGGCGGGTAGCAGTTCACCACCATCACTTGAGACCCTTCTTCAATGTCTTGATGTAAGTAATTTGCATTCAATCCTAGACTTTCAAGAACTACTCCCATTAATTGCTTCTGCAATATGTGCACTGCTTTCGCATATTTTCCCATTTTTTCTCTGTACCAGTTAAGCCACCAAGGTAAATTAAAAACTTGAATAACCTGAATTATATTATTTTAAGTAATAAAAAGTATGTAATAGAAGAAAATAGTTTAATATATATGTTTACTTGTAACTTGGAGGTTTAGAAGGCCATAAATGGATCCATTCTGTGATAGGATTTGCATAATGCTTGATAAAGTCTCTCCAAAAGAACACCTTATCCATCCCGTGATTCATGCTAGTGCCATACCTAACAGGATCACGAACATTAGCCGAAGCAAATTGTATCTTCTCATTGATCGGCAAGTGAAAAAACTCTTTGGCAGTTTCTAGAGCATCTTGCATTACTGAGATAGGAATCCCATGGTTTATCACCTTCAAAGCACATTAATTTTGTTATTCAAGCAAATTATTAACTCGTTAATCATCCATGAAAGCATCTCACATTTCGATGAAATTTCAATAGATTTCTTCTGGTTCTTAGACATTGCTTAAACATACTAAAAAATGTATGAATGATGACCATTCCTGATCAGTGGAAACGGTTCAATTCATGTTTATTTTATTATAATTGGTCAAATGAGTCAAATGTAGAAAAGTAGCTAAAAATGAATCGCCTAAGAAGAAAGAAGTAGTTAACGTGTATTCAAATGCTTAGAACGTTCTCAATCATTTTATTATGAAGAAATCATCTTCATTTGAATCATATAAATTGTTAATCATATTTGATGGTACATTTATTTATAAAATACAGAAACATGAACAAAAATAATTGGTGTTAACCCGGCCCGTTTTGACCCAAACCATTTAACGTTTATGATGTTACACAACCCGTCCATTTTGCCACGTCTAGCAAGTATGCGTATGCATGAACAAGTACCTGAAAGAAACTGAGTTTGTTGCAGGCAGTATGAATTTCATTGATTGCTTGAGACCTACGTAAAGGATCGTTCAACAAGGAAAGATCAATGACAGGAAGGCTGTATGAAGGGTGGTCCGTGAGGCACGGGTTTGGTCTTTGTAGTGGTGGAAGAACGTATCGTTCGGGTATGTTTTTGCCACCCTCAAGACTAAGTGTCCTGGCACTTGTAAAAGAACTTTCTGATATTTCTCCCTGTTTCATTTTTTGTTTCCTTGAAATGAAAGTTGGAGGAATAAAATATATGTACTGACTAATGAGATCTTTATTTGAGTCTTGAATTGTGTATTTATAAGCAATTCTAACCTGATCTTCTTTGTCATATGTAAGTGGATCCTTATTGTTAGGAAAAGACTAGTTGTCTCTTAACCTTCTACTAGAAACTAAATTAAAGGTTTTTTGATCATGGTATCTGATGTTCAAACTATTTTATATTGGCTGATCCTATTTTTAGGCATGGAAAGAAATAGTTATGACTTTTGCTATTATCAAAGTGTTTATTGGTACCTGATGGGTGGGTAAGCTGGTTGTTACAAACCTGTGTGGATGTCACAAAAGGGTAATTTAATGAAATACCCTTCATTTCATTCTTTTGTGGGACCATGGGGTGTGGGGCACATGCAATCTCTCGTAACTGAGCGACCATTCGTGTTTACGTAAACGTATCTAAAATGTGCAAGTTAACTTAGCTGTCAAGTTCCGAATGCCATCAATGGGTCACGTGTTAGTCTTGTGACTTTCACGTTGTTGTCTATTCCATCCCTTGGCTAAAACATAAACTTTACGTATCCTGCTATCGAAATCATGCCGTCGTCATATGTTATGTTTCAAAATTTTATCGATAGTAAACTAAGGCGAACTTTGGGTACTTTGGGTTGTTGACTTGTTGCCTTGCAAGTTTCTATTTAACATTTTGGTTCGAACCGGTTAAAGTTGATCATTGTTCTCCAAATCTATCTGTACTTTGCTTAAAAAGGTTGTGTCAAAATAAGTTATACTTTCCATTATGCAAGTTAAACGAATAAAATTCTACATTTGGGTAAAATGAAAACAGGCTGAACTAGATTGAGTCAATAGTGTATTCAAAAACCATAAAATCATTTTATTCTAGAAATTAGATTAGCATTGCATAAATATAGGTTAAGCATTACTTATTTGCAAAAAGAAAAAAAAAAGAAAAAAAAAAGAAAAAAAAACTTGTTTAACTAGTCAACCCACCTAACAGAAATTTTGTTTTGACTAGAACCCTTACCACTTTTGCTACGAATGTTACAAAACTAATTCATGTTAATTAACACAACACAAAGAGTACAAGACCTTTGCCATTTTTCTGCAAGACTTGAATCTATTTTCACAACGTATTTTTATGTACACCTAGTTGACCTAAAAAGGAGGTGGCTCAGACCACCTTCTCTTAACTTCAGTTTTTGACCGAACCTCTTTTAGCTTCCCATCAGTTCCATAATCCCGTTCCATAACAAGATTAATTCCTTCATCAGAATACCATCCGACACCAATACACAAGATCCCCTCCTTGTTGACATCAACATAACCTGTAACGCCTCCAGGCAACCAAAGCATTGTGATATCCAGCATGTCAAGCACCTCTTCCTCCCCAAAGTAGACTGCACTTTCGGGCAAGCTTCTCTTCTTTAACGTCTCAGTGCAAAGATACACGTATGGTGGGTCGTTGTTTTCCTCTGTATTGGTCTCGTCACCATAGATTGGTGTAGCACTTGTCTCAAACACCTTCCATGATCCAGCCAGTTTTGATGGTTGAACTCTTTTCCGTTGAGAAAATGGCTTTACATCGAAGTCCACATCACTGTTTTCAAGATAATAAACAAAGAATAAGCAGTAAAAACATTTTTGGGGGAAAAGTGGATTGGTTGGAACAGGTGCTTTCGGTCCACGATTTTAAATCTTTTTTGTAGACGGTTAGCTTGCCATATATTATTAAAAATGTAAAATATTCCTTCAGTAATTTTTGACTAAAAAACGGTTAGGACCTTTTATGCATGACTTTCAACTTATTTGACCCATTTTGTTTTCAGCTAATTTTCTACCTGCCGCTTTAACCCGTTAAAGATAAAACATTACCAAATCGGCCTATTAATAAGTAAATGGGTCAAAATCACAATCACAACCACTTGCTACCCATATGGATTATTACAGCACAGAAGAAGACACTACACAACCAGAGGACGGAGAATAAAGACTGCTCCACACAGCCAATAAAAGAGAGGTGAAGAGATGAGATGTAAGTATGCTAAATCTATGGTGCAATCAACAGATATTCAGATTCATAGTTCTTTATTCATGCATCGACCCAATAATCACTATACCAATTACACACAACATTACCTTTTCCTAGTACCAACAAAAACCTTGCTATTCATGTGGCCATTAAAAAGTTTCTAACTCTAAACTAGTATTATACATCAGAACGTATGAAAACAACACAAGAGTAAAGTACTTGAAGAAAATTTCATGGAACCATATAGCATGATACATTCCGCTACTATAAGTATGACACTATGACTCAGCAAGGATTTTACTAATCAGAACTACATTATTTAAGGAGATACACAAATGATAGGTAGAAGCATTTACAAGTAGCAAGAACAAGAAGATATGTACCATAACTACAATAAAGATGGATAAAGCATTATATGTATCACACAATTGACTGAACTTGGTGAGCACTAGAGACTTAACACGTCCTTAAATTACTACAAATGATATGCCTTGCTTTCCTCTTAATTGATTTGATTTCCTCCTAGTGAGTTATAAAGAAGATAAGTATTTCACAATTTCTAACAGCAAAGGTATAGAGAAGTTTGATAATTAAAGAGGCTATTCGGATACAGATATAGGATGCTACTGGACCCTTGTTAATTATATGCGAGAAGTAGATAGTAAAGCCTCAATTGTAAGGTTTGAATAGACTAATGGTATAGTGGCAGTTACTCTTTAATCATCATATACCCGCAGCAATTTCACCATTATGCTCGATAACCATAGATCAGTTTTATCAGCTTTTATCACCACCAACCCCTCCAAAGGTTCAATATTTAGAGGTGGAAAATTCAACCCACTTTCTTATGAATTAGATGATCAGGGTTATAATTTATCCCTAAAAGGTCAAATGGGTAAACATATAAGATCACATGAACAAACCCTTAGTAGCCAATATCCACAACCACCATCGACAAGATGAACCACATCTAGGATGGCATTCATCACAATAATATGTAACATATGAACATTAGTAATTTGAAGTTGGTGAAGTTAATAATACCTCTCGTCAGGGAGATTAGCAGTACTGACCCACTGCTCTTCATAAACAGCAACTCTCAGAATCTGGATATCTGAACCCCCATCACTGAACTCTATGGTATGAACAATTCGCAGTCTCTTATGGCAACCTTTAACCAAACACTAAAGGAACAAAAGTGAGACATATAGCTACCTTTAGATAATCAATATGAAACAGTTACTTAATGTCAAATCGCAGATCTGGTAAATGCTAACTACCCTCATTGGCTAATGACAAGAGGTGGAAATATATACAGGGTGGTTGGGCGGGGTCATGGGTCAAAACAAGTTCACAGCAAAAGGGTAAATTTGATAAGCGGGTCCAAATGGGTCAGGTCAGTCAGACAGCCCGAAAACACTTTTTATCTATTTTTTAAATGTCAGAAAAAATGTGTTAACGTATAGATACATAATATTATATTATTACAACACGCCGATTAGAAATGTCTTGTGTATTTGTTACCCTGAGGATGACTTCCAACTCGTCCCATACTAGCTTACTTAATCCATTCAGTTCGTTAGGAAGAAAAGAAAAACATAATCCAATTGAAGTTCCACCTCTACCAAAATTCAAGCAAACACCATATTTAGAGATGGTAAAGGGTGAAAAAGAGCAAATTAGTTTCAGTTAGCACTTAGCAGCCACCTTTTAGAGGGACCTATAAGTCACCAGACACAACATATCTCAAGCTAAATCGATCATGACAAGGAGCGCATGTGGACCATAAGAAACCGCACCATATTAGTAAATTTTGATAACATGTTGGAATAATTCAGTAACTCTGAGTTAGCCAGGTACTTGTATAGAAGAAGTGAATGAAGGTTGAGTGGTAAAATCTGTGATCATAATCTTCAAGATACAAGGTTCAAGTCAGTAGGAAGTAACTGCTTTCTCCTTCTATTCGGTTTTGGACTGAACTGGCGAATTCAACTTAAGATTAAATACAATTTGGTACCTAAATTGAGCATCCCTACATATTTATAACACATTAAATGCATAATGAAAAGCTAGATCGTAGGATTGCTAAAATACCCCGCATGAGAGGAAAGCAACAAAAACACTTACTTGCTCAAACTTGAACGTCGGGGATAGGAAGTAATTGGAATCATTAACTTCTCCAACAGGTATGTCAACTGGACCCCTTGAATAAGAGCCATCCTACAAAACAGTAAAGAGAATGTATAAAAACTATGTAGTAGGTAGTATCTGGGAGCATGAAACCCAAGGTTTGGTAACTGGAATGAAAAACTGGTATTACTTCAAAAATTGTAACAAGACCAATTTAGCAACATTATCAACCCTTGGCATAAAGAAACCAATGAGCAACTTCAAGTAATAAATAATGTTGTCATTCTGTCGTGACATTGAAATTCGGACCAGGTATTCAAAATCAAACTCTGCTTCACCACTATTTGAAAGAAGATCGATTTCTAGATAGGGAATCAACTGCATACTATTAGAGAGAATCATAATAATCTTTCATGCTCAAAACATTATCGTGTTATCTTCATTTTGAAAATATAATTTGTATCTCAAAGCATAACTTTACTAGCATAAAGAGGCATGTTTTAGAGGTGATACACTTGAAAAAAGCACCCGGTTCCTTTATTTCCTTTTTGCACCTAAGGGGTATTTGAGACATATATGTAAAAAGACATCTAGTTTCTCAAAACAATTTACAAAGTAGCCTTTCCTCTATCTACCTTACCAATATCCAGAACTCAAAATATTCTTGTTTAGACTTTAGTATATGAGAATTTACAGCAGACAACCATAAGGTACGTTTATAAACTTTTAAACAGAACAATGAGCTTGATTAGTGTGTGTAATGTCAAAACAAAGAGAGTTATCTCAACTACGAGAATACAACTAATTGAATAAGTCAAGTATTTAACATATAGGTTGACTCAACAATATTTATGTCCCTCAATTTTAATGGTGAGCATCAAATGTTATTGTTGCAGGCGTCTCATCCTTTTGCAATTCCAAACACGAGCTTTCTTTGATAATAGAATGACATGTGCATAACAGGTAATAGAAGATAAAGTAGAATTACCTCAAAAAAGACAAGACCAGGCTCCATACCCATAAGATCTTCTTCCATCACGTCACTTTTTTCGAAGTTAAATGACTCGAATTTTGGCAGTACATGGTTTGTCCTGCGTCCATCAACTGCTTCTATTGTGGATATAGATGCATCATCTTCTACAGACATCTCATTACTTTTGTTCATACGACCGTGCAACTGTCTATTTTCACCATAAGGGTTCAAGGTCACCCACTTAACTATCCTTCGAATATTAGATTTATGTCCTCTGTCTGTCGATGGTACTGCCTCAATGCGAGAAAGGGTGTAGCAGTCAAATTGATGCTCATTGTTTCTTCCAACCTCAATGGGCTCCATCTGAGCAGTGATAGGTGAGAACACTGCTCCCACTCCCTTCCATATTCCACTAACACTGCTTGAAAACGTGTTCCATACTGGTATAATTACGGGTTCCTGAAAGATAAGAATCATAGTAAGCTAGAACAAAGCAACATATAATCACTTAGACTTGACAAGTTCTCACTCTTAGTCTACACAACTAAACTCCAAGCAATTTACAGAAATAGCAGTCAAATAGTAGTCAAGCATACATGAAGAAAGCATTTCGTTGAGTGTAAACCTTATCATACCGACATGGAAATATAGCTTATATAAATCAAAAGTTGCAACTGAATTTTGTAGAAGTACAAGGGAAAAGCTTTATCATTTGTCAAAACTAGAAACAAATTAACATGCTTTTATTACTCCCGGCATCAATGAAGAGAGCTAACGACTGCTACTAAGCCAAAACTAACTTCCATAGAAGAAAAGACTGATCCTCCTGGTACGTAAAGCACGAAAGTAATTCTCAATCCCATATCCCATATTTTCGTACCTCCACACTGCAATTTGCACTACATCCACACAAACTATAGACCATCTTAATTGATCATATATCTCAAGTACTTTTATCCCATACATATCTCAATTAAAACCTGAACATCCTTACCGCTGCTTTTCAGTTCAGCACTCATTGTATTCTCAAATTTCCTAAAACTGCATTACGCTGAGAAATTGATTTTCTCAATCTAGGTTCAGCTAACTAGCCCTAACTAACTTAAAGTTCAATAATCTCCTACACTACATTCTCAAATTAGAGCACAGAACTTTTGTTGGTTGTTGACCAACGGAAAGATATGGGATTGTGTAAACAGGAATCATTATCAGCTATAATAAAATAAAAGGAATAAAATCGAAATAGTAATACCTGAGTTTGCAACACATTCTCAGTCTCAATCAACATCGAACCAGAAACCATAACTCCGTCATCATTCTCACTCACTTTCCCTCTCCGTCGCTTCACCGTTGGATTCGGTACTTTCGTCCGCCGTCTATCTCCTTTCTTCCGGCGATCTCCACCTCGATTTCCATTCACGGCGTCGTTATCGATACTCCACACATTATCCTTCCCCTTCCCCTTCGCCACCGTCAATCTCGCTTTCCGGCGGTTGCTAGGGTTTAAGCTGGTGCACCAAACGCGAGAATATGGCTGCCGGAGAGTGGTTAGTGATACATAAGAAGATGATGATGGAAGAAACCCTAGCAATTGTGTATTTGAGTTTCTCCAGACTGTTCTAGAAGCGTCCATTAATGGCGATTGCATTCTGCTTCTTGCTCTTTGTTACTTCTGCAATTTCGCGGTTAACGGGATACCAAAAGGATACTAAAATTTGCTAATTTTGGAAAATAGCCACTAACTTATTTGCTATTGACACTTTCGCCACAAAAGTTTTATTCTACCTGATTTTAACCTCATTTAGTGTTAAAATAAATGTCTGTATTGCTCGTAATTGGTAAAAGATAGGAAATGATATTTGTATTTAGTTATGTATTGTTAGATAGATTTGGAAAAGAGTTGTTAAAGTCAAGAATTAACTTTTTAATTGATTTTAAAAAATTTATTTGATTTATACAGTTTTGTGGAAAATTCATTAAAATTGTGATTTGTGTGTTTGAAGTTACGGGTTGTGTAAACCGGTAACCGAGATTGTTGTTGGGCACGTGACTGAGAAAATGGACACGCAACCCGCAAATTGAGAGTTGCGTAACCTGGTTTGCGGTTGGGTATACAAGTCAGTTTTGGATAAAATGCATTTTTTATCAGTTTTAAATAACATTTTTGGGCTCTAACTAGGGGTTGGTATTACTACTTTAAAGAGCATGATTAAAACATTTGATAATGGATGATCTCGAGCAGTTGAAGCATATTATTACCTATGCAAAAATACATAGAGAAATTGAGATCTACGTTACACGCAATGATTTGACACGTCCGTCAAATTCTGAAACAATGATGTCGTTACTCATTTCTAAGATTATGACCGGCTCTTCAAGCGTAAGATAGTTGTTCGAGTAGTTAATAATCACTTAGTGTGTTGTATTGTTTTTGTAATGTGTTAAAACCTTATCTAATGAAATGTTTTAGTCTTTGTCATACACAACAATGTGAACAATAAGGAAAGATACTGAAACATATATACAATCAAAAACAACTATAATCCCAATACAAATACAATATCATACATATCGAATACAAATACAAGGCCCAAATAGAATCCCATAACTCTAAATATACTAATATCAAGCGATGTCCGGTGGTGGCTGCAGTGGCTTTGTAGGAATGTGAACATAGTGTGCCCTGAATAATGTATTGAGCATCCTCAATCTATAAGCCCAAGCGAGGTCCCTCGTCTACCCACTCTCCTTTAACTCTATTTTGGAAACCACCTTTTCCATGTTCTTACATACGCAGACTCCGAGTGGGCCATCCTGTGAAGGTAAATCATGATAGGTTATGTACACAAATTTAAAAGGATAATGCAACATTGTCTTCCACCCAGTATTCTCCCAAAAATTTATAATGTCTATACTCTTTGAGACGATCAGCAAATTCACTCAATGCCTCAAGTCGAACTTCCCTTTTACAGATACATTCCGCACTATCGTATATCATGACATCGAGCTGGAGAAAGATCAAACTTAAATAGGATTCATCTGTATACCCCAGACAATGGTCCCAATCTTGTGCTTCTCCAGTAACCATCTCGCTAATGGCACCCTTCTTATTCTCATTCTTTCTTAAGACCTTGAGTACGTCCATGAAATATATAGGCATAATTGTTATCAGCTCCAAGTGAATAGTAGTCATGCAAACAAGAGAGTGGTTGGTCACATATTAAAAGAGTTGTTGACCAAGAAAGAACGTGTATATAGAGGCAACGACATCCAACTTGGCATGACTGTGCATTTCGGAATCAGCCTTACCTACAACCAAGCTTAGAGGGCAAAATGTTATGCCATAGAGTTGTTAAGAGCTACTCTCCAAGAATCATTTTGACTGCTTCCCCTTTATTTACACTACCTGAAGCTGACAAACCCTGGGAGCTATACAAATGTGCTTACAAATGGGGAAGATAGATTTTTAATGTGTTACATGTCTATTGGTGCAACGGTACGTAATTATATTTTATTTCTATGTTAGCACATATACATATTCTACTACAATTGATATATTTTTAAATATACTGTTCTTGTAGATACATACCTTTGTTAACCATACGCGCTTAGTGATTATCATAGATATGACACATTTGAAGGGGCTTACTTGACGACTAACTTAATTGCCGTAGCTATGGATGGCAACCATAGCATCTTGCCACTAGCCTACGGAGTCGGGGCAAGAGAGATGACTAATCATTAGACGTGTATCTAGGGAAACTTGTGTGACACTATTGAATCTCATGGTGGGATTGAGGATCTAACTATCATTTCCGATAGGGCTGCTTTAAATGCAACCGACATTTCAACGGTTTTTCATGATGCATATCATGCGTTATGTTTTCGTCATTTGTTGATGAACTTGAGAAGTTAATCTGGTTTGATCAAGTTCTACGAATGGCATTAGTGGAAGATGTGTAAGTCATACCGCGGTTCAGCTTTCGATCACCATTGGGGGGGGGGGGTGATTTCACGGAGCTTGACAAACCTCTTATAATACTCTTAACGATGTTTGGAGAGAAAGATGGTTAAGATGTCATGATACAAGGATGAGATATGCTTACATAACATCCAACAATGTCGAGTCCCTTAACGTACTAAACAAGCATGCACGATAGCTCCCTATCACAATGCTCTTGGAGTTTTTTCGAGCTTCGGTACAACAATTGTATTTCAAACATCATATCACTAGAGCGGGACTTACAATATCTCTCACACCGTATGAAGAATTCAGTTGCAAACAATGGTAGTTGTCCAGCTTACCTTATGGACATGTAATAACAGTGCCACATAAGTACAAACAGGACAATGAAAGATGTTATGTCGAAAGATATTTCATGGCAGAGACGTATCGAGCGGCCTACGCAGAGGTCATACTCCCGATGGGTCATCCTTCAAAATGGATCGATCCAGGTGATCTGTTAACGTGTTGACGTAAGTCATTGTGAAGAGGCAAGTTGGTCATCCACATGGGCATGCTCGTAATCCTTCAAAAGGAGAGGAAAAACAAAAAAAAATAGAAAAAATGTAGCCATTGTAAAGAATACGGTCATAGTCGATCTACTAACAGGGCTACTGAGGATAGAATAGACTAGCCGAGCGAATCAAGTTCCAAATTAAGATCCATAAAATGAAGGGGAATGTTGGATCAGAAGCGTCTCAATCGACTCAGTGTTTTCCATGTGTACATTTGAGTCACCCTTAAAATGATTGAAATGACAATACTTGTATTCCTTATATTTTATTAGTTGTGTTTTATTTGCCCTAGTAATTTTACTTATTGTTCACTTTAAAATACAATTTATTGATTAAAAACATTACAAAAACAATACAATACTACATGATTAACATAAACCTGATTAATAGATAATTGATTACAACAACTAAAACATACATTTATTGATTTAAAAACATTACAAAAACAATACAAAGCTATAAGTTTAAAACGTGTTCATCGATGGGAGAAAAAAAAATGTGTATGAAGGACCAGTGTCAAGATTGAAATGGTGAAACAATTTAGTAAGCAACATGCCATAAGGCAAGGGATTATTGGTGTAGGTAACGACATGATGCATTTATTGATGTTATGATAAAACCTACATCAAAATGTATGTTGTTTTTTATCCAATAAACCATGAGGGTCTCAATGGCATACACAATATGTGTCTCTGTGGAGCGACCAGAGATATTATAATGAACAATATCAAACATTGTCTCCTCAACTTTGGTTTAAGATCAAAGACTTGAATTAGTTTACGTGACTTACATTTACCTCAACTTCCTTCAATGCAAATATCATAAACAATCTGATGCAGATGAGTAATTTGAAGGACTAATGTATTCTAGCTCTTTTTGTGAGCAATATAATTGAAGTCCTCTGCAAGGGAGTTCGAAAAATATATTGAGACTCAAAAGACTCGATTGAAAGGGATGATCGTTTAGCTTGAGTTCAACGATTTTGAAACGGTGGTCAAAACACAAGTGTTCATAGAATTTATTAACGCGGATTATAAAGATTCGATCAAGAAAGTTGATTAGATTACTTAAGGAGCTTTCCTCGAATCTACAAATAACGGAAGTTGAAATGGTTGGACTGATTGACGATTATTCCTTCTTTAATTTCTCTCATCTTGTAGTAGTAAATTAGAAACATAAAAGGATTTTAAACTCTTTTGTGATGGCTCGAAGTGGATGCAATGAAATCGTTTTAAAAGGATAACTCTATCTAATAGAATCCAGAAATTTAAGAAAATCTTATCTAGTTGCAAAAATCATGTCTCAAAAAATCAAATCCTTATCTCAAAAAATCCAAAGTCTTTTGGAAAAAAGTCTTGTTTTTTTTTTTTTGTTTTTCAGTCAACGAAAATAAGAGCGTTTTTTAAAGAAGTAGTGATATACGCTGATGGTCATCTTACCTTAGGGTCATAGTATTTTTAAAAATTTTAACAATCTAAAAAATCTCAAAAAATCTTACTGAAATCAGATAAAAAAGAAAAATTACTAAAAAAATGACCATCAATAACCTGGGCACCCGCAATGCTCTGGGTTGCAAGGCCACGAATTTGACATCGATCAACGTTCTCAGCTACGACCCCTTTCAAGAGCGCGCGTCCAAGCCATGTGGCCGGACATGCAACCCGGGACACGCAACCCGCAAATTGCGGGTAGTTTTCGTGAAAAATTTTTTCGGTATATTTGGTATTTTTTGTGTATTTTGGTGAATTTCCTTTTTCATATTGTAAGTTTTAGCATATCTTAAAGAAATAATGTTTTAATATCTGAATAAACAGTCATAATTATATAATAATATAGAAACTTTATAAATTAATACTCGTGAGACCACTTAAATTTTATTATTTAAAAGAATTATTAATTAATCGATAAGTTAATAATTATTAGTTATTATTTTATTAATTTATAATTAAATGCTCACAAACACCTTTTAAACTTCCATTTAATTATTGTACAATGCATAATAAATGTATCAATGAAAAACTTAATTTGAAAGGGTCTTTCAAGCTTTCACTTTATTGAGAGCGTTATTGGAAACGATAAAGATGTTGAAGTTGATAACGAAAGTTCTACCACGGAGCAACATTCGCAAAAAGAAAAGTGGCTTTCACATTGAATAATTTCTAGTAGACCTATGAGAAAACAACAACATGAGTTCTTACAATGATAAGTAAAATTAGAGACGATATTCAAGGTGGAATTGATTTCAACAAAAAATAAAAAATAATTGTGTAGTTTTGAAGAAATATTTACAAATCATTCATTTAATACTAAGTTTATAACAAATGATTAATTTATATTTTACATGGGATCTATAGAAATTATAAAAAAGTGTATTATCTTATAATTTTAGCAAATTATTAATTTAGCACCATATCCCAAAATCGAAAGCTACAAAAAATATTAATTTAAAAAGTTTATAAATTAATCGAGTATTAATTTATCAAGTTTCTACTGTATAATAAACTTAATACTTTCATCTTTTGCGTGCTATCAAATTTAAAACAATAAAAATATATTATATCTTATCCTTGTGATCGAAATTCACAAAAACCTCAACACTATCTTTCTGTATTCTTAAATTTTTAGATTTCAGATAACACACTAACCTCATTTACAAAATTATTTTTTTGAAATAAATTATAAGGAAAAATTAAGTTTCCCTCCTTATATTAACGAACCTATAAATAACAACTCCAGCTCTTCTTCCCTCACTTTAATCTCTCCACTCAATCACACACATCACACATACAAGCTTCAACCCCATGGATAGAATGAAGAACTACTTCTACAAGTCGTCCAATCCTACTGTCATGTACAGTGCTGATCCAATATCCGATTACGCACATGCACACCTTTGTATGGTACGATCCATTAATTAATCCTTTTACAATAAAATTCTAGTTGAAAGTTTGACCTACACGTAATTCGGTTTGTTGTTAACTATCGTTTTAGGATAACATTTATTAGAAAATTTGAGCTAAAGGTGATTCGGTTTGTTGTGATTAATCGTTTAAGAACATTCTATTAGTAAATTTGAGTAGAGGTGATTCGGTTTGTTGTTGATTAGTCATCTTACGTTAACATTCTATTATATTGCATTATCTTTTACAAAAACTGTTACTTAGATTTCAAAATTGGACTATGTCATACCTATATCACTCGTTGATTTCAAATTCTCGATTTTGAATCCACGATCCTTTTAATAATGTTAATTAGTCTTTTAATGAGTGGAAAGTGTGACTTAGAAGAGATTAGGTTTGTGTCATCTACTGAGAAAATGGTTGATAATATTTCCAAACTATTTATATGTTAGGTTTGTAGATCAAAATCAAGGTTTCAAAGAAAGATTATTGTAACGGAAGCTAAAACATAACTTGATCATATTATAAGACGTTTTTATAAAACCCTCCAAGATCCATTTATATGTTCATTAAGATTAACAACGATAGGGGTTTTAAAGATAAACAACATTTGAAGTCTTTGAAACCTCTTGGAAGTAGGGTGTTGATGAAGATGAAGATGACAAGAACTCAAGACAAGAGTTGCTCTATAGCAAGTTCACCAAATAGCTTTTGAATCAACACTAGATGCTAGTCTATAATCCCTTGTATGAACAAACTCTTAAGCTCTTAAGACCAAATCAAATTTGTCTAAAAGAGAGTCAATGTTTCACACTATTATAGCACTAACTTTTAGCAAGAGATGAAGAATGAGAGAAGTATTGAGGTTCAAGGTTTTTGGCACTCAAAGAAGTAGTGAAGATTGCATGTAGTCTTATGCATGCACGGACTAACTTAAACATTAAGTCCCATACTTGAAGATCATCAAAGTATGGACAAAAGGCATGACACATTGATTAGCTAGCAAGCTTCTCACCATCAAAGGGAAGCTCCCTTTGATTGTCCCACACTTCCATATTCACCTTCATGTTGTGTACAAGTTTTAATTCTCAAACCCTTTAGGTTCAATAAGTTGTACATGACATTTATAATCATATCATATGACTTCTAATGTGTTATAGGCCTTGGAACATTATTATTTTAACAAAATATTAATTTCCAATTAGTACAAGGATTATTGATAATTAGCAAGAATCAATTTCTTGCAATTAATCAATTAGGGTTTATATGATATTGGTGTGACCCTATAGGATCATATGTTATTAGTAATATTATTTAATTATGACTCTTGAGCATATAGATCCAACATTATTTATGTTATACGTTAATTACTCATTTTGTTCAGTTTCATTTTTAGCTTAAGAAGAGACTCGTAAATGTGCTAAAAGATTTTGATATTCTGTCCTGCGAAACTTAAGAAGTTGAGAGTAGAGTTTCAATTCAGGCCTACAAATTATGAAATTCCGATTAGTTTATGTATGTTACATAGAATTTTTATGTTTTGAATTATCGGGTTTTATGAATAATCACCTTGATTTGGTGAGATGTGTATTGATCAATATATAATACAAGTTACAAAAGGTAAGAGATAAAAACAAAACAAACTTTACTGTAATACATGATACACACAATCGGTTCCATTAAACTAGGATTCTTTTTAATCATTCCTATTACCACTGCAAGTGAAGAGGGGGAGGACCAACACGTAGCTTGGACCGAAAATCTTCAAACAGCGGATGCGGAAGACTTTTTGTGAAGATGTCAGCCAGCTGTAGATGCATAGAGACAAATTTGGTGTAAAGCTTCCAAGATAAAACTAGTTCTCGTATAAAGTGATAGTCAATGTTAATATGCTTAGCTCGCCTATGAGAAATCGGGTTTGACTTAGAAACATAGCACTTCAATTGTTACATAAGAGAGTGGGACGGCCTAAAGGTAATACATGAAGTTCTCGAAGCATATGAGTATCCAGACTATCTCAGAAGCTGTGTTTGCCAACGCCCTGACAACTAGATCCAGAAACAGTAGGTTGTTTCTTGGCACTCATTGAGACTCAGTTATCACCGAGAAAGATAGACTAATCACATGTCGAGTGACGTTTTTCAATGCAACGTGCCCAATAAACATCAAAATAACTAGTTTAACTGACTCACCTGAAAATGATCTTGCATTGGAGCATGCAAAAAATGACTCACCTGATTTACAAATTAAAAAAGATCAGGGTGGGTAATAGTGAGATACTTAGCACCCGCTATAAATTGATAGAGAATGGGATCCGAGAATGGAGCACCCTAACTTGTGAAGTGTGCTGGAGTAGATAGAGGCGTCGCAACTAGTTTAACATCTAACAAGTGAGCACGGGCAAGAATGTCATGAGCATATTTAGATTGACCGAGAAAGATGCCCGAGTCAAGATAGGATATCTCTAGTCCAAGAAAATAATTTAATTTTCCGAGATCTGTAATCGGAAACTCTTTATTAAGATGGGTAATAAAATATCGAATAAGAGTGGTATGGTTCCCAATTAAAATGATATCATCAACGTGAACCACCAACAAATAGAGAACCGAAGAATCTTTCTTGAAGACAAACAGTGACGTTCCGGCTCGACTACAAGAGAAGCCAAGGCTGATGAGAGACGAACTCACACGTTGAAACCAGGCCCGAGGAGCCTGTTTAAGCCCATAAAGAGCTTTCTTGAGATGATAAACATGATTTGGAAACTAGGAGTCAACAAACCCCGATGGTTGTTCTATGTAAACAACATCGGTTAAGATGTCGTTTAAGAACACATGTTTCATGTCTAATTGATGAAGATTCCACTTATTAAGTACAACAAGAGAAAGAATATTCCGAACTCTACAAGCTTTGACAATGGGGTATAAGTAGCAGAGAAGTCTAGGCCCGGGACTTGAGTAAAGTCTTGAGCAATGAGACGGCCTTAAATTTATCTATGGTGCCATCAACATGAAATTTCGTACGAAATACCCACTTGTAGCTGGCAACATTAGATCAAGTGGGACGAGGAACAAGATCCCAAATAGCATTGTGTTTCAAAGCAGCCATTTCATCACACATTGCAACATACCATTTTGGATCTTTTGTAGCGGTTTTGAAATCTTTTGGGTCCTTAGAAGCAAACAAGGCTTGATGTAGAGCCGGTGAAGAAACAAGAGATAAATAGGCAATGTGATGTGGTTTGAAAGTCCAACCTTGGATCGGTCACAATAGGATGACTTGATGTAGAAGTTGTCGTGGGTGCAGCAGGCTGCGATTGTGAGGGCTGATCAACAGAAAGAGCAACATGCAGTGCACCCTTGAGATGGTGTGTCAGTTTATAAATCACAAGGAGCAACAGGCGTAGGGTTAGATACTGCCATAGATGGACCCATAGAGGAAGAAGGCTGATGCAGTACAAATAAACAAACACAGACTAAACATGTTAATTCACAGAATACCAGGTTAACCTCTTCCAAGACACGTTGATTCAAAGAATACTGCATTAGGGCTTATTCAACTCAAATGATGAACACAATTTGAGAGAAATTTCAAATTTCATAAAAATGAAAACTAACTGTTTCATGAGTACAACCAAACCCAAGAAAAGAAGCAGAAAATTTGAATGGGCCTAAAATGAGCTACGGGTAAGCCGCCTATGGCAGCTTAGAACGCTAGAAACACAAGGGCCCGATCATGAGCCTCTAGAAATACAAGGGCTCGATTCTCCACACTAGGGCTCAAATGAAAAGCAGATCAGATTGTGGTATATGTGATGATTAACAAGCTAATACACAAGCATGGGAAATAGACTTCGGAGCTTTAAATTTAATTTTGTAAAGAAAATCTTACTTACTTTACTTTTGTGGTTTACTTGAAAAAAAGGCGTACATAACATGCTTGCAACAGTGTATTTCAAATCACTAACTCCTTCAATATAACTATCAATCAGTTATGATTTTGGTATTTTTTTTTATCGATTCTCCTAATAGCTAACATGCTTCGCCAGTCTTGATATATTCTTGGTTCATAACTAGGTTCATACATATGCAAGATACTCTAAATTGTGCTACTTCACCTATACATATCCATGATTACATCCACTATAATTTTCTTATTCTATTTCCTCACTAGGAATTATTAGGAGATTCTAGAAGGATCCAACTTGATGTACTGGAGTGCCACAATTTTCTTTAAGTGTTATTGTTGCAGCAAAAGTCGCAATGCTCCACTGTCATCGTCAATCCATGACACAATACTAATGTAAGACACATTTTAGTCTGAAGATCATTAAATATCATATTTGAACCTCGGTCATGCTTTGCTGTAGCTTCTATCGACCAGTTTACTAAGGAACGGGTCAATTTGGTTGTGTTTTTGGCCAAATGCGCAATATAAAAAAACCTTACACTCCTACCTATAAAAAGTAACGGTTTAAGTAACACATCACTTATTATTTAACACCTAGGATCTATTATGTGTCACGTGTTTATTGTGCATTAACCCTTGACTATCTGTTTGGATATATTTGGCGATTCCTTCAAGCTATAGACTACAATGATACTCAAGTAGATACCTGGATTAGAATTATCATAGATGATATGGCAATGCTTTCCAGGAGTGCTACTTCGGTAGTGAGAAAATTCTACTTTTTTACGTTGATGGGGAGGAAAACTCTGGTAAGTTTTCATGCAATTTTGTATTTGAAAAATTGTTATTTGTACTAGATGTTACCATTTTTCTATATTATGAATATTGCTTCTTTCTTTCATCCTTTTAATTGGAACAATTCACTTTGTTGCAGGGTTGAAAGAATTTTTTGTGAGATCAACAATAGTCTAATGAAAATTTCACGTAGTCATTACGTTAGATCTTAAAAGGATTCCTTTAGTGCTGTCAAGGATTAGTGCATTGACCAGTCTTCTGGTTGGTTTACTTTAATATAGAAGTTGGAATGAACTTGATGGTTATTATATTTAAAAGGCATATACATTTCTGCGTTCAGTGTAACCGACCAGTGTTTGACGTTTTTTTGAACTGATCATGCTAACTTTAAATCTCAGCCTCATTAAGTTACCTATTTGGAAGTCGTCGAATCATTGTTGCATATTAGAATTTATTCATTACATAATACTTATTATTACCCAACTAACTATATATGTATTTGAAAATTGTTATTTCAGAGGATTTACAGGTTTGGTGGTCAACCAAATAAGGGTCACCATCTCAAGAAGCATCAACTCAGTCTGAGGTGATAAGGTTCAATGACTTCACTGAAATAAATTGCGTTTATGCAACAAATTGCATACTCTAGAAAGATTGGTAAGCATATTGCATCAAAGGGTTAAAAGTATTATAAACACAGGTAAATATATTTTTTTTGTTAAAGTTTTTACTATTCATGTATGTTGCCATTTGTGCAATAGTTGAATTAAACAGTGTTTATGTGTGATGCTTGGTTGTGTGTTCTTTAAATTTAATATACACTCATGGTACATTATTAGATCTTTGATATATAGTGTTAGAAGAAATAGTCTTCCAAAACAGATATTGTCTGTAGTTTTTGTTGACGAAAAAACATCATGCTTTCATTGTCTTTTTTCCTTTCATTTCAGTATACCCTTTGAAAGCACCAAATTTGTTTATATAACATTATAATCTAAATATATGAATAATTACGAGCCATTTGACCCATTCCTTTTTCTACTATTTTTTTAGTGGTTCTTCTTTCAGCTAGTTTTTCATTCGACCTGTCTGAGAAACACCATGACCCAATCGGCTCATGCAGTCATGCTTAAGCAGATCTGTTAAAAATTGTCACCTCTAGAAAGCACTGTTATCTCTACCTTGCTCATAGAAAGTGGGGTTGTGATCATAAAGGTAACTAATAACCATGGGCGGATCTACCAGGCTTGGCATGTCTCCCTGATATATAATTTTGTTATGAAATCAAAATACCTCTTTCTCATTCAGCATTTATTGGTCCTTTACAAATTTGCAGTTAACTTAGTTTTCATCTCTATTATGATTTTTACAGAGTGCTTGAGAAGAAAACATGAATATAATAAGGTCACACTAAATCACATAGGGTGTTGGTTCTTTTGAGGCCTTGATTCAACAAAAGTTTCTCAAATCAGCTTCGGGACTGGCGACTCCAAGGTGCAGCCCTTTGAGCTGAGGGTGTGCACAGAGAATAACAAAAGCCCATGATGCAGCTGCAATGTTCATGTTCATTGGTTCCAATTTGCAACTTATTATGAAATCTTATCACTTTGGATACTTCGACTGTTAAGATAATATATCTTAGGGTCAATCGTTCATAATAACAAAAGTTTTGCTGTGAATTCCTAATGTGTTCAATGTATCTATGAATAGTCATAACTACTACTATCAAACTCGTCATCAAAAGTTGAGGTATATATATGATATGATATATGATAAAGTATTATGATTATGCAAAATGTTCTTAGGTATATATGACACGAATATCAGGATGCATTTGTATTTATGGTTTGTTTTATTTAAATATATATGATATATGATACTGTATTATGATTATGATTTGTTTTAATTATTTAGGTATATAGTGTTTATATAGTAGCCAGTTAATTGGGCAACGTTTGAGTATCAAACTACTCAAACTAGTTAGTATATTATTATTTTTACCAAATAATTTTTTGAAACCAGTATGTTCCTTATTATAATTGTTAAATTATAATTTATGTTAACTCTTTTCTAATATTACTATTATGTAAGAATAGAAAAACGTAACATTTGAGTCAGATTTTAGAGTATTTTTTTTTTATTCTAACACTTAACTTATTTGTATTGAAATAGTTAATGAATTAATCGAATTTAAGTTGCTTTCGTTTTAATATTATACTCTCTTAGTCTCAAATTTATAGTTCACGGATAAAAAATACACATTTAAAAAATACAATCATTATACTCAATTTTTTATAAAATGACAGTTTTATTCTTAATTTTTCGAACTCCTTTTAAGATCATATCTATAATCAACTAAATTTGATTATTATATTTATTTATTTTAAAAGGTGAACAATTAAATTGAATAAAGAAAACGCAAACTATAATTTATAACGGAGTGAGCAGTTCAATTAACATTTCCAAACCTAAATAAACCAACTAGCCCCAACTAGTCGTAGGGAAGCGCGAATATCTTTGTTTTGTTAAGTACATCAGCTTGCTCAACCTAATAAAAAACAAAATACTGTAATGACCTCTTAAAATAATAACAAAAAACGCCAAAAATATGATGACACGTGTAAGAAATTGCTTTATTCAAAAGTTTCCCTCTCTTATTATAACAAAGCTATATAACTAAAATAACCGTCGCTCACATCATTCACCTCTCTCTTCACTCTCTCACACAAACACACTTTTCTACGCACATCTACGCAATCACAAACTACAACGTGATGAATAGACTGAGAATCTATTTCAACAAGCCGTGGAATTCAACGGTGATGGAGGATGCTACTCCGTTACCGAAACTCGTACATTCATACCTTCGAAAGGTATAATTCTATCAATATCTTAGTTTAATCATCTTACGATTATTTTTTGTTATAAAATGTGAATTAGAAGTGATTCAATATGTATATTGCATTCTCTGTTGTGAAAACTGTTAATTAGAGTTCAGAATTGATTTTGTTAATTAGAAGCCATTAGGTTTGTTTGTTTGTGTTCTCTGTTTCGAAAATTGTTGATAAGATTTCAGAATTAGTTTATGCTGTACAATTGACCTTCGTTGACTTCAGATTATGTATTTTGTGTCCGTATGATCCTTTTAATCTATTAATTGGTACTTATACAATAAATTTCCGTTAGAAAAAGTTATTCCGTTTGTTTATTGAATAATCTGTTGTGAATATTGCTGATAGGATATATAGAATTGTGCTCTGTTATAAGTTTATCACTTGTTGCTTTTAGAATGTGTATTGTGGATTAGTATGAATATGTTAATTAGTCTTTACATTGTTTGGTCCTTCTGAGAAAATTCTAGTAGGAGAACTGAGTTCAGATAGTTTTGGATCATCTGTTGCTAAACATTGTTAATTACATTTCATAATTGATGGTTGATATACGTTTATCACTCATTAATATCGATCTATTATACATAGAATGTTTTCGTAGACTTGATTAGTTACGGAATTAGTTTAAGATGAGAGTGTGAAATATGTCAACTTATTGTCATTTTCTGTCTTATAGAGTGGACTGTGAGTTCGTTGTTTTTAATATATGGAATGTAATTGAATACATTAAACGGTTTGAATATTCCATTAGTTGTTTTAGAATGATATGCAAGGATTTGACTCAACTGTAAGGTTCTGTTTGGTTTATTTTGTTCTGGAGTTGTGTGGCGAATTACTTTTTCAGTCCAGTGGAATTTGGATTCTGAAGAATTTTTCATTCCTGTTTCTGTGTTAGCTGATGGAACTGGAATATGTGGCGTCAGTTTTGTATATTTATCACTATTTGATTTGATGAGTTGAATTAGTCCTTTACATGTTGTAGACTGTAAGAAACAAATACAATTGCAGTGTTTGTGAATTATGATTGTTTCCCTATGACTTATCTTTTACAATGCTAGAAAATGAGAAAAAAAAAAAGAGAGGTTATAATTTTAAATATCAACTGATTTGACTTCGGAATGTCAAAATCAAAGGAAGTTTTGCACTCTGAAGTGTGAGGTCTCTAGTCTCCCGCTACATGATTTGTATGTAAGATCCATACAATTGTCAGATCCATTTCCCAGTTAGATAATTGCCTGCACTATACTTGAACAAGCGATTTGCAGATTTCTATAAGAAAAATTTGTTACCATTTGATTCAGTGCATCCACCATATATTTAAGTTATTATAAAGTTACAAGATTAAGTTTCTGGTTGTTTATCATTTCGTTAAATGACTCTGTAGTTTTTGATTTGGTATAGGTGTACTCGTTGTTGCTTGCCATCACTTTAGTTTCATCCTTGGGCCTCTATTCGCATCAGATTCATAACATAGGCGGTTGGACAACAACACTGATATTTGTTGCAAGCATCACTTGGCTATCCAAGATTCAGCCATGGAGGCAGGTATGTAAATCTCATTCATTGTGCATTCTCATCATTCCATGCAAATTTTTCTTAATTTTAAATGACTAGCTATGCATATTGAAATCACAACTTAATTGACAGATATCGAGGTTTGTGCTCTTGTTAGCAGCTGCGTATTTTTTATGGGCTTCAATAGGTCCTCTAATCAATTTCATTGTAGTTGTTGATCATAGGTAACATCTTACATTGCCATATTCTAGTTATTAGGAGTCAGATGAATTCTTAAATGTATACCAACTTAGTTTCAATTTCTAATCTGATTTACGTCATATTAATATATATTCAAGACAAAAATGCTATTTTCTAGTACAAAGTCCATGTTTAATCCCAATATGTTCCTGATTTACATTAACTTGTCCACCTCAGTGATATTACAAGAGTACTAGATGTGGCTTCTGTGTTTTTCTCCTGTTACTCGGTATCAGTCTTGGTTAATGAAAGGAGAGACCTCATCTATGGACTTTCTGAGTCTTTGGTTACAACTTTAGTCCCTGCATGGATGGTCATTTCACCAACATTAACTGAACTAACCATGGTAAGCTATACTCTATATTACAACCTACATTTCGTTCAATAGGATAACATAACTAAATTACAAAGTGTCTTTGAACAAGTAATTAAAAAAAAACAGTATTCAACTATGCAGCTATGAACACCAAAATTGCTTATGCCACTTTATACTTCACTTTCTTCCGAGATTACACTCAAAGAATGTCCCACTATAGATCATAGACATCCACACATCATATACTTACCTATTAACTCATTGACTCTTTGTTCTTAACAGCCAGCCTGCTATCTAGGCTTGCTGATTCTATGGTTCACTGAAGTTTTTATCCATACTTTCACCGGACAAAAGTTCAAGATCTGTTTTACTTTTCTCATACAAGTAGCTTGGTTTTGGTACTTAAGGCACCACTATACTTTTGGTCTCTTGGAGTTCTGGGTAAGCCACTTTACTTGATATAAAAGTCAATAAGGGAAATAAATAGCTTCTAAAAACTAAACCACTAACTCAACCAAAATTATGAAGTTACAAATATCTTTAGTATAATTTATATGAACCGGAGGTGGAGGCGGAAATCAACTCATTCATAAACCTTATGTTGTGTTTTATCTCAAACATGTCAAATAGAACTTTTTAGCAAAAAAGGGAACGGGCCAAATGGGTCGAACATGTCAAACGAGCTTAAAGTCATTCAAAATCTATGTGTATAGCCACCTAAATCCTTTTAGTCAAATAATTATATCATTATTGTAATCAGATTGCTTTTGAAATCATAGATAACATAGTAGTTATTCGAAGTCTTTCTAGGAAAGGCACAAATAACTGTTTGCGGGTTGACCAGACTTTTTGACATAGTACTAAAAATGACGATTTCAACCCGATCCCGTTTTGACCCTTTACCCAGCACGCCAGGCCCACCATCCTACCACCTCTATATTAATAAACCTCAACTTGTAAGACAACATGTTGTATTTACAATCAGAACTTCGTTAAGAAAAGCACACCCAAAATGCACGAGTTTCAACTTTCTAGGCCACTAAGGCCAGGACTTATTTCTGGCAAATTTGAGATCATATATACGATGAAGCTCAAAAAGATCCAATTGGGATATATCTTTCCATTAATTATATTGCAACTATGTATAGACTTTAACTGTGATATATTCCCTTGTGTAGCTCATCTATTTACTACTTTGGCCATTTACCATTACCATGAGGATGCATAGCCAGGAGTCCATCTATATAGTTAGTCATGGCGAAAATAACATTACCACCATAGCTTTCTTCATTGATTTCCCTGCTCTTACTGCTCCTAGGCACAAAGGTACCAATCAATTCAATTTTTAGTAAAATTAACTTAACTTTTTTGTTAAATTATTGAAATGCTAATTATGAGTTTTTTTCCTTCTTGGGCAGGCGGTGTTATGCTCAGGAATATTTGGGGATTTCTGAGCCGTCGGTAGTTGAGCACTTCACTAATTGTGTAGTTGTGCAGATACTTTATTTTGGGTACAAAGAAACTGCCATACTGATCAGACTTTTACACGCTTTACATTTGGATGTGCACCAATAGACATAGACAATGTTGGGTATTCTAGATGAATGATTCCAATTCTTCTAGAATACCAGAATATCAGCTTGAAACAATGAAACTACTGAACTTTTGTCACCGTCGACTGACGTATATTGTGATTAACTAGCTATTACTTAATCATAGGATGTACTTAGGAGTTGGGACCTTTAGTTTATCTACATTCAATCTTAACCAATTAAATATAAAATGATGAAACTACACATTTTCAGGTTATGATAATCCACTACAAAAAGATTGACTTCTTTTTAATACATTAGATTTAGAGAAATAAGACAATTTTTATCTTATCTCAATGCTTGAGCATTGTTTATTCATCCCTTTCGGTTCCTATTACATATAACACCACCTTAAATCTTGCTTACAGATGCTTCTATTTTTTTATGTTGTATTTTACTAATAGGAAGTTGAATAGGTATATTAGACTATCGTAGCTATATGAAGTTGTTTTTACTTTTTACGGTTGGTGTATAGAAAGATATGTGAAATCAAAAATTAAAAAGGTTTATTATTTGGTTATGTATCGAACTTTACATTTTTTACTATTGTATTTAATTACTTTTCAATGGTGCTATTGTATGTATTGAACATTACAATTTTGTATATCGTATGTAACGGGTGACCGGATGAGTAGGTACCCGATTTTTTCTCTTAAAAAAATGCATATTGTACGTATTGAACTTTATAAAAATGTCTATTGTATGTATCGAACTTTGTAAAAATTATCTATTGTATGTATTGAACTTTGTAAAAATGTCTATTGTGTGTATCGAAACAGGTATTTTTCAGTCATTTGGTCACCCGTTACATACAATATACGAAATTATAAAGTTCGATACATACAATAACACTTTTGAATAATTGTTACATACAATAACAAAAATTATAAAGTTCGATACATAACTGAATAATAAATCAAAAATTAAACTACATTAAAAAATTGATAGTGGTTGATATAATTCTTCTAACCCCACCATTATAAATCTTGGCCAATTAGGTCTCTCATAGATTTTGCAAAATGGGTGGGTGGTTCACGAGAATGTTGGTGGACCGATATTACATATTTCCTAATGACCATATATCAAATTCTGTTTGTTTCCTCTATAAAAGGAATTTGAAATTATAATAGAATTTAACATGTTAAGATTATACCTCTTGGTCGTTACAGATTATACTAATTATAAACATAAACAATAAATAATAAATTAACAAATTCAGATTTAAAACAGATATTTTATTCCATTATCGTATTCATCATTACATCTACTAGGCAGCACTAATCAGTAATCTTAGCAGCAACGTTTTTGATGCAAGGTCCTCATCTTCAACCTCTGAAATCATGCGCATCCTTTCTTCATTCATTACAACAAATAAACAAATTAAGATTTAAAAAAGATTATTTTATTCCATATATCATATTACTTTTATCGTAACAACATCACATCTATTAGGCATCTGAAATCTCAGCAGCAAGATTCTTAATAGCAAGCTCCTTATCTTTAACCTCTGAAACCCTACGAACTCTTTCTTCATTCACTTTGTCTACCCGCTTCAACAACACCTCATTGCTAGCATTTGCTTTAGCTAGCTTTGACTCGATAGGTTTTGCAAACACTTTCAATTCCTTAGCGATCTACATAAAACGAAATAAGAAATAAATTAAATTAAATTATGTTCAGGGGCGGAACCAGAATCAAATGTCACGGGTTGCACACATTTATATATAATATTAATTAAAATAAAACATTAAAAGAAATTTGAGGTTATTAAAAAATAATATTTTGAAAACTGGAACCGTTGTAGTATAAATTTGAAAGTAATTTCACATCTACTATAACAAATAATATTAGAAAAAAGATTACATTACATTTAGTAGTAATGTAATTGTTAAGTCATGATTACTCCTATGATGATTTCATGATGACAATAACTATATAAGTATGGTGGGATTTCTTTTTAAAAGAAATGAAATTCGCTTTGAATAAGCCAAGTCTTTTGTATGCTGGCTGCAAAGGAGTTACATTTGTTTAGTTCACCCAGCAGACAGAACTGCTAGTTCACCCAGCAGACAGAAATCTTCGAAGAGCAACCAGCTCTGAAATATTCAAAGTCTTATATCACATACATGTTTAAGTATCCTTCAGTTAAGCCGTGGAGACTTTCTTTATTTGTCAAGATCAAGTTTGAACATTGGAATGAAGACCCAGCATAGGGTTCATTATCCCAGTTCACTCAGCACTGAAACTGAAGAACACTTGAGTTATAACATATTCAAGTGATCATGCTTTTAACTCTTAGGGAATGTTTGTGCATAGCAAAATGGCATCTTCTGAGGTTGTACTCAATGTACATACCTGCTATTCTTGGCTCCTTATGCACAGCATGTCTCCTTATCATGGTCAGCCTACAAGACAAGAATGCAGTGTACTTTCTGACAGACTGCCAGACCTGATCGTGCAGACTTCATCAGAACACACAAGCAAGCATGTCTGAAGTCAACCAATGAAGATGAAGACATCTGGAAAACATTCATTGGCTGATCAAGTTTCAAGCATCACGCAAGCTCTACTATAAATATCAGACTTGGGTTACAAAGCCTAAGTGTGAGTGTGCGAGTGAATCAGCAAGAATTCTTAGTGAATCAGTTATAGTTCATAGAGCATTTGTGTTAGCAGAATTGTATTGCTTGTAATCAGCTTTGAGTCTGTTCTCAGCTGATCTTAGTAATAGGATTTTGTATTCAATTAAGTTAGAGATTCCGCATCTAACTTGTAATTCTTTGATTTATCAAAATAAAAGAATTATTTGAAAAATCTATATATGTTCCTATTATACAACTAAGTCTGATTCACAATTTCAATTGAGAAAACGAAAAAGTTGTATTCACCCCCCCCCCCCCTCTACAACATTGTTGTTAACCTTTGGGACCAACAGTAATAATAAAAATTACTACTAAAATTAAAAAGTTATACAAAACTAAATATCTTTTCTACCGAAGCAGCTCATCGACGGCTTCTTGGAAAATGTCGGGAGATTTTATTGGAATTATGCCTTTGACGCGTTCCGCGATACCTAATACCATCGCGACATGATTTGATACGAAATGTTAAGGAATACTAGATGGAGTTCCAAGTGTTGCTGGAGACACAACTTAGCCTTCCATTTTTTTTTCTTTCTGAAATTAGGATATTTGCAAATGCAATGAAGACGGAATGCGTGTATATATACAGTGTTGAGCTCAACACTGATTGGTTGATCTTTTTGGCCCAGGGATCATCATCTAACACCGTCCACTAGCCATGTAGGAAATCAAACACTACTCCAACGGTCGTGCAGTAATAATGCGGAAGCTTCTTCTCATATTTTTATTTTTTGTTTAATTACGATCATAGACTCTAATTTTAATGCTTCAAGGATGAAATCAGCCCACTAGATATATTTAGTCCGTTTTGCAAGCCCAATATCGAGGCCTTATTTTGGTTCCTACAGGGACCAACCGCATTATATTATTCGGGTGTTGGTTGTTGGTATTGTTATTGATAGTATGTTATTTGTTGTTGCATAGTTTGTGGACTGTATGGACTACCAAAATCGGGTATGTCGGATGACGGGTTTGAGGATGTTGATTGTGGTGAAAACCGGTTCCATTTTGAATGTAAGTTGTATGGGTTGTTTCGGTTGTTCGACATGTTGAATTATAGTGAATAATAGTTTTTGAGTTTGTGAAGAGAATTTGTAGATGAGAAAGAGCCTTTTGCTGTGTTTAAAATTGCTTTAGAAGTGTTGTATTTATAGATGAAAAAATAGGATTTTAAAAAAGAAAGAAATATTTTTTATTTTTTTTAAAAAAGGCCATATGACTGTTATTTTCAATTCTTTTTAATCAAACTAACGGCTACATCCAACAATATATATATATATATATATAACCGGGACACAACGTTCCAAAATTTAATTTTGATTTTTTTATTAGTTAAAAAATTCAAATAATTTAATAAATAGAAATAAATTACAAAAATAAATTAACTAAAAGAAGTAAATTCATTTAAAATAAAAATTAAATTACAAATGCTGAAAAATATAACTTAATTTAACTCGATCCACTTAAATCTCAATCGATTTAGCCCAATAGAAATAATTTAAAAAATAAACCCAATTTTATAAATTGAGCCCAATTTAAATTAGCCCAATAAAACTCTAATTTGATTAGTCTATCTCCCCTATCTCGTGCATCTTTTTCTCCCTCCCTCTCTCTTCTGCATCTTCTTCTTTCTCCATCTCCTTGCATTTTCCTCTTCTTCATTTTTCAAATAAAAAAAATAACAAAAAAGAAAGAAAAACAAAGTAAAAGGCCAAGAAAAAGGAAAACAAAAAAAAAAAAACTCTAATAACGTCTCGGGTGAGACACTGTGGTCGGAACACCCTTACTATTTTGTGTAATCTTTTGCATACATCTTTTAATTTTAGGAATTGGTTCATGTAAGAAAATGGAGTTAGTAGAGAAGTGGAAGAAGAGATTTGAACTATTAGATTATGAAAAAGATCAATGACTCAGATTTAGGTGGTAGTATTTCTGTAAATAAGTAAAACTTTTGTGACATTTAGCAAAACAACTAAATAGATCTAGAAAATCTAAACTTTTCTCAAATTACACATTTTTCATCCCCACCTTCTTCTCTAAATCTCCGGCGATCGGAGAAAGTTTACTTGGATTTTTTAATCTAAAATGGCTAAAAAACAGTACTCTGTTAGTTTTGTATTTTTGATGTATCATTTTATAACTTTGATGCACCAACTTTTAACATTGTGATGCACCTGGAATTTAACACTATAAGCTGATTTTTAACACCGTTATGATTATGAATTTGAAATAATTATGTACCTGAATTTTTAACTAACGCATCGTTAGAGTGTTTACATATAGTTTATAAGTTAGTGCATTAAAGTTCAAAAAGTTGGTGAATCACAACTTTAAAAAATTAAAAAGAGTGATAATGTTTATGTACCTATTCTTATTGTAATTTTATTAAGGGGGAGGAAGTCAATGAGAAAATTCTTTATCAACCAGAGTAAAAAATTGTGTGAAAAAAGAAATCGTGTGATTTTGATTCTATATTGATGTATCACAATAATAATTTTTTATTTTATGAGTGTTCAACTCTGTTACATTAGAATAATAAAAGTTGATGCTTAACATTGTTAAGAAACGGTAAAATAAGTTTAAAAGAAAAAGTACCCTTTTTTTTTCAGCAACCAGATTTTTGTGGTGGCGGTCTGCGACTGAATTCCAACAGCTAGTGGCGGCGGCCTGCAACAGTGGGCAGAAGTGGTAGTGGTGGAAGTTGTATGAGAAAAAAGATAGTAGAGATTCAATCTAAACTTATTTAATAATTACTTTAAATTAGATTTACAAATTGACTATACTGTCCTTAATGAAAAAGGTTGAAAATGATATTTTTATATTTCTATTGACTCTTCTTCCTGCCTAGTTTGAATAGCTTCTCCTAAAAACTACATTCTTAGTTTTAGTAATTTTTTTTTGTAAAACTTCTTATGTGTCATTTGACTTTTCTTTCTATTTAATTTAATTTTGGTATAGTTTATAATTAATTTAAAATTACGAAGTAGTCCTCTCATCAAGCATATCACGTCATTACTAAATCGAAGAGTTGTACAATATCCAAATTAAATATTATCGAATTCAAAGGTTATATAAAGTGGCGGGAGAAATTGGAGGGAGGAGAAGAAAGGAGAAGGGTATATTAAGGTACAATTGTTAGTTAGTTACTCATCTGTAACTACTTTAATAAAAAAAATAAAATTATAAGATTATTTGATAAATATATAAGTATAATAATATAGGGAAATGATCTATAAGGAAGCTTTTCAAAATTTGAAGAAGGAGGGAAACAAATCTTAGCCCTTAATTTTTTTATAAAAAAATGTTTTTAACATTCATTAGTGATGAATGTAACATTCATTAGTGATGAATGTTAAATTTTAAAAAATTTATAATTTTTAAAATTCATTTATAATTAAATCAATGGTTGAGATTTGCTTCTTTTATTTCCTAATTTTTTTTCTTCCCTTTTAATCCCACCCTAATAATATAAATATAAGTATAATTTCTATATCTTATCATGTGTCAAAAAAATTTTATCGCGTTTTATATGTTATTTAATAATTAATAATTTAATAATAACACTAAACCAACTATGAATGTTAACATGTATTTGGGAAAACTACATATGTATATTTATATGTACGATTTACTGACACTTGTATACATGGTGGTATTAAATCATAAAGTGATGATAGAATAATTGATTAAAAATTAGTTGTCTAACTTACAAAATTAGGTAGTATCAAATTACAGGTATAACCTGTAATATAAAAGAATTTATAAATGAGAAGTTCAGAAAAAGTTAAAAAGAAAATCCATTTTTTAGTCACTTTAATTACACTGTATTGTAATTTTTAAAGTACCAATTGGCTAGTCCTAATTGGCTAATTTCATCACATAGATGGATCTAATACTTTTTAAGGTATTGAACTTTTAAAATACTATTCAGAAATAGAAGATGGACACTATTCAATGCACACAGAAAACTCATACAAAGGTACACAATGTGATGCTCCTAAATACAATCTATAGCCTATTGAACACAGCAGTACAATTTGTTTCTTCATCTGCATACGTGCAATGCATTTGTCAATTAGATAGAGAAAATAGAATAAACAAAAATGCATATTTGTAGAACAATTTACATTTTCCAAATATGTGTCTTTTAATCACACAATTTTAAGTTAAATGCTACGTTGAAGGAATTACCTATTATGATAATTTTTAAAATATTTATACACTTCATTAATAATCAACATCATTTAATCCATCTTCATGTAGATTAAAATTAACCATAATTATCAACCTTTAAAACCCCAAATACCAACAAATTTAGTACAAAAAAAGACATTGATCATAATGATTAATAAAATATTCCTGTATTTTACATATCCATAAGATTGAGTTTTTGAGCAAAAAGAAAGAAAATAAGGTAATTCCTTCAACGTACAATCCCTGTATTTTTATAGTTACAAATCTAGGATATAATTTCTTAGCATCTATTTTACTTCAAATTTATTTGCCTTTGAGGATTGCACCTGCAAGCAATCATATGGAATTTTACAAAATAAGGTACATCAGCAATTAAAATATTTTCAAAAGTTAAGCTTAAAACATTAGAAAATTATGTATCATCATCACATGGTGCAAGAAGTAAGGAGATATGCACAACTCATTGCTCTAAAGAGTAAAGAGAGTTAAAAGTAACAATCGAATTATGAAGTCTGTTTGTTGTTAATATCGAAGTCGTAGCAAAAGTGTAAAAGGTAAAAGTTTGTTATATTTGTTCTTTAAGTTTTGTGGCAGGTATACGAAGATAAGAAGTTCAAAAGAGCATTCTGCATATCTTGTATCCTTGTAAATATATACTTTGTATTTTATTCTTTTTCAGTTAGTTTTGTTGTATATAAAATAAAAGAAGAGAATTAGGGTTGTGGGTGACGGCCTTGTAATATTATGTACATATTTCCTTCTTAGTTCTTGTTTAGTTTGAGAGAGTGATCATTATCTGTTGATAATGGATCATTGAGTGTTTTGATGTGGTGAACTTTGTTTGATCTTGTTTTTGGGTTTAAGCCCGGTTACGTTTGTGTGCGATTATTGAAAAAAAGTTCTGGTGAAATATTGTTGTTCTTGTTTGTTCAGTAAAATTGTTCATGGTATTAGAGCTACAACTTGAGTAAGTGGTCTTGAAACAGTCTCTTGATCTAGGTTTGGTTTAAGTTTTACTCCAATTGATTTATGGTTTCTTAAATCGATGGTGTTGCGATTTGATTGGGTAACAATCGGGTTCAAGTGGTTGATTAGGGCTTAGTTCTTGGTTAATCAAACAAAGTGATTCTGAGGACCCTAAATCCTCAAGAATTAGGGTTTGTAATTTCTGTAATTAGGGTTTCATTATGTAACCCTAAACATGTTGTGTTCTTGGTAAATCCAACACCATTGGTACGGTCTTCCACTTCTACAACGTTCGTTGACTATTTCGGCGTGGAGTACTTTGTAAATTTCTAAACCCTCTTGTGATTGTAGCAAGTACCTGTTAGTGAGAGTTCATGTGCTCACAGGGATCAACTGCCCTTACTAGTCATACTTGGCCTATAACTAAGGATCTTTATCTGTTCTTTACTACTTCTTGGTTGATATGTATTTTGTGTGCTTATCTGAAAGGTGCAACTTGCTATTTTGGTTATTCTTTACTTTGTGAAAATTACCTAGGGTGTACTAAAAGTTTCTGGTAGAAGAGAGTCCTTCTGTGCCCAACTCTTGACCTTGGCTCCTTGAAGCCTTAAGGAAACTTGATCAAGCACAGTTAGTATGTAGGTCAAAATATTTTGTTTGTTGATTGTTAGATAATACTGTTGTGTGGTTGTTGTTCATTAATTTTTATGTGCCTAATTGAGGTCTATGCTTGACTAGCTAACTGGTGATCTATATCTGAGAAAATTATTTATGTAAGATGAGCTTTCTCAATTTGGGGGAGTACAGATCAGTTGATAATATTGAGATAGAACAAACAAAAGAAGAAATTTTACTTGCAGAGGCTAAGAGTTTTGGATTTGAATATGTTGAGGCTTATTTAACTGATTTAAATGCTGAAAAATAAAAGGAAATGACAATCAAGAAAAATGAGAGTGGTACAAAGAAATTAGCCAAAGTAGAAAATGTCAAGGTTATGAAGGAGAAACCAACTCTTAGAGTTGTCACTAAAGTTCTACTAGCAGAGAAATCACAGGCAATAACTTTTGAGCAAGCAAAGTTGATTGAAGAAGCCAAGAAGACAGATGAGAAGAAAGGAGATGAAACTTACAACTCATGTACCTCAACTAAGATCCACAAATATTGTTGATAACTTCTACCTGCTTAGAGAATTGGAAAGGTATAAAGATTGTTCAAAGAGGAGAAAACATCGCAAAGATTGTGAAGGTCAAAATGTGCAATGATAAGGTGGTAAAACATCACCAGATCATATGACATAGTGGAGAATCTAAGATTGCTCAACCTTTACAATTTTGGATTTTTGGAGTGGTTAAAGATACAAGAGTACTTCCAGCAGAGGAGTGGAGTCACTAGAGATGCAGTCATGAAAAGATTGCAAGAGTTATTCAACAAGGCATCCAAATTGGAAGGAACACCAAAAAGGGATGTGTTCAAACCTACTTTGAAATCCAAGCAGAGGAAGACTGAAGAAAGTTCTATTCAACCTAGTCATTTTGGGATTCAGGGTCAATAAAAAAGAAAAGTATTGACCAACTGATGAATGTGACTGTTGCACCTATTGCTGATTAAGGTTTTCCTCCAATAAATTACTCAATTCCAGGAAATACTGACCCACCCATTAGATTGCATGGATATCATGAGTTTTGCCATTCAATACCCTGTTCATGGTATTTACTATAGAGATGGTGAGATTCTGATGTTTCAGAGAACCTCATAAATGGGTTTGGTCAGTATACAACATTTAATCAATATGAGATCAATGGCATTACTAGCTACTGGTGCCGGTATGTATTCTAGGCAAATTGTTGTAGAGATGATTAGAAGAGGTTTGGACCCTGATAGTCCATGCATGTTAAAGCCTGTGAAAGAAGAGGATGATTGAAGACAATGTGTTTGTCTTATAGATGTGATTGTAGTGCACACTATGAAACTTCTGTCATTATGTAATCAACCTTGTAACCTCATAATTTTCAAGTTATACGATTATAAGAGTTGATATTCATATTTGAAAATGTGTGATAAAGATTCCTATGAAAAGATCCCATAAAAACAAACAAGGGACATGTACTTATTCAATTCTTATTTATATGTAAATTTGAATATTTATAAGTCTTTTGTATGATGTCAAGTGTTAAGGTTTTGTCATCATCAAATAGGGGGAGATTGTTAAGGCATGATCCTCTCTATGATGATTTTTGATGACAATAGCTCATATTTAACACTATGTTTGTAGCTTACTCATCCAACATTAGGATTATTCATTTTGGTGCAAAGTCATCTATGGAGTTGAAGTGTAGTTCACCCAACACAGAGATTGAAGAACATTTTACTTGTTGCAGATTCAAGTAAACATATAACCAACACTTTGAGACTTATGTGTATGACCAAATGGCATCTTCAGAGGTTGTACATATTGTACACACCTGTCCATTTTGGTTGTTTGCACAAAATGTCTCATTATCAATGTCAGCCAACAAAACAAATTATGTAGTGTACTTTCTGACAGACAGCAAACCTGGTCATGCAGATATATATACAATTGAGCATGTTTGGAATTGTCCAATGAAGATAAAGACAATGGAAGGTTCTAATTGGTTGACCAAGTTACAAGTGATACACAAGCTCCACTATAAATATCAGACTCAAGCTATGAAGTCTGTGTGAAAATTCTGAATGAAATTATTAGTGAATTAAAAGAGCACTTGTGTTAGCAGAAATAACATTACTTGTAACCAGCTTTGAGTCTATTCTCAGCTGATAAGGGTGTTAATATATGTATTCAATTATATTAGACATTCCGTATTTAACTTGTAATTATTTATTTATTCAAATATATGAATTAAATTGAAAAACTACTATCTGTTCTTATTATTGCTTAAACATATTATATCACTTCATTTTAAAAATAAAACCTCATGCTTTAAACTATTAAAATATAATAGATGATTTAAAAAATTAACGATTAGTTATAATATACGGAGTCTAACACTCAAAATCTATGATTTTCATTATAATATAAATTGAATATCTATTTTAGTCCTTATATATATTTAAGAATTATACTACATAATTATATTTATTTATTTTAATCATTATATTATTTTGTGGCCATCTATCTATTATCTATATCTGTTTTGTAAACAGAACAGATAATCGGGTTTTTTAAGACTTTATCTTTTTATATTTTTTAGAGTTAATTTATCAAATTTGAGATAATTAAATAAATATATTTATTATGGTTTAAAATATACATAATTAGATATATAAAAGTAGAAATTTAAATATTTATTTTAAAATGAAAAATGTATGTATTTATTTATATCACCCGTATGTATATGGATTTAGAAACTAGTATGTGAATAAAGCATTGTTAGATGTCTAAGTTTGCAATCCCTCGTTTTATCATTCGTATGTGAATAAGTGAAATCAATATTAGTTGAAATATTTTGATAGTAATGAAAATGTAAGGGTGAAACGGATATGGACCCAAACTGTCCCTATCTAATTCAAAGTTCAATTGATCGACATTGTATGATCATTCGGTTCAATTAATAATTGCATTGATCAATTAATCTGATTAATGTTTGCATATAGTGTACCAAAATCGTTCAACTGTTTACAACCCAAAACCCGTTTCTTTCTGACATGCAAGTATAATATTTAAATTGGATGATAGACCGAGTGTGAATATGCTAGAATTAATAATTAATAATTAATATCATCGCTACATAAGACGATGAATATGCTAGAATTTAAAGTTTTTAAAGATAGCGATAATCAAAATCAATGTTCGAATTAACTCATATATCGATGAGTTTAATTGCGCGAGTTTTTTTCTACTTCGTAAAAAGCGAAGGAAAAATTACATATTTTCTTCTCAAAATTTATAAAAATATCATATACATACTCAAATACAATTTTTTAATACATAGTATACAATTATTTTAATGCATATTTGAATGTCTATATATATATAATCAAGAGACAGGAAAAAAATTTAGGAAAGAGAGAAACAAATCTCAACTTTTGATTTCATCATAAATGAATATTGTTAACATTCATCGCATATGAATCTTAAAAAAGAAAAATTTAAGAAAAAATCAAGAGCTAAGATTTGTTTATCTCATTCCCAAGATTTAGAGCTTCCCTATGAATCCTTCCCTTGCATATTTATTTATATATATATAGCAGACACCCGCGCAAAGTAGCAGAGTACTTATTTCATTTAGTGATTTTATGAACATGTATTTCAAATGTACATTTTTTTATTCATTGACTAAATTGCATTTCATTTAATTATATCTTAAATATCTATGTCGTTTTCAAAATTAAATAAGGATAGATTAGTTTATTTCGTTGAATATATGAGTATTTGTGTCATTTATACTATTTTAACATTCAATTAATTGAAAGAAAAAATTAAATCATTTATAAGGTTATAAAATATAAGATATGATATTTCAAATTTAGAGGAAAATATGTAGCTGCCTCGTAAAAGAATTACAAAATTAATTTAACGAAGATGTTCAAGTAATTAAGTAAGTATTGAATTCGAATGATAACGTGAACCTCAAAACCTTCGGTAAATAAATAAATAAATATAAATAGTAGATTTAACTAAAATAAAAACTTCAATTGTATTTGTTACGTAACTGTATAACGCTAGTTAATTTCCGTGTTCTTCCCACTCAAACGTGACAACACACGCATATTCGTTATACTCTGCACTGCAGCGGATATCAAGAATATACATAGATATAGAATCTATATCTATATAGAGAGAGAGAAAGTACTGAGAGAAACAGTTCTTCTTATTTCTTTCATCGTATACATATACACATTATATTCACACACTAATTATACACACAAGAAATTAAACCATTAGACTAGAACGAGCTTGATTCCGAATAATCGATTACAATTCTATAATAATAAAATTTTAGGTCTTCTAAAATCGATTCGGTTTCACGAACAATTTGCTGCATTTTTCTATTAACAATCAGTCTATCAACGTTTGTTCTTTACGTTTCTTGATATTGTATCTGTTTAATTGATCAACGAGTAATCAAATTTAGGGTTGTTGATTCAATTTGGAGACGGAAAGTGTTGTTATTTGTAATTGAGGTTAGGTTATGGTAAAATTGAAGGTGTAATTAGTTCGAAATGGATGATAGAGGAAGCGGCGGTGGCGGTGGTGGATCATTTGTGGCAGTTAGAAGGATTTCACAGGGACTTGATAGAAGCAATACTTGTCAAACTAGTTCAGGTATATATATTTATATGTATATTTATATGTGTGTATATATATTTTGTTGTTATTGGAGAATGACATTTGATTAATGTGATTATGATTATAATTTGTGTAATTGTGTTACTAGTACTTATTATATGTTTTATGTGCCAGGAGTTAATTTGTAGAAGTTTGGATCTGTCTCGATTGAATTTAGATGATTACTTGCGTTGAGTTTTGTGGTGAGTTGAGTTTGCTTACTAGTGTGAAATTGTGAATCTTATCAAACCGTCAATTGCTTTTCTTTAATATATTGAAATTTTGTAGGCTTAATTGGGAAATTTTGTTGAGATGTTAAGTTTGACTTGTTGTTTAGTAAAGTATTCAGTTAACACAACTAGTTCATTCTATGAGTTATTATGAAATAGTATTATGATCAAATGAGAAACTAAATATATGCGAGAAATGAGAAAAGCAAACTGTTTCGCTACTGTTCAAAGTTGGTTCACAATTATGTGAATATGCTAGAATATGTAAATTCGTGAAGTAAATCAGTTTGCTCTCACGTTTCTCATTAATATTTATATTCTCATTTGATTTTAAGCCGAGTTAGTAATATGTAGGATGATATTTTTCAATATTGGGGAATACGCTAAATACAATTAGGGGTAGAAGAAGTGAAATGTGCAAGCCTCTATGTGTGCTTATGAATTTTTACCAGAATTAATTGTGCATATGCTATCTTGTAATTCAGGGCTATCCAGTTAGATATGTGCAAATATAGCTCGAATCTAAAAGCTAATTAGTTACTTCTTTATGCTCTTGTGCTTAAATTCCATTTTTATTTATCATAAATATAAATAAAAATTAAATAAAAAACTGTTTTATGGATCTGTTCTTGCATCCAAATGGGATTCAAGTTAACTATGGGAGAGGTGATTTGAAAGTTAGCTTCTTTATTTTGAGTACCGTGTCAATACTATTGAATGTGTCATGTAGCTGCTTGATTCTTTTTCTGGACTGCAAGCCATGTACTTTGATACTCAATTTTGTTTCTTGTCTAAGGTGTTCATATAGATACTTGGTTTTGTCTTGGTAAACATAGTTGTACTATATAATTTTTGGTTTGGTAGACCCTTTTCCATTCTGGGTTACTCATTACTGTATAGTGTTGGCCTACTTAATTATATCCAGCACATTGATTTATCTGACTTCTGAGTCCTTGACATGCTCTCCTGTCAGCAACTAATTATTGCTCACCTAAACTGTGAAAACACATTGATGGTTACTTTGCTTTAATTGACACTTCACAGCTTTAATTTATTGGTTGGTGCTTTTGGCTTCTGGATAGGGGAGGAATAGCTACTGTTTGTGCTTACATTATAAGACCTGAACTTTGATTTTTGCTGCTATTAATCGTAATCATGTTTGATATTTGACAATCAAGTGAAGATGACACTAGTTCTTTGTTAGTTTATTTGCTTTTTATGTTCCGTTTTAAATCATACTATATTTCAAACCCTGCTCAATGACTTCTGAATTCACTTGCTTGGGCATTGTTTCTCTTGAATTACAGCCGAGGTAGTCGCAGGATCAGCAGCATGGCTTGGCAGAGGCCTTTCATGTGTATGTGCTCAGAGTAGCGAAGATGATTCCCGCCCGTCATTTGATTTGACCCCTGCCCAGGTTCTGTTTTAGAACAAGACTAGTAATAATAATATTGATTAGATATGATTTGTTTATAACACTATTATCCGTGCATGCTATTTTTAAGGCATAGAGAATATTTAGTGTTGGATCTTCCATGAACATAATAAATATGACCAATAATATCAAGCACGTAGATGGTTGTGGTTTATAGTCATCGTTGTTCTATTAGTGGTGCTTGATCCTGGCAACTTTTTCAATATAATATTTATAATCACCTAACAAGCCAAGAATTGGTGTTTAAGATTGTAACATTGCACGATGGTGATTATATCTGCATTTAATCTGATGTACATAATTTTTAAATGAGGGTCCATGTGTAATAGAGGCCTGCATATACACAGGAAATTGGCATTTGTATTTCAATCATAGTATAATATCTAATAAGTAAGCTCTATGGCTTTTACATGGTTTGTTATACGTAATATCTTCAACTATTGTTAATATGTTATAGATGTTTGATTCTGATACTTCTGTTTTCTTTAAAGCAAACAGGAGGATTGCTTAATGACGCTGCAAAACAGATTAGACATTGCCTATGATAGTTCAATTCCAGAACACCAGGTACATGTGGTACATGTCAGTTATCTGCTGTTACAGTGATGATATACAATTCGAGAACAAACACATTCTTTATGTATCTATCATTTAGAGATGGCAATTTCGACCCATTTACTTATGGATTGGGTTGAGCGGGGGTACCGTTTATCTCTAACAGGTGAAATGAAAAGATATCTACAGAAACGAGTCGAATGGGTTGCACGAGGTTAAAGTTAAACTGAATTTATGCATATAAAATCTTCTAAGTTCATTTCTTGAAAATTGAATATTAGTGAAACATGGTTTTTATAGTCATGTCTGACAAGCTAATTCATTTATGAAAATTAAATTGTTTGGGCAAAGAATTTTTGGGTCGCGACGCATACAAGACATTGCCCTAATTGAACTGTTACCCAACTCGCACATACTGCGACCTCTAGTAGCATTGGCTGGTCATACTTTGAATGTGCACAAATGTTTCCTTCGCAGTTTAAAAAAAAAGGGAAAGGGGTTTGTCTCTCATATTGTGTTTTACTTATTGTTTCTTAGGAAGCATTAACGGCATTGTGGAAAGCTGCCTTTCCTGAAGAGGAGCTTCATGGTCTAATATCTGAGCAGTGGAAGGAAATGGGATGGCAAGGGAAAGATCCTTCCACTGATTTTCGGTAAAAGATACACTTTTTGTTTTAATTTAGATATACCATTGATTTTATATATATTCTAACAACCTGGAATTCCGTCACAGGGGTGGTGGGTTTATCTCATTGGAGAACTTGTTGTATTTTGCAAGAAATTACCCGGTATGCCTTCAATTTTAATATATCTGATAGCTTTTGATTATTTGTATTAATTAATTATGTCACGATCCCCTTGGAACCAAATGTTAAGCTTTTATGTGAATACTGGTTAGTAGTTCTAGAGAAAGATACTAGGAACAAATTGCTCCATTTTGTATCTTCTTAATTCTTTCTAGGCTTTCCCTACTTCTGGTTGTTACTTTCTGGAAGAGTTGATTTATCTCTTTGATACCATTTGGTGTAAAATTACTACATTCTATGCAGAAATCATTCCAAGATCTTCTTCGAAAGCAGGAAGGTGACCGGTCCATGTGGGAATATCCTTTCGCTGTAGCTGGTGTCAATATCACATTTATGCTTATTCAGATGCTGGACCTTGAAGCAGGTTCGGTAAATGTTAAATGTTCATTTGTTAAACTCAACCATGTAACCTCTGTCTGTGTGATTAAATTTAATCATGGTTCTTTTTGAGTGGAACAGATTTTAACCACTGTACTTATTATTTTATTGTAAAGCCACTATTGTAGTTTCTGCTTTGTCTCATACTAGAAATGGCAAAATGGGTAATTTTTACTGGTTAAAACGGGGTGGGATGGGGTGGGGCAGGGCAGGGCAGGGACCCAAAACATGTTCCTTTTCCAAATTATTGGGATTTCTTTTGTATAGTTAACATGTCAAGAAAGATTAGATAAAAATTTATCATTTTAATAATCATATTTTATTATAATGATTCAGTAGCTGTACAGAAATACTTTTTGTGTACCCTTTTAGACATCAAACACAACGTCATTGACCCATTTATAAGTAGATTGGTCAAAGTTGCTGCCTTTTGTTGACCCCCTACATACGAACTTGTCTGTCTTATAAACTTCTGATGTCTTCAAAAGGGTATAGATTCTGATTTACGGACTACGTTGATGCCAACTATGGCTTTCAGTAAAGTTTTAACGCGAAGTTCAATAACTTCTAAAATCGTTTCTAAAAGAAGTATGCTCCTTTGTTAGTTCTGTCGTGTGATAACAGTGTTTTCTCTCTGCAGTAAAACCACGAACTTTGGTTGGAGCGACCTTCTTGCAGTTTCTTTCAGGTATCCACCCCGTTTGTTTTTATTGTCTTATAGCCTTATGGAACTGGTGTCCTTGGGTCATCGTTGTCTACTTGTCTTATAACACTAACGTTCTAAGAGTCATGGAGATCCACCAAAACCATTGGGCAAATGACCAAGTGTGTGGATCTGCATAGAGGTGGTTATTTGGACCCATCTTATGAATGTGTCGTTTCGGGCTATGTTTTTTTTCTCAAATTGGGCTAAGAAGGAAATGGTCAAGAGGGGCAGCCAGGTCGAAAGTTGTCCAATGTGTATATATTTTTATATATATGACCTCTTAAATTATTTATTTACAATATAGATTGTTTTTGTAATAAATAGCTTTTGTCATTATGTTTAACTAGATAACTGAAAGATTAACAAAATTGACAGTAAGTGTCTGTAGTCACCCAAACCGTAACAAAATTACCCGCTAGCCAATTGCCCCACCCTCTCATTTTGCCACCTTTAGATCTGCTATTGTTCTCCTTTCCATCGTCAAATCAAATACTTTGGCAGCAAATGAAGATTAGAATAAGAACTTTGTTTCTAGTTGAAATCCAGTCCTTTTGTAGTTAGGTGGTTTATGGTTCAGTTTTGTCACACACGGCTACGTCAAGAGGTAGTGAACTCTTTCTTCTATTTTTGTTTTCTAATTTCGTGCTTCCATATTTACTGGACAGATAATAAATCAGCGTTTGATCTTCTATATTGTGTTGCCTTCAAGTTAATGGATCATCAGTGGCTTGCCATGCGTGCATCTTACATGGATTTCAATGTATGTATTTTCTTTCCCATACAACGATCATATATTAACTTATCCGGATTGTCTTTAATTTTTCATCTTTCTTTTTGAGGTTATTAAGATGATATGCCTGAACCTGGCAAACCCTTTTGACGTTATTTGTTATGCTCAATAACATGTATTTTTAGATAGAAGGGACATAAATTATACTAAAGCATTAGCATTTAACATCTCAAAGCTTTTATAGCTCATCATCTCTTTATAGATTTAGAGGGTGGTTGTAGTGGGAATTCTCAGCCTTGAGGGTTGGGGATGAAAATCCTGCTAGAGCCTTGCTTTTGCATATTGCAAACCAGAGGTGGAAAATTGAGTGCATTGGGCAGATTAGGTAATGGGTCAAAACAGTTAACCTAAAGTATGTGTCGTAGATGGTCAGATTGGTCTCAAGTAATTTTTGGCCTTTTTAAAACAGTTCCAAAAATAATTAATGCATTACATACTACAAAAAGCCCTATCGTTTGTAACTAATATATTTTATTTGACCCATTTGACCTGTTGGAGATGACCCAAATTAACCCAGTTATAAGTAAACGGTTTGAAACTTTTCTATTCCTGTAGCAAAGAAATCTTCATTCAGGCGTAAAACATACCGGTCTTTTCTTATACTTGTTGTGTCCACTTTAGTCCTTTTTCTCATTTTGTGACATCTATCCTCTTTGTTCTTCAATGCAGGCTGTAATGAAATCAACACGACATCAGCTGGAAACAGAACTGTTGAAAGAAGACATAACACGACTCGAAGAGTTACCCTCCTACACACTCCTTACTTGATGACCATTTGTTTGCTTCAACATATATTAGTTGCAAGGTACCAAGATTCACAGGACCCGTGATCAGAGTGGCACTAGAAATTAGACTGTTACAGTCAATGTTTAGCATAAAATCACATCTGTATGGCGCATGAAGCATCAACGTTTTACCACCAATTGCCTGACTTTAGTTGCGCGAGGTTTCCTACTAGTTGCTAATCATCGTGATGGTATGAAAAAGATCTCTATAAAGCTACTTTATGAATACGGAAATGAACAAGTAGAATCCTAAAAATTGTTTGTATCACTGTAATTGTGCCCAGTGGTTTGGTTTGCCCAAATCTTCACATGAAAATGCCAAAGTGATCTTGATATGTTTATGATTAATTGCAAGAGGTGGAAAAATAGATGTGTTGGTAACTGGTCAATGTTTTAAAGGTGTAGTATTACAATGATAATGATAATTTACATTATAAGTAAACTAGTTTAGAAGATTGTATCTATTGAAGATAGATGGGTACCACCGTTCGAATTTTGACCTCCTTGATCTGTATCTTTTGAAGTTATAAATATTTCATTTGATATGTTGGGATATATGATCTTCACTTCGTAGGGTATCTACTGCGTAAAGTTTATGACTAAATATTGTGATGGTTCTGTATATATAATTTAACGCTAATTACAAAGTTGCTAATACAAATAATAGAAATGTACTTCATTTTGATCTCATTTGGCAATGTATTGTATTGTACAAATGTACAATAACAAGCTAATTATATTTCCATCCATTTAAGAACAAATGTGACCATGAAGTATAAACTCCTTTACAGGATTGCCCTTGTTGAGCTACAAACCTCATAGTTGTAGTGGAAAATCCAAAACTCGGGGTAAAAACTTACAATTCAATTTAATCGACAAATAAGTCAGGTTCTGATTATCATACGGTATATTAGAAGATATATTCGAGTATGTGCTCTAACTCTTTGGTCATACTTGGACCTGAAATTACTTCAAATTCTGATTTTCCTATTTGATTATGTGCACCCTTAAGCTAAAAGTGTAAAATGAGACCTTATTTGAGCTTAATATAGTTTACAAACATGACCCTCAACCTTAGTTAATTCTTGAATTCATCTCACTTCGTGTAACTTTATATATGGTACTATAAATTCAAAAAAGAAATCCATGTGAACTGATACTTAGGCAACATATACAGCAAAAGTGTGGTTGTTGTTCACTTTGGCCTTAAACGATATAAGCAGAAGTCTGTTGTTATATGGACGTAAAAAGATTATAACGTTGTTTAAAATGAATTTAAGGTCGATACGTATTATTGAAAGAAGTGACACCGAATTAAAGTAAATTGCAACTAATAATTTGATATAACGACAATAAATGGACATCATGACCTAAGATGGAAAATCCCATTAGGATAAAATCATGAGGAATGAAATAAACGTCTCGCTAACTAGAAAACAAGAAGTACATTTCTTTAATTACAAGAATATGCATTAATGTTTATATCTTATAAGTATGAGAATAATCTAACTAACTCTCTATTAAAATATTAGTTGTCAAGAACAAATTTGCATTATATGATATATACTAGTCAACTTTTTAGAACAAACTTGAACTACCGGGCTCTGTTTCAGGCCAAAGACCAGTCAAATCGGAGCTTGGGCTAAGGAGAACGTTGTAGCAGATCGCCAAAATTTTTGGGTCCAAAAACGTTGTATTTTAGGAGTTATTTGCATTTTTGTGTTTTTTTTTCAATTTGTTGGACTTTGTTTGTTGGCTAATTTTTGGCCCATTTGTCTTTTTAGGCCCATTCGAAATTTAGGGCTGATTTTAGGGTTCTGTTGACAATCTGGAATATTCAGTTTTGATTATTATGAAATTTCATTTATCTCTCGAATCACAAAATTTGTGTTTGATTAGAAAATCACCCTGATTATCGGTATTCGTTGAATCAACGATAATTAGAAGAATTGTTCTTGGTATTCGTGTGAATCAACAGGTTCAATTTGGCGGGGGTTTTCTCTCCGAAATATGACACCTTAAACGAATTTGGCAACAAATATGTCGTTGCTAATCTAATAATTTGATTTTGTCTGCATTCGTTGCTAAAGTGTGATTTTGGCAACGCTTCCGACTAGTTGCTAAATTTTGTTGGTGATGACAGCTTTTCTAGTAGTGTATAAGTTCATAAATGTATTCAACATTGATGGAAGGATATATATATATATATATATCATCCGTTTTTAATCGAGTTTTCCTGCTCTATTTTGCATTACATTTCAATATCTTACTTACAAGTTTTCCTACTCTATTTCATATTCGAGAATTGATGTTAGTTTTATTAACTCTGTGATGTTAAAAAACAATTTGAGTATATTGTTATTGAGATATTTGTGCTTTGTCAGTTGATAGATTGACTTTATTGGTTTAGTGCACTCATAACAATTTTTTGGATAATATTATAAATAAATCATCCATTCATCTTTTATATCTTTCTCTAAAAAAACACGCCTACTTTACAAAAGAAACGTAGTTCGGGAACCAAAGTTTCCAGTAACCGGTTGCACCACCTGGTAACCTTCGTTACTGTCACCATAATATTGAGCTAAAATAGTGAAATAATATATTTCATTCGATCTTTCTAAATGATGACGTCTTTGGATGGTGTAGGTTGAGTAACCATATCAGTTTAGCAGCAACAATTGATGTATGACCGTATGAGCTTAGTTATTTGGTTATTATATATGAAAAACGAGGTTAGTTATTTGGTTGATTTTGTTTGTTCAAGTCAATTGGTGTGATTCATCTTATTCAAAGTCGTTCAAAAGATACAATATAGAAATAAATAGACGGTGAAAAAGCTCTTCACTTAGATTGGTACGATCATGAAGTTTAATCCAATGACGTTATCTTGACTAATTAGCGTTTCCTCTACCCTTTTTGAATTAGATTTCTATTTTACGGATTTGAAGCCTTCAATCCAATATAATAATGGAATTGTTTATGTTCACAAGAAAAATCGATACTTCATGAGCTTATTCTAAGGTACGTATCCTTAAACTTAGTGAAATTCACCACACATGTATATGTATTTAAGTTTGGATGTATAAACTTATACCAGTTATATATAATGTCGTCACATAAAACCTACATGTTGATTCGAGTATAATACAGTTGGACAGGCTTTATTTTTGAATAACTTTAAAATACCTATGTTTAAATTTGTAACATTTTTAATTTGGTTCATAGTTTTGACTTTTATTTGATGTTTTGGATACAAGATGGATGATGGCCATTTAGTTTGGATGCAATATACCTTTTGTATCTAGAAAAGTTCAACATTAATCTAAATAAACGGTCTTAATTATAATGTAAAACGGTAAAAGGTTACATGAGTCAATCCATCGTTGACGAACTAAGACGTCTCCGAACATTTATAGCTAATGGAATTGTAATTTCAGGTTTCATGCTTCCAAGTAGCAACAACTTCTACATGTGCACGGAAGATTCGTTCCAAACGGGCACCCGAATTTGGAACTTCTCAACTAAATTCTTAGACTGATAACTTCACAGGTTAATAATATATCTACAAAATACACTGTACGTAAGCAAACCAAAGAACAACTAACCATCAATGATGCTACAAAAAAAAAATCCCCTAGTTTTGTAGCAATGTACACAATATATAACCTGAAGAATAAAACTGTGAAGATGTTTGGTAAGTGAATGATTCTTTTATGAGTAACCAAACCAGGTCTTATGTAAGAAGGAGTGTTCAATATTTGATATGAAACCGCTTAATCCGAATACCGAACCTAATTCAAATTCGATTTTCGGTTCGGTTTACAAATCTGAATTCGGTTTTCGGTTTGGTTTACAAATCAAAATTCGATTTTGGTTTGGTTTTCGATTTTAAATGTTTTGAATTCGGTTAAACCGAAAACCAAATCCAATTATTAATATACTAAATTATAATATATTTGGTACATATGTGATGTTTAAATTTCCTAAAAAAAGCTATTCACATTCCAACCTTAAATTAACTTTACGTCTTCTACTTTCCACACTAATGAAGCCCTAACGCACTAACAATTACAATTTTTGTTATATTTTGATGTTTTTGGTTTTCGGTTCGGTTTACAAATCTAAATTCAGTTTGGCTCTCAAAAACTTCAAAACCGAATAACTTGAACTTAATAAAACGAGGAAACCGTAAACCGAACCAATGAATACCCTTATATGTAAGTTTATATAAGTTCCCTATTTGAACTATAGTCTGATGTAGCCCTAAATTTATTAGACCTCATAAGTTTTCTACCAACCCCTAACTACAATCAATGATTAAAATCAATAATCTTCACCTTCACAGTTAACGACTTGTTTGCGCATTTAACACTTTCTATAAATACATTTCAAGACTATATGATCCGTTCGAACTGTTCTCGTTTCGTTTCTCTTTCTTTCTTTTTTAATTTTCAGTAAAGATAGAACATAAGTCATTTGACGCTTATTAGTAAATGGTTCCAAATTGTCACATGATCACATGATACTCCCTTAATCACAACATGAGTGCAACTTGTATTCAAGGTTTTCTTCAAGATGTTCTACTATAAGTCACATATATTAAGTACCCATTTGTGATGACCAAATAGATTATTTATATATTGGAAAATTCAAATAAAAATGTTGCATTATTTGGAGAAATGTAGGGCTACCAAACTTGTGTCGGTCACTATGAGTTTGCAACCTTACTTTTAAGTATATGCCCTCCGGTTGCACCAGATGAACACATTAATAGTGACTGTTAGATTAGTTATGATCATTCATTATTATTGTCAGCTTATTTTATCTTACATTTGCGTATCTTAGAATTGCAATTGCTTCAATCCACATGCCTCGAATTTGTTATAGAGATGGGTCATAATTGTACTGAGTTGAATGTCTTCTTCGGAAATACGCTACCTTATATGCCATAAAGATAAAGATAAACGTGTAAGTTCCTCATACCATTAAATATAAAAGTTGTTCATTTAAGTGGTGCTATGAATAATGTGGGTTATCGAATCATTTGGCCAAAAGATACTACAGTAAATGATGAACAAGCTGTTTTGGTTCAGATATATATATATATATATGGGAAATGATCGGATATTGTGGATGCCAGAATTGCAGTCTATATCATCGGGTAAAGATCAAATTCTACTCAACTTCTACTACCTTTTTCTTTCTTATAAAATGATATGTGAAATACATATAATTATGATTACGATTTACTTATAAAATGATATGTGAAATATATATAATTATGATTACGATTTACATTTTTTTGTTACAGAACTACATTTTCGATTGTAGTTACTTCTTTTATAAAATTTTCTTCGGTCTATAAAGTTAAATTTCTTTTTGGGAATGGAGAGATTATATATTGCATTTGGATAGTGTTTAAGCTCAAGTTGGTTGGTTGCACTAATGACTTATGTGTTATTTTGTAGCAGTCAATAAGTGTGATCTCTTGATTTATGGGTTTGAGTTTCAAATTTTAGTTGCTCGTAACACATGTACTAATATGACATCCTAACTTTTTCGTTTTGCAATCAGAGGAGAGAGATATCATGAACTTGAACGCTGAAAATTCGGTGAATAAGGAAACATTTTCCTCACGCTACACGGCAATTATATGCCATCTCAATAATATTAGCTATATATATGTCACTAAACCTTTTGGTACCATTTTTTCCTTTTGTATTTGCTATCAATAGTCGTGTTTTTCATCACATTTTCAGAGCATTTGAATCGTTCTAGACACGTACTACTCTAATATGCTAATGAGGATGTCTCACTTGGATAGTGGGTTATTGAACCGAATGTGTATTACATTTATGATAGGAGTTATGTTGTGGAACACCACTAAGGACTATTTCTTAACAACCCATTTGACCCATTTCCTACCCCGTCCATTTTGACACTTCTAATTTTTCTTTAAATGTTTGGAAAAAATATATAAATGTATTGCGAGTGGAAGGCGCAAGCAGGGAACATATGTGGGACGTCATTTGATTGGAGTTGCTGTGGGATTTGTAGGTCCGCTGATCGAATCAAGGATGTTCACAAGCGTTGTGGTTGTGGGGAAGAGGGGAATGTTGCCACTTTCTAAAAAGCACAACCCTTTATGATATGTTGTTCATATATCTGTAAAATATCGAGAGATAGAAAAAGATAGAGGTTGTAGAAGCATGGATTCTGCTCTATTTTAGCTCAAGAGAAAGATACATCATGTTGAAGCGACCTATATAGAGTTAAATAATGGTGATCTATGTATGAACTTTAGCAACCATTTTGGTTTCTAAAATTAGTGAAAGTTGTGAGAGTTTTGATACAAAAACAAGTTTGTTGTGTAGAATATATACTTATAGATGCCTTTGTTTAGTAAGAAATGTGAGATTAGTATAAAGTTGAAGCTCGAATGATATATTTCTTATTAGTGTTTGAATTTGTAACACATGTGTTACCACCGACTATCGTTTATAATACATGTGATAGTCATTGATAACACATAAGTTAACCCACGTTTTAACCTACAAAAAATGGAAAAAAAAAATCGTCGAAATTATACCTTGTGAGATGTCTAATCGAAAAGAAAAAAAATGATGATTTTTATGGTGTAATTTTTATTATTTTTTGACTTACCGTTTTTGAGATATTTAATTTTAAAAAACGTGGGGGAAAATGGGATTTTTGCCAAATGACACACTCCTATTGGTACTCTCATTCTTTTCAAAAAAATTAATACTTTAATGAACTCACCTCTATAAGCGTAATTAAAAAAAAATGAGAGGAAGCTTCCGGATTATTATTAGACGACCGTTGGATTAATGTATGATTTCTTTCATGGCTACTGCACAGTGTTAAATGGTGATCCTTGGACCAAAAAATCAACCAATCAGTGTTGAGCTCAACACTGTATATATAAGTACATTCCGTCTACATTCCATTTGCAAATATCCTATTTTCAAAAAAAAAAAAAAAAATACAAAAATGGAAGGCCTAGATAATGCTCCAGCGACACCAAAAACTCCAACTAGTAGTCCTAAACATTTCGTATCAAATTATGTCGCGATGGTATTGCATATTGCGGAAACCATCGCGAGCCCAGATGTAACACAATCTGTCGTCACTAGGCTGGTTAAGGTAGAAAAGATATTTAGTTTTGTATATTTTTTTAATTTTAGTTGTAATTTTTATTTCTACTAATATAATATAATTTATTTCTTATTTCTTTTTATGTAGACTGCTAAGGAATTGAATGTGTTTGCGAAAGCTATGGAGTCAAAGCTAGCTAACGCGAATGTTAGCAATGATGTGTTGTTTAAGCTGGTAGCAGGGGTGGAACCGGGATCAAATGTCATTGGTTGCACACATCTTTATGTAATATTGATTAAAATAAAACATTAAAAGAAATTTGAGGTTTTAAATCATAATATTTTGAAAACTGGACGGGTTGTAATATAGATTTGAATGTAATACCTCTATAGGCGCATTAAAAAAAATAAAAATATTAGAGGAAGCTTTCGGATTATTATTACACGATCGTTGGATTAGTGTATGATTTCTTGCATGGCTAGTGGATGGTGTTAGATGGTGATCCTTGGACCAAAAAATCAACCAATCAGTGTTGAGCTCAACAGTGTATATATAAATGCATTTCGTTTAAATTCCATTTGCAAATATCCTAATTTTTTTTAAAATAAAAAATGGAAGACCAAGCTAACGCTCTAGCGACACCTAAAACTTCGACTAGTATTCCTGAACACGTCGTATCAGATTATGCCGCGATGGTATTGCATATTACGGAAACCGTCGTGAGCCCAGATGTAACACAATATGTCGTCACTGGGCTGGTTAAGGTAGAAAAGATATTTAGTTTTGTATAATTTTTTAATTTTAGTTGTAATTTTTATTTCGAATAATATAATATAATTTATTTCTTATTTCTTTTTATGTAGACTGCTAAGGAATTGAACGTGTTTGCGAAAGCTATGGATTCAAAGTTAACTAAAGCGAATGCTACCCATGAATACTTATATAAATTTAAATTAATATTTAAAATAATTTTTATATTTACGTAAATTAACTTTTACAAAAGTATAGTTAACTTATATAAATTTAAATTCTTAAGGTTAACTTTTAACAAAATTATACTTACTTATATAAGTTTAAATTAATATTTACATAAATTAATATTTAAATTACATAAATTACTATCTAAATTAATATTTAATTTATATTTACATAAATTAACTTTTAACAAAAATATAGTTAACTTATAAAAATATAAATTTTAAAAATTAACTTTTAACAAAAATATACTTACTTATATAAATGTAAATTAAAAAAGTTAACTTTCAACGAAAATATAGTTACTTATATAAATTTATATTAATATTTACCATAAATTAATATTTAAATTACATAAATTAATATTTAATTGATATTTACATAAATTAACATTTAACAAAAATTTAGTTAACTTATATAATAATTTAAATTCTAAAAGTAAATTTTTAACAAAAATATAGTTATTTATATAAATTTAAATTAAAAATTTAACTTTTAAGAAAAATATAATTACTTATATAAATTTATATTAATATTTACATAACATAAATTAATATTTAATTTACATAAATTAATATTTAAATTAATATTCATCTTTAACAAATATTTAAATAAAAACAAACAAGTAAGTTAATAAATTATAAAACAAATAAATAAGTACAATTTAAATAAATGTATAATTATATAAAAAAAATGAGACTTACATTGAGATCAAAATTAAAATCCTCCATTATTTGTTGTTGAATTCTTTAACAAGCATTTAATATATATAAACAACAAAGAAAAATCAAGTTAAACTTTAAAATTCTTAAATAAACCCTAAATAAAATCCTAAACAAAACCAAACTCTAAAACCTTAACAGATTATAATGATTAAATAAGAAAAGACAAAGATTAAATATTAAATTTGAATATGAATTAAATATTAAATAGGGATCGAAACTCACTCAAGAAAGCAGCAGAAACCAGGGACCAGAAACCCTAATGGGGATCGAACCTCAGATCGAAGGAAAGAAGAGTGGAAATAGAAACAAAGATGAATATGAAAGGATGAAAATGGAAGGATGCATTCGAATTTAAATGGTAAAAAAATACAAACATTTTACAGCCTATTCCAAATAAATACTGACCTTCGATCTTGATTGACGTATCGATCGACACGTGTCCCAAATGGGTTGGCTGGTCATAGAGGTGCGATCGACAGTGGGTCCCCATGTTCCTCAGATTTTCGAAATCTCAATCCCTTAAATATTAATTATTATTTTTTTCGATTAAGCATGATCAAACCTTCGATCATGTTTTTACGTGGCAGCTTCTTATGGTTGATTGAAGGTTTCGATCTAGGATTAGTTTGACTTAGGAAATTAATTAACAATTAAGTTGAATTAATTAGTATTTGACAAATTTAATTAACGGATGCATATTGAAAACAAATTGAAGATCGAAAAATAGAATGAGTTTCGATCGTATATGAATTATTTTGATAAGAATAAAGATCAAAAAATTATATTTGTAATTATCCCGTTATTTAATAACCCTAAACGCAATTAAGTTCATCCAAACACCCCTTAAAAGTCCTTACTTCCAAACACTCTCTGTAGTCTGTAGTAAAAACATCGTATCATATCCCCAAAATGGCGTCTCCTACTCGACGATCTTCGAATTTCATGGCGATTTACGGTTAATGCTTCTTATTTCTTTTCCATATTATTCGTAATTACTGAAGAAAATAATAATTTAGTGAAATGAAATATAAAATTTTGTATAAACTCGATTTTAGGTTATGATGTGGTTCTGGGATCAATTACTGCATTTTACGTACTTATGGTTCCATTTACTAAAGTTGAAGAAAGCTTCAATGTTCAGGTACACACACACACCTTTATTAAATCATCTCCTTTTATTTTCACTCAATTATTAATTATTAATATTCAAAATTATAGAGAATTAATATAAACTGAACCATATATCCCAATATTGTTACTTCTATTAAAGTTGAAAACATATGAGCTTATCTGAATTTGAAATAAATATGTATCAGTATGTACATTGACATATTAAAGGAATTAAAGTGATAATATTTTAGCATTTTGTTGTTTACTCAGGCAATGCATGATATATTATACCATAGGCATCACATAGAAAATGTAAGTACTAATATTTCTCTACTTGTTTTACTTCAATGTGATAGGCGTAATAAATCATATATATTTGTCTCTAACGGTTCTGTTTGATGTGTACTCGACAGTATGACCATTTGGAGTTTCCCGGGGTTGTTCCTCGAACGTTTATAGGTAACCTCTTTCTTTTATGCAAACTTTCGCTTAGTAATGTATTCAATCTTATGTAGCATGCTTTTTTTTTATTTATTTATTTTTTTATGATGTAAAACAATGTTTGAAATCTGAAATTGCTCTTCGTCGACCCCACTTCACCTTTTGGCAGGTGCATTGCTAGTTTCCATTTTTGCATCTCCAATGGTCTTAGCTATCAATTTGCTGCACTTGCCAAAGATTTATAGTCTTTTAGCAGGTTAGTTCATGAATCCTTCTGAACTTCCGGTCCATTCGTATCGTTTTAAATTTATATAGAAACACCATAATTTATCAGGCAGATACTTTATAATATAGCATTAATAGTGTTACTTTCGCTTGTGTAACATATATACAAAATATCTTTTGTTCATTGTAGTACGTCTGGCTATAGGATTATTCATCTTGGCTACTCTGCGATTTTTACGTGTTCAGGTAATAATATTCTTATTGATGATGGGCTGGTAACTTTCTCTTATACTTACAGTTTTTATGACATGTAGTTGACTTGAACAATTTTTCTTTTATTGAGCAGATCAGAGATAAGTTTGGCAAGCAAGTTGAAGCTTTCTATGTGATACTGGTAGCAATTCAGTTCCATATGCTGTTCTATTGCACACGCGCTCTTCCTAATATATTGGCATTAGGTTTAGGTAATTAACTTGGGCCCTGGTGACAGATATAGACCTTTATTTTCCAGTTTCCTAAATTTTGTATGTGTTTCTATTTCACCATCCAAAACTTGAAAGTGTTAAGGGACCTTATGTAGATGACCTAGATGATTTTGTAGGACTATATTTATTTGCTTCTTTTATGTTGGTCTTGAAGATCGTTTTCTGAGTATATGCTGACTGATTCTGTAATTTTTTTCCTGTTGTATATATTCAGATACTTAATATATTAATCTTTTATAACAGTTTTCTCTGTAATTTGTTATGATTTTAACAAGCACTATTTCTATTGATTCTATAGTAAATTTATCATATGGCTACTGGTTGAAGGGGAGCTTTTATGCCACACTAAGATGTCTGGTATACCTTTTAAAACTTTGAATACCCTTTTATTTTTGAATTTCAGATTTTGGTTTCTGTAGTGCCTTCAAATCTGTTGTTTTATTGGATCTCGTTAACTTCTAAATTAGGATTGTTATGCTTTTAGAATTATATAAATTTCTATGAATCTTGACTGCCACATTTTGTGAGCCTATCTTTAGGCTTCTAGTTTGTATGTAGCCCTTAATGCTAGCTAAATTGAAGTGAGGACTATCTGTCTATATCTACTTCCTGCTAATAGTATACACAATACTAAATAGTAAACAGTTTATAACACATGTCTCTCTACACCTATGTTTCTCTGCACCTCTCTCATTATATATTATGGTGACATTCAGATTTTTGCTACCATTGTCTTTAGATGTGATATGCTGCTGCTCCTTTGTCCTATTGGTCTGGAGCTTTTGCTGGTATGTGCTCTTGCTATTGAATTGTTTGTCCACCTTCGTTATTATTTCATATAATATTCTTATTATTGTTATTTGGTTATCAATGGCAGACAAAATCAGTTTCCTTGTGGGAAACCATAAAATGCTGCACTGGAGCTGTATTATTTAGCATAGGTCTGTATACATGTATTACTATATCGTAATATACTGTCTCTGTTTAACCTTTTAAGGGCAAGCAATTAACCATGTGAATACTAATTATATAAAGTTCTCATATCATATTCTTTTCTTACAGGTCTTACTATCTTAGTTGATTCAATAATGTGGCAGAAGCTGTTGTGGCCTGAATTCAATGTTTTTTGGTTTAACTCCGTCTTGAACCGGAGTTCAGAATGGGGTGTATCCTCTGTTAACGAAACTATTACATACTTACATAACTTTTCAGTCTACTCAATTACGTGTTCTATATAGAGGTGGCAAGATGAGGGTTGGATTTGGATAAGGGTCATTTTTGACCCACAAACACTTTTTTTGTGGTCAATTTAGAAAGTTGTATGCTTTGAAAATAGATTTTGGGTAAGTTTCAACCCATTTGACTCATTTGACCAGTTCCACTAAGCTATACATTTTGATTTGACCTGTTTGAGATAAAAGATGACTGAAATCAACCGCTTCTTAAAATGGATCGAAATTGCTATCTCTAGCTCTACCTCTATTTGTCACACTACCTTACACAAGAACAACAGTGTCGTCTTTATCCTATAACAAATGCACCTTATTTGCATTTAGTAACTTCTAGAAGTCTATATTGACTTATTCATCCATATACTTCACTACAAACATAGATATCATTCTAAATTTCTTTCAAAATTAGTTTTTTTGTTTGTTATATAATTTTATTGTTCGAGAGCTGCTTATTAAATCGATTATGTTTCTTCCATAACTTATGCTTCCTAGACACATCCATTTTACTGGTACTTCACATCTGCTTTGCCTCGCTCATTGCTGGTTGCATATCCTCTATTTATTGTAAGTTCTAGAAATTCAGTAGGAAACAAAACAGGATTTATATTTGTATACATAAAATGATGTGATTATTGCAGTTTGGGGCTATACTTGATAGAAGAATTATATTCTACATCTTTCCAGTTCTATCATTTGTTATACTTTACTCCAAGCTTCCCCACAAGGTATCTTACATGTTCCATAAATGAACCCATGGTTGACTTCATGTTGACTTCCTAAGGACGTATTCATGTCTGAATTTAACAATTTTGCAGGAGCTCCGGTTCATCATCGGTTCTGTTCCAATTTTTAATTTGTCAGCAGCAATTGCAGCTAGTCGTATGTATGTGGCTTCTTTTTATGATAGTCGGTATTTTTTTTGGTTATTTTTTAGTTTTTATTACCCATGTTCTTCGAATTCTTTGTATAATACTTTTCTACAGTTACAACAATAGAAAGAAGAGTTTCTGGAATTTGCTTTACATAGCTCTGCTGGGTTTGCTTGTGATCAGGTTGAAAAGATATTTTTTCGATGTTTGTGATAGAAATACTAAATGTTTCGCATGTTAATATTAATATTATTATCTGTGTAGTCTAGGGTTCACTGCCATCACTTTCATGGCTTCATATGAGAACTATCCTAGTGGCTATGCTCTTAAATCTTTGCACAGAGTAGGTAATCTCTCTGTCTCTATCTCTCACATACACACCCACTCAATAACATATATAATTGTCTAATGTTTACGTGTTAATACATGAATTCTTTGTTACACTTGCACTTTCTGCAGCTCATTTTTTTGTCTGTATCGTATGATATATGCTGCAACATTATATTGCATAGAGCAATTTGAAATCTGTTGATACATTTCCATCCATATTGACAAAAACAGAAACTAGCAAATTGTGCTTTCTGTATTTATTATGTTCATTTTTCAAATAGGCCACACCATGAACACTACAAATGAATTTTTGGTTCATATTGATACCTTCTCAGCAATGAATGGAATTTCTCGGTTCTGTGAGAATGACAACCAATGGAGGTATGTTTACATTTCATTCACAGTGGCTTTTATTTTTCTCGCTGAAATAAAGAAGTGTTAGTTTCATGGGTTAGCACTCCTATGCGATAAAGCACAATATATTTGGCCTATCTTAAACCACAGGGTGATAATTAGTGTGCTCCAACAGACAAGGAACATGCCGATATGTTAGAGGTGGCAGTTTCGACCCATTTACTTATGAATGGGCTGATTGTATTATGTTTTATCTCTAATAGGTCAATCTAAAAATAGCTAAAAAGGAAACGAGTCAAGCGGGTTGAAAGTCGCCGAAAATGTATTACAAATTCATAAACCTTCTTAAATGTTATTATATAGAAACTGGGATTAATATTGAAACAATATATCTTTGTGATCTTATCTGGCACACCAAGTATTGTACAAAGTTGGACACAAAGGGTGAAGCGTAACCCAGCTTGACTTGCACAAATGATAACTTGTTTTCACCCAAACCCATTATCTAACCTGCTGACCCTCTCAAATTTCACCTCTACACTAGTTCTACTTGTTGCATCATCACCGAATGCAAATATAGCCTATATAATGGTATTAATCTGGATTAACTAGTTTGTTTTACCATTTCAGGTATTCTAAGGAAGAAGGCATACACTTGGATGACTTGTGGCAGGGGAACTATACCTATCTTGTGAAGTGAGTGATCGCTTTTATTAACTACAGAATTTAAATGTTATTGCTCCAACTTAATTCCATAGATATTTGGATCGTTCATCAATTTGCCCGCATTCATTGGCATTGTTAGAATTCTTATTGTAGATCTTTTGGATAGTAGTAGTAATTAGGAAAATGCAATTTGATACTTTTTGCTTTAACAAACCATGTATTACCATTTTCTAATGCTTTGGGGTACAAGCCATATTAGGCTCCATACACAACTAATGACTGTATGTATACATTTACATTCTTTTAAATTGAATAAGACCATAAAATATTGCATGAAATATGCAATAATTTGAATTCTAGGTGCCCCATGACAGTTGCAACTACTCATTCTATGGGAAAATTGAGTTGATTATTAGAGGTGGCAAATGTGGGAGCAGTGAACGGGTCACTTTTTTTGGTATATTTAATAAATAATAAGTGCATTAAATATGATTTTAATAACAATATTAGTACAGTAATGATCTAAACGAATAATTCAAATTGGATTTGGCTCATTTGATCTGTTAGATAACTCAAATTGACCCATGGAGGAGTAACTGGGTCAAAAGAAAAAATCACCTCTACTGATTACCGAGTTCGGTCTACAATATTTTACAAGTTTTATTGTTAATTAGTTATTTATTGGAACTTGACCAATTATAGTTTCCACTCTGACCTTAATGAATTCTTGAATCTTTCTGATAGTGAACACTTGAGCATCAAGGGATTCAAGTGCTTGTTTCAGGTGAGCGGATTTTCCAGGATCCATCTTCGGGTAGGCTTCCCACCAATTTCAATGGTACGTCACATGACATTAATCTTTTACTTGCAGTTTCCAGAATTACATTTATCAAATCTATTTAAATTTTCGGCAGGTCAAAGAACCCAAAGTCTATATACTTGGAAATATTCAAAATACAGATATCATGCATAGAAGTTGGCCAGGTTGCTCATGACTTCCTTTACCTTAAGAAATGTAGCTTGTGTTAGGTTATGTAAATGGACCATTTGGGCCTCCTAACTTAAAATTTTACATGTGAATGTAACATGTGGATTCTAATAGGATTTTGAAATTTTCAATTTTGTGATCTCAATGCCCAAAACCCATACTGTATTTGTAGTAATGGCACTTCAGAATTTTTTTTTTGGTTGCAAAACGAAGTTGTGTTGTGTTATATTTAGAACCCTTTTGTCTGTGACATCATTTGAAATTGAGATCAAGTGTTTTATTTGCATTGTATTTTCAGATGTTTCTTATACAAATTTTCGAGGGTACATCTACAGACTTTGAACAAAACTTTTGTCACTCATGCTTGTTCTCATCGTCATGTTGGATAAAGTGAGACTGGATATTTTCATTCATTTGAATAGATTCTGGATTAGTTTTGGCCCGTTTGACTAACTTGGCTTATATCCGTTCTAACTAAAGTTAACGAAGTATAATCTTACTCACTTGATCCATTAGAGATAACGAGCGAGGAAAGGTTGTTTGTACACCATGAAGCTCCAAGTACAATATATATATAGATTACAGTACAACATTTGGTGATCCACAAATCAGATTGCAGACAGAATTACTCAGTCTGTTCACAATCAAAACCTTTCCTCTAGTTCAACTGTATTTCTTTTTACCAAAAGTTGAATACATATTTTTTAATTGAAAAGAACTGTGTTTGGTCTGCGTAAGAAATAATAATTTGTTTTCAAATGCCAAAACAAGTAAATGCTTGACATACAATGTCATACATATCGTAATTTATGTACATTGCTAATCTTCAGAAATTCTACAAAAATGATTTTAACAAATATGAAACATGTGTCATTTCTTGGTAGACCATGAACGTGAATTGTAATTTATTACTTCTGGACTACAACGTTGTGTACAAAAGTGCATTTTGAAGTATCGATATACTTTTAGAAATTTATTTGATGACTTAGTTGTGGAATCCTAATGTAACATTGTTTTTGAGAAACTTTAACATTTATAACCATAGTATAATAATAGTATATGATATGACTAGTATGAAACTTTCAGCTACTATACTTGGATAAAATATTCTACAAGTAAAACAATCACTTCAAACAAAAAATCAAATCAACTAATTACAAATGCTTACTTATTTACTAACATTCCACGTGTACAAGTCTGAGGACTACATACAATTTTATAAAAAAGGGGTGCTAAAGAGTTTACTCAAAACCTAATGGACTAAACTTGACTAGTTCAAATTTCCTCACAGTGATCAAAACACACTCACACACGAGCCCACTCTTATCTTGGTTTCTCCTCCAAGATTTTGAACAAACCCCTAAAACCCTAATTCACCCAACAAAATCCTGAGAAAAAAATGTTGCTGCACCCAACAATTTCTCAATCACCACCACACCCACAACCCATTTCCCTATCATCATCATCATCATCACATTCTTTCTCAAATTCTCTTAATTTCCCATTTGGGTTTAAGGTTTCACCCCTAAAAAGATCCCAAGTTAATTCCTTTATCATAAAAAACCAATCTTTATCATCATTATCAGCAGTTTCAAAGGTGCATAGTTATGGCACAGTGGACTATGAGAATAGGCCTGGAACAACAGTAAATTGGAAATCTATATACAAGAGGATTTCAATAATGGGTAATCCTGAAAAGGGTGCTACTGAGGTTTTGAATCAGTGGGAGAATGAAGGCAAAAAAGTTACAAAATGGGAACTTTGTAGAATTGTTAAAGAGATGAGGAAATATGGGCGTCATAAGCTTGCCCTTGAGGTATCTTTGAGTTTTTAATTTTTGTTTTTCGTTGATATTATCATGGGTTTCTTGAATTTGGTGATGAAATTATAATTGGGACTAATTGTTGTTATAGCCATGTTTAGAGAGTGCATCTTTTAAAGTGCTTATGCTTAAAAGGTTTGCTCAAATTAAGCACCACTTCAGTAGCTTCGGCGAAAAACGTGTTTTTCCTGTAAAATAAGAAAAAACACAGTTGTATCCAAACACTTAAAACATGCTTATTGCGATTAAAAATACAATAAGCTATATGTGTTTGGAATATGCTTCCCAAGTACCTCTTAAGAGCTACCTGGAAGCTTGAATTGAATGAAACTTGGTTTCTATTTGTGTATCTATGTATTTATAAAAGTTAGGGTCAATCTATGTATTTATAAAAGTTAGGGTCCAGGTTTGACCTTTTGGAGTCAAATGAGTTAGTGTTTAAGGTTAAAATGACAGAGATAAACAGTTGAGAACTTTATCCTAGCGAAAGCACCACTGAGTTGTATAAATAAGATTGCTGAAGTCAGTTCTCAATGCAAATAGTGCTGGGTTGATCTTACATTATAGCAATGCAAACTTATGTAGGTTATAGAAAATTTGTATTAATGTTGGGGGCCTGTTACTTGAACTGAGAAGAAATTAAGATGGTTCCTTTATTGACAGAGAATGGAGATAATCTAAACGAATGGAACCTATACATTTAAGTAATATCTTGCTGGTTTTTCAGATTGTGGAAGAAGTATTAATTGTTGTTTAAGATAGAATTTAATGTCCACTAAATGTAGCATAGAAATCTCGTGTTACTAAGCTAGTCTTTGTTTTTGAAATAAACAACCTCTTGTCAATTTGCTTAATCATGTGGAATATTGATAATAATTTGTCTTAAAATGAAGTTTATTTTTTTTTCTGAGACAGAGAATACAAGATTTGATACCAACGAAACGTTGATAGACTATTTAAACTCCTCCCTAAAAATGTATTAAAGTACTTATACCTTCGTTACAAAAACAAAATAAGCTCTAGAGATAAGAATACTAGACTTCTAGTCATGAATATCAAAAGCTAAGTTAAATAAAAGTATAGCATTAATAAAAGAAAAAAAAATAGACGTTGTTCATGATCAATCCAAATAACCATTTAATTTATCATCATCCTGATGACCATTGTTTGTGACAAGTACTAGTCTTCGTGCTGCTCATCAAATAAAATGCTCAAAGATATAGAGATATATACTAATAGACTTATATAGCTATATACATATACAGTTGTACATACATGGACACATACATATGTACAAATAAATACACGACATATATATGCAATTCAGCTTCTTACTTTGGTTTGGCAAACTGGCTTGGTCTTTCTTACTAACTTATTTTTGGACTACATATATTATACTCGTAAATAATTAATGTGCTAATATGATTACAATATAAGTTAACCTCCTTTTTAATAAAGTAGATTACGAGGTTCTAAATTTTGGGTGACTTGCAACCCATTTGAGCAGCTCGGACGGTTTCCTTTTTAGTTGAGTTTTTTTAGCTCAACACATCTGACCCTTTTTCCACGCAAGAATTCGTCATCCGATTGAATCTGCTTGCTCCTGGATGCTCCATAGGAAGGTAGAGATAAAAACATAACGCCGATCAATCAATTTATATGCAAATGGGTCGACATTACCACCTTAGGTGTTGCTAATTAGAAGAAACAATGGGACCCTTTATTTGGTCAAGTGCTACACATATCTTAAATTTTAATATTTGATATTTGATGATTATTTGTTGACAATTGTGCATCATCTTAGTGTTTTTGATGAAAATTCTCACCTGCAGATTTACAAATGGATGAACAACAGACCTGAGAGGTTCAGAATTACCTCAAGTGATGCTGCAATTCAACTAGATCTTGTTTCTAAAGTACATGGCATATCAGGTGCTGAAGATTACTTCAAAAGCCTACCAGAAAATTTAATGGACAAACGTGTATACGGGGCCCTCTTAAATGCTTATGTCCGTGCTAGAATGGTGGAGAAGGCAGAGTCTTTATTAGTTGAAATGAAAAAGAAAGACTACGCTAGCCATGCACTTCCATTTAACGTCATGATGACTCTCTACATGAACCTTAAAAATCAAGAAAAACTGGAAGCCCTAGTTACAGAAATGATGCAAAGCAACATCGATTTGGATTTATATACATATAATATCTGGATGTCTTCTCGTGGGTCTCAAGGATCTATTGAAGAAATGGAGGAAGCGTTTGAAAAGATGAAACTTGATGAGTCGATTAATCCAAACTGGACTACTTATAGCACAATGGCTACTTTATATATCAAGAAAGGTGTCTTTAAAAAAGCTGAAGATTGTCTTAGAAAGATTGAAACTTTAATCACGGGTCGTGATCGTATTCCTTATCATTATCTTTTAAGTCATTATGGTAGTATTGGGAAGAAAGAAGAAGTTCAACGAATTTGGGAATCTTACAAAGTGATATTTCCATATATACCGAATTTGGGTTATCATGCTGTTATCTCTTCGTTCATTAGGATGGATGATATTGAAGAAAGCGAGTTTCTTTATGAAGAATGGGTTTCTACGAAATCATCTTATGACCCGAGAATCGGAAATCTTTTACTGAGTTGGTATATTAGAAATGGATTTATGGAAAAGGGTGAAACTTTTCTTAAAGAAATGTTGAAAGTTGGTAAATCGAATTCGGGAACTTGGGAGATTGTAGCTGAAGGTCATATTAAAGAAGATCGGGTTTCTGATGCGTTATCTTGCTTAGAAAAAGCTGTGTCTAACGAAGGAGCAAGCTTCTGGAGACCAAAACCGATTAACATTTCAACTTTGTATGATATTTGTGAACGAGATAATGATGAAAAAAGCAAGGAGGCGTTGCTTGAAGTGTTGAGAAGAGCGGGCGTTCTTGAAGACAATGTCTATATGTCGTTTTTACCCTTTCACAAAGGATCAAAAGCCGAAAGAGTTGAAGAGAATGAGGCTGGTTATGAAGAAGAATCTGCGAATATGCTTTTAAACGAACTGCAGGCTACCATTTGAGGATTGATCATGCTCTGGTTTTTGTTGAGGAAATTTTCTAGCGATAATGTGCTGCAGTTGAAGATTAATGCAGATTCTAACTGTGGTAAGAAAAGGTAAAGAGTCTTTCCCTCTTATGTTATACAGGATTTTGCAGAGTATCTGATGATATTTTGCAACTCGAGTACTAAAGCTATCAACTGCTATATAACTAATTGCATGATGGTATTCGTTCTTTTAGGCCTAAACCTATCATCTATGAGCGGTGTACAACTTTTATGTAGACTGTCCAAGTAGTTATAGCAGTATTTATACTTCTGTGTTTGAATATGGGTGGCTAATCCTGGACGATTACACCTTCGTATGCAGAATGTACTAGTATTACTGTCTTCTATTTGTCTACTGTTCATTTTTTATTGCGAATAGCGTGTAAAAGAGAGTAGCTTATTAATTTGAATAAGCTCCTTAATTTGGTTCGCAAAAATAGCTTATTTACCTCAAATAATCTAATAAGCCATAAACTATTTGACAACCAGAAAGGTTTCATTGCATTTAGACAGTGCAAACGTTAAAAAGCTGTGTCGAAAAAACTAATCCAAACACCCAAGTATTCAAACTACACAGTACCCGTGAGTGGCTATCGATAACTCAGGGATGTTTGGAATTATGTTTTTAAGAGATTATACGATTATCCATCAACGAACGCAAATAAGTAGAAAAATAAGTGTTTGGCACAAATATGATTGTATGTATTTTAATATGATTATGTGTATTTTGCAGTTTTAGAAAAGGAGAGGAAAGGAGGTTGAAACATGTTTTTTCAAAATATTAATTTAAAAATGCAAAATGTAAAATATGTTTTGAAAACATAATATCAATCACTCTATCACTCGTGCAACATAAGATAAAAGTAGTTCATATAGTTACAAAACCAAAATCTACCTTATTCGTAATTGAAGATGTAAATTATCACATTATGATAATTTGTAGATTTACCCGTTTATTTAATGATGGGTCATATCTTGACCAACTTGAAGTCCGATTTAAGGTATTGCAAGGTTCAAAATTATGTTGGGACTTTTTGTTCCTGCCTTTCCTTTTAGGGATTTGTTAACTATTATCCTCACAATAATTTAGAAATAAAATAAATAAACACTGTAAATTTCAAATTAATAAGGAATCTTAACATAGATTTCCCATGTTTTGAATGATATCACCCAAGTAACTATAGAAACTTGAATGTTTATCTACCTCAATAACGCTACGCGTAATCCTTCTTAACTTTTTAGTTATCTATTGTTTTCAATAAAAATGAAGTCGTAAGCGGTTAAAGTATTTTATGACGACTTTTGATCTTGATATTAGTAAAGTATAAGATCATCTTCCGTCTTAGCCAACATCTCGACGTTCCCTCACAAATAAAACGGTGAGCCCCACAACATTTTATTAAAAGCGAATTATTTTAATCATCTAATTTATCTTTGTGGAGGAACATAACCCCCCATTTCGATTCTTAACACCATAAGATTTTAATCCATAAGGGTGACACACGAGTAGTTTTGTCTTCTATTCTTCTAATAACAGACTTAAATTTACCAACCGTAGGTGACAAAACCAATTACCAAACAACTTTTACATCCTCGTAAGTTTATATGGAGTCAAAAGGTTAGATACTTCCTTTAACATGTCGCAGGTCAATCAGATATTAATATCATATTATCATTTATTACATACGGCTTTCATTTACATTCATTCATTAATGTTTAAAAGGGAAAATGAAGTATAGTTCAATATGATTTCCTTATGCAATTGAATTCATTTATACTTCACGTGCAAATCAAAATAGTTATGGCAATTCAATTTAGAGTTTATTGTAGTTGGTTTACTTTTTGCAGTAGTCGTGGATAATCATTGTCTTAGTTTTTTGATTTAGATGTTCTTTTAGTGGAAGCTAAAATCCTTGGTTATATGTAGTTATGATTGATCATGAAGTGTTAAAATGTATATTATGGTTCCAATCTTATCTTGGTTATGTGTTATTAAAATAACTTGCTTTGTTTGTAATGCGTTAAGTTCAGGTGCTAAAAATCAAAGAAATTAAATTTGGAGTGTAGCAGTCTAACGCTGGACTCTTAGAAGGCTGCAGCTATAAAGTTTATGTCATGAGGGGGCAAAGTGCAATTCTCAAGAGCTGGAAAATATAAAGGGGCTAAATATTTTATATCACTCACTTTTTCAGAAAATAAAAAGTGTGCTCAGTTTTTATCTCTTGTTTCGTACTTAGATCACTTTCAACTGTTAATGTGTAAGTTTTGTGTCAGTTGTGCCACATCAACATCATATCAACATCTTTCAAAATGACACACCCATGCCAATAATAGTTGTGTCAGTTTAATTTATAGGTCCCACACATATTTCAATAATATAAATTCAATAAAATTAAAAACAAACGGGCCCCACAAACGCGTCGCTTACCTCACCGGTTAAACGGTCTGGAAAACCGCACCATCGCGTCGGTCGGCCGACGTGCGTCGATTACCAAACCGATATACCCGTTGGCAAACGTCTTAGACCTGAGGTTACTTTTGTGTGTTGAGATATCATCTTCTTGGTGAAATACTTTGTTATTTGATTACTATAAGCATTCAATCACGACAACTGTGTTAGGATTAATTATCTAGTTGAAATCATTTGGCTAGATTTAGGTATTCGATTTGAACCTTTATTTGTTAGATTGTTGGTGTTATTTTGGAATAAATGATCGAGTAGTTTTGTTCATTAAGTAGAATAATTTTTTAAAATAGTCATTGATTTTACAGTAACTGCTCGATGCTTAACTGGTCACTAATTTGCACCATATGTCATCATTATGTTTCGCATAGTATCTTCAGCATGGTTTTCAAACTCGGGTCGATCCGGCCAGTCGGACCGGGACACGAACCCAAGGCCAGGCCGATTCAAGCCGGGTTAACCTTGGTTTTTGACTCGAGTCGAACCGTATGGGTCTCGGGTTGAACCGGATCGACCTGGTGACCCAGACTGGTATGTGACCCAGTTTTGTGTTTCTTTTTTCGTTTTTCTTTTTTTCTTTTTTTTTTACCGAAACCGCGTAAGTTAACGTTCCAAATTAGTAGATAAACCATGGTTAGGTTGGAATTACTTGTGTGCTTGGCTTGGAATATATAGGAGGCCATAGTTGGTTGTGGTTTGTCGTTCCACTGATATGGGACAACTTCAAAATGAAAAGAAAATAAACACAATAAAAATGTCTACACCATGTTTCAAACCTCAAACCTCATGCTTATTGGATGGATTGATTGCTAACTAATCTAGCTATGAGTTTGTGATAGTTTTGTATTTATAAATATTTATTACTAGTTTGTAAATAATTATCATAATTTTTCTAGTAGCTTTTTTAATTAAACATTTTGATAATTATATAATAAGTTAATAGCCACTATATATTTCATTTCAAATAACATAATTTATAATTATAGTTTTAAAATTTTGAGGGTGAAAATGAAAAAGTAAAAAAATTTATAAAAAGAACCGAAAAAAATCAAAAAATCAAGATCCGAGTCAACTCCTCAATTCAATGGTCGGTCCCGGTTGAACCGGATCCGGAGATGAGGTCATGTCAACCTCAACCCCAAGTTTCAAAATATTGATCTTTAGAGACCGGAGCATCTGGACAAGTCAACATTATCAACATTTCACAAATAAAACATATGTATATATGATATTGAGGTAGTGTTTGTTTTGGTAATTTTGTAAATGGATGTAGGTATTAAAGTAATAGATATTGTTTGTTTTGTATGAGTAGGTACGATGAAACCACAAAACAAAGGTTCTTAAGAATGAAAGGTTATGTTCAGTTTTGGTAAATATTAAATGGACTATCTTACTCCCTTTCATATTTATTTTATTTCCTTTTTTAGTTTTTATTATTTAATATTTAATTATCTATTCCTATTTTTACATATAAAATATATCTTTTAGAACATAATTATAAATTTTCTCTCTCATCCTATTTTTTCAAACAATACCAATTAGACCGCTCTCATTTAATGGTCGATCTTTTTTTTATTTTTCGTGTCACGTCAACACTTCCTTAAAAAGATTGAATAAAAGTTGAAACACTACCAAAAGATGACAGGTCTTCAGAAAAACTAGACCTACTTACCAAAAATAATTTTACTCTACACACAAAACAAAATAAAACAAAAAAATGGGCCCACATGTATTCGTCTTCAAACGTCTTAGTAAAGAAGAAAATAGAGGACGAAGTTGGAAGATAGACGGAGGACCGGATGGTGCCATCTGTTGACATGAAAGACATGTGAAAGACGGTTACAAAATGCAACCGTTGGTAGAGGTCTTATCATTCTCATTATCATACCCAACATCTAACCACTCATCACTTAAATATTGAGTAATCTTTTATATAGATTTTTTAATATAAGAGTTATAACAAGAATTTTCACTATATTATTAAGCATATACGAACAACTTGCATTACTTTTGTTAACTAAAATTGATATTATTTTGGATGGTTTAATTAGTAAGACTTTTTATTATAGCGTTAGGAAGATTAAATGTTATATAACATGAAGAATCAAAAGTCATTTTATCAACATTTTCATTATTTTTCAAAAGTTATTTTTCGTTATTTGAATAATTTTTGTAAGCCTAAACCATTTGGGTTTGATGATGGTCCCGTCACATGGAAGACAGGTTGGTACGGAGAGTGATGGATTGGCTTCGTTGCCCGTAAGTACGTGCACCAAATTGTACCTTTTGTTTTCTTTCTTTTTATTCATTTATTTAATTTAATTTTTTGTTAATAATAAAATATCTAAGCAAAAGAAGAACCAGCTGCTCAAACTCTGTTGCACGACACGCTTTCCTCTTGTTTCATTCCAGCAATAGTGAAACATGCTTCCAGCCTGGCTTCTTCTTCCTATTTTCCCCCAATTACCCTTTCTTTTCTTCAAAATTGACTTGCGTTTAGTTATCACATCCAAAACGTTAATAACGCTAATTTTGATTTACAAAATACAAGATTCTTGTGAAACAACATCCAACATTATTAAGTTGTGACATTTAATTAGACATTTCGGTCTTATCAAACCATTAAAATGTTAAGTTATCGATATAACAATCTATTTAGGTGTTGTACGTTTAACCGATTACCTTCTAATCTTAAAACTTTCGATCAATAATTTGTTAGCGTTTCTAGAGCGGGAATTTTTATATAGCCCTTGTTATTATAAGTTTATTTTACTATCCCTTAATTTATAATTTTGCCATTTAATACTTTTAAACCTTTAAGTAACACTCTACCAATTAGCAAGGAAAAAAACGAAGGCTGTAGGATTTGCCTTTTTTTAAAAGATAATAAAAATTAAAAATAGCGAGTCACTATTTACCCACCCAAGCTCCACAGACTATAAGCCAATAGACCTTTTTTAATGAGCCGAGTGGAGTAGTGGCTCGGTAGTACTAGGCCGTAACACATCCTTGATCACAATCGAGTGATTCACTATAATCTCAAGTTTCCTTCTAAATAAACTAGTCAAGTTAATTGCATTCAAATATAAGTATTTCCACTCAACTTCCATCTTTAACAACTAACGTTTTGCTAAGTTTACTTATAAATGTACACATTTTTACTTTTAAGGTAATTAATGTCACGTCATCGGTTAATTGGTTAACTGAATAATAAAAACATCAAAATATTATGTGGAAATGTGTTTTTAATACTCTTCGAAAACATATTACAATTTCATGAAGACAAACGAAAGTGTATACATTTTAGTACGAAATAATCTTAGAAGTCAAATCGTCTCCTAATGTTAACTAAGTTATTATCAACAAATATCGTAAGGGTATCTTGGTCCGTTCATTATATAGTCTTTTTGATGAAAGAGACTACTTTTGAAATGGCTAAAAACGAATTCACAATTTGTTGTAAAGTCGCTGTCTTCTTCCTTTCCTTCATGTCCTTCACACACAACTTTCATATGTTCTGTCACAGTTTACCGACAATGCAAATAACCATTTGGTTGATACTGTTAAATAGTTAATTGTATTTTTGAGTTATCGGTTACGGTTGGTTCTATCAAAAGCTTGAGATTTCTCATGCTTTTAAGTAAAAGTTTTTCTTAAAGTGTGTGAATATAGTTTTCATAGAAAAAACTTTTAAAAGCTTTTTCTCATTGAAGTAAAAGCTTTGTTAAAAAACTTTTTGTAATACAAAAGTACGTAGCATTGTAAAAAAGCTTTTTACATTTGAAATGCTCTTAAGAGCAGTGACAAACATCAGTTGGTTTTTTAGTCACTTTTCACCGACGAAACCGACGCCATTGACACGGTTTCGTCGGTTGGCCGTCGGTTGGTTTTCGGTCAGTTTTCCGACGTTGCTTCGGCTTTTTATTTTCTTTTTCATTTTCTCATTTGTTCAAACTTGTCCAACGGCCACATTCAAATTTGAAATCTCAAAACATGACCAAACGGCCACATCGAAAAGCAAACAAAAAATCAATTTTTTTTAATTATTTATTTATTTTACCTATTAATTCATATACAATTATTCCTATATATATACACCCACTCCAAACAACTATTTAGTGTGTTTTTTTATTATTGTAATGTTTTTATTGGGAAATGTAATGTTTTTTTTACGTATTGTAATGTTTTTATTTTAATGAAATGTGTTTTATTTTAATTATTGCGTTTTAAATATGTTAATTAAATAGTGAAAAAAAGTTGATTGTCACCATTGGCACGGGTCAATTAGTTGTTAGTCAGTTTTAGTCAATTTTGAAAAAAGTTAACGTGACACTGAGTTGACAGAAAGTGACTAGTTGGTTTCATTCACAATTGAAAGTGGTCTAATAGTACTTAACTTTAAGTACTGTTGTAGTAAAATGGAGGATTAAACATGTACTTAAATGAAAGTTGAGAGGCAAAGATATAAGAAGAAGAAATTTATTTGGATTTTAATTTGGTTAATAGTACAAAAGTTTTATGCTCTTAACAACATACTTGCTACTTGCTATCCTGTCACAATTTCACGTCAAGGTTCATATTTATCATGCTCATTCTTCATGTGTGTGTTTTCTTTTTTAATTTGATGATTCTTTATTTGACTAATTTGAAAACTAAAAGGCAAATGCAAATGATATATTGTTGTCACTGAATATGCTATATGAAATATACAATATACGAACAACTTGGCTTTCAATTACTTTAAACCTTTAACTGCATTGAGTGTTTGAAATATGATCTGGGTCTGATGATAATTTTATATAGATTTTGAATTTAGAATATTTCAATTATGTATTCTCTTGATTTACGAAATTAATATGATAATATGAATATAATGTGTTTCGTATCCTGGCAACGAAATTAAACAATACATATGCTTTTGTGTGTCAAAATGAGACCAACATGATCTATGATATATGTAAAATCATTTATAGCGGCCAGACAAACAATCACATCCGTTGTTTAAACCGACACAAACATTTGACTGAACAGACAGACTTGTTCATATATACTTGTTCACTTTGTCAAGAGAACTCGGTAAACGTGCTAAGTTAAAAGTAAACTGACCTATATTTGTATTACTATAATAAAATGTGATTTCTAAGACACAATATTTTTTTTTATCACGTTATGGTAAAAGTTATCAGGACATCTAACGTATTAGTTTACTCATGTAAGTAGTTTCTACTTTTTTAGACAAACTTTGATCTTTATGCAAGTTTTAGTAATTGGATCTTAGCATCATGTGGAAAGAAAGTAAAAAATTGGAGAACAAGACTCAAAAAATACTTTGATCCAAATCAGCCACTACAGGAGCAAATGAAGTCTAAGCCAACGCATATTCATAAAAATCATTGGAAGAGACTGATTAAATTTTGAAATAAAAAATCGTTTAAGGTATTAATTAGTATTAAAATTTTTGTGAACAAGGTATGCAATAGTTGTTTCACTTACAGATAGAAAAGCCTTTTCTATCTTGATTTTGATTTTTCACTTGTCCACATTAGAAACTCGGTGAAAGATAAAGAAAATAGAGTGAAAAAGAAGATGGTTCAATTAACTGAAAAAATTGTGCAATAATAAGAATGGTCTGGCACACATGTTTGGATTAGGTGTGAGTGCTACTTATGTTTAGGGTGTCATTCTGACTCGTTCAGCTTGTATTAGAGAGAACATTTAGTTGAAGTCTGAAAAAGAACAACTTATTGCTAAAGTGGCTCGATTAGAAGCCAAGGAATCATAGAGGGAAAGGTCTACTAAACATGGTTTTAATGACTCAAGTGTCCCTTTACGAGTTTGTGTTTGATTTATGTTATTTTATCGATTTAGGTGTTCATGTTGATTCATCTATACATGTTTACTTGACTAAAATTTATAGGTTGGTACGAAAGTTTACCTTCGAAGTATTATGAACCCTACTGTGATTATCGCGAGAGATAGGATTAAGAACTTGGATCCTAACGAGGAAGTTAGGGCCGAAGAAATCGGACCAGGATGGTGTGAAGTTAATGTTCAAGTTGCAATCAACAGATGTGAATCTTTAGTGAGACCACATGACTTACTTATAACAATTGACGATGCAGTTGGTGAAATTACCGTGTGGCCTTGTATACTCTTTTCAGTATGTCAATCTTGTTAACCTTTTTTAGTGTTATATAATTAGGATTTGTTGAGAATATTTTTATAAATTATAGATTTTTTAAGGCCAAAGTGTATTTTGTTATCCTCAATTTGGTCAAGTAGGTTTACTACTATCCTTAACTAATTTATTTTAAAAACTAGTACAAACTACACATATTTATAAGATCACCTCCAACACTACTAACCCAATAATCTATCTATTAATTGCTTTCCCTTTTGATCACAGATTTCTTTATGATTTATCTGTTAACATCATAACTCAATTAATGTACACATATATATTAATCTATGCCCAGTATAGACTATGTTTATACTTTGCCATATTCTACTGCAACATATCATCACTGTCATGCCTCCTTAACCAATAGTTACTAACTTAAAAATACTAACCCATAGTCTTACATCTTCACCCGTGACCCCATCAATAACATTCTGCAGTACTAACCCATTCATTGATCTCATACTTGTGCAACAACCAATTAGGTCAGCAACCCAATTATTCCAGTCACCAATAGGCCTTCTTGAACCTGCTTGCTACACATTTCAGTCACCTATTTTATTTACTTATGCTACCATTTCAGTTACACACGACAACACATACACTTGACTGTATGCACTAGATCCACAAGAATTTATTTACATGAACTTGTGGCCAACCCCCTACTGTTGACTTTTGGCACATTGGTTATGCAACAATTTTGTCCACTGATACACTTTCTCAAAACACTACTTGGTTCCAAAATAACTTTGTCAAGATTCCTACAAGCATCCAATCCCATGATACTGTCTCCTCTTTTAAAAAGTTAGCTATTACAAACCTAACTATTCAACACATGTATCACTTACTTCTTGAATTCTTATATGTGATTCTCAGCCTGCAGCAACCAACACGATAGTTATTGACTATTAACTTCACACTTATGTATATTTTTTGTTTGATTGTAGGTGGTGCCTCCGGATGATACATGAAGATTTAAAACTATGTTTCTAGCTAGCTTTGATTGTAGTTGGTGCCTTCATTTCATCTTGATCAACACGTCTAAAAGACATCTTCTATCTTCTGCGAACACTCCTCTTGTATATAGGTGAATGTTTGTTTGAAGTTAATGTTTAGATTTTCTCTTCGAGCACATTAATTAAAAAACATTAACTCTACATTGAATAGTTTGTGACTGTGTACAACGGTCTATATTCACGCTAAAACACTTTTTCATATGCAAGTGTTAGGTGCTAGAGTTTTATAAGAAAAATTATGCAATTTGTCATTCAATAGGTATAAGTTAGATTAACATGTGTTTAATCTTATTCTACACTTATTCCTTATAATTCTTTGATTCTTATCATCAAGATATTATATCATTGAAAAATTACAATTGCTTTGTTAGTTTTTACTACTTAGTATAAACTGCTTTTATATCATATTAGTATTTAAAACATGTTCAAGCCAAAATCATCCTAAATAATCAATACTTAGTGGGAATAGTAAAACGGTTGGTCTTTCAATTAAGGCGTCTCCAACTTGGGGCGGCCCCTTAAACCCCCCAAGGGCACTGCCTTTTGATCGAGCTTCGCTTTTAGTGACGATACAAGTAAATTTAAACGAGCATGTATTCAACACTTACCAGCCTATTATATAACTTAATTTTGAAAACCCTTGAACCTCGAGTAAGTCACAGTTATAATAAAGTTACAAACAAATATAGTCACTATTTAATACTCCAGTAAAATACTACTTTGGCTTAACTTATACAATTGGGTTGTTTCTTTTCTCATCTAATTTGTTGAACATTTTCGGATTTATAAGAAGGATATGTGAAGTAAATCTTGTTTGATGGATTGATGGCATCTCATCACCAACACACAAATAAATATATCGAATTTTATATTTGATTATGTCATGTTACATGTATAACTTATCCATATAAAATGGAATTAAAAAATATATTTACAAACAAGGATTCTAATGCATGCTGTTGTCAATAATTATAAGGTAACAGCCATTACTTTATGATTCATGTGTCGAGTATTTATAAAATTCTTGATTAAAAATAAATTATTGAAGTGATTTCTGATCACAATTTAAAGTTATTAGCTCATATATTGACGTGGTAAGTGGTAAACATTTACGTATCTTACTTTTTAATCGATCATTTTATAATTATTCGAGTCAAGCGAGCATGTTACCATAACTTATCACTGTTATGGATAGATCTGTTATGGCTAATCTATCGAAAAAGAACAAACGAAATACCATTTTTCACTTATTGACGTATTGTTATAATGAGAAAAGAAATTCCACTGCATCACGAAAGTATACACAAAACCAGCCTAAACTACCCATATGTTAAATTTAATATGGGTTTTCTATCTTTGTGCCCATTTTATGTTTTGTTTGGATCTAAGACGTATATTGATTCGTTACTTTATCAAAGGCTTTTTTCTCTCGTGCATTTGTTTTCAAGATCGGGCTTGTTGGATGGCTTTTACAAGTAATCTAGTTGGGTCGTTTAGTTTGGTTAGGTATAATGGGGTTTATTAAATCTTGAAGATGATAAATTAACTAATATTTGTCAAAATCAATGATATCAAGACAATCTTTTTCTTACTAAGAGACATCGTACATCTAATCACACATCAAACTCTTTTGATAAATTATGCTTTTAATAGATAGTGTATTTACATTAGATGCTTCATGACCATTTACAAAAGAATCACATAACATGCAAAAACCTCCCCAAATGGGACCCATACCCAAGAATCACCACTAATCCACATGTAATCACATGATATCATTTTGGCAACCATCATCTTTTTCATTAGTTCATTTTTCTATATTCACCCAAAATTTCCATTTCTTCTTCAAACTTCATGTTTGTGAATTTTTAACTATATCTCATCTCAAAACTTTTTTTAATGCTTTTCACAACTATTTTTATTGCCAAATTTATTTTTTCCAACATGATATTAACATTCTTCCTTTCTTTATTGAATTTCTTTTCACATGAAAAGCAATTACATGTAAACTGTTGTTTTCTTGCTAATATTTTAGTTTTAGTCCAAAAAGTTAATATAATCTTTCATAGGAGTTTATATAACTTTTGCTTCAACCAACATTCAATTTGAAGTACAACATTCTTTAATTAGTTTCTTAGTTACAATTATACTATACATCGTTCGATATCGTTATCACAAAAACTAAACCTACGGATTTTAGTCTAACATAATTATGTTCATTTTCTATAATTATTCATAGTATCGTTTCTAGTGTTACATAAATAGTTGACATTAATATCATAAGTTCAAAGGAATCAACATACAAAAACTTTAAGGAAAAAAAAAATCGCACTTTTGTTAACTTTTAATATTTAAGCGCGTACTTTTGTCAACTAAAAGCGCTACATCAATAATATATTCCATATATTTTTCCTTCCATCAAAAATATCACAATATCACATGGGGGACAGCCTGGTCATAATCCAAGTTTCATAAAGGGTATTTTAGTAACTTCACATATACCTACCTGTTAACGACCACCCTACTGTTCCACTGGTGGTTTATATACTCCAAACACGTTTCTCTTTTTATTTCACTTAAACCCTGTTTTTATTGTTCTTCTTTTTATTTTGTTCAAAAAAATTCAATGGCTGACCTTGAATGCCCAACAGTTATGAATAATCTGATTACATTTCTATCATCCCTTCTTCAACGAGTAGCCGAATCAAACGATCTCAATCCTCAATTTCATCATCAGAAGATTTCGGCATTTCATGGTCTTACTAGACCAACTATCTCAATTCAATGCTATTTAGAGAGAATTTTCAAGTATGCCAATTGTAGTCCTTCGTGTTATGTCGTTGCGTGTGTTTATCTCGATCGGTTTACTCAACAGCAACCTGCGCTTTCGATCAATTCGTTTAATGTTCATCGGTTGTTGATTACTAGTGTCATGATTGCCGCCAAGTTCATGGATGACTTGTAAGTTCATTGTTTCTTTTTGTTTGTTTAGAATTCAGTGTTCGTGTATAATTCTAAAAGCGGGTCTTAAATTACGTAATAGTAACTGTCATGCCGTCACTATCCAGTTAAATTCAGCTATGTGTCTCTCACATTCGTAGTCAAGATAAATAGTTGATTACCAATGCATTAGAGTAATTCTTTTCGTGTAAAACTCATTTTGAATTTGACATAAGTGACAATTGTGAGGCTCACATTATTGGCATGTAATTCAGTTGTTGCAAGGGTTTTAACTACCTTAGAAGTAGTTATTGAAGTTAAAAGCAAATGCATTTCTAACAGAAAAATAAGTGGGAAAGGGTCAAATTCTTGGCTTCAAAACCCTGTTTTCTCTGTTCTGCTTTTGATTTTTAGAATTTTACCCTTTTAATGATTGGGTGAGAATTGTTGAATTTTGCTAAGAGAAGTTTAACTAATTAATAATCGCAATGATTGTTTAGGAAAAAGAATCTATTAATATTTCATTAAGTGGTTATACATATTTTGTAGAAGTTGTACCTTGCTCTTTTTATTGTCCCCTACCTCATGAAGAAAAGAGTATAGCACCCACCAAACAATTAATCATGGGTATCTTGGAGTTAAATTCAATTAAGATCTTTTACAGTTAATTAGGGTAGACTAATAGTTGATTAAATACATAAAAAATACTTCCAAATAGATAATAATTTATTTGGTATCATTAAATGTAAAATGTAGTATCAATTATTTGTACACGTAATATACACGTTAGCCACACGGTATCGAAGACTTAAACTTCAATCCAACTTTTGTGCATATAATATTGGTGATAAATTTCAGGGTAGTAATGCTATATTGACTTGCACTCTAAGCAATAAGCAATAAAAGTTGTAACTTCATGTCTTGTAGTCACTACTATTTTATTCATTTGTCCATATCCAATATAATGATCCACAACTCAAAAGGTATGAGTGGTTCTTATAATAATAGAAGTGACGGTGGTGTTTTTATCTGAGCGTCATTAGTCTAGGTATTAGATGTTCTAATTTAATAATAGGGTTGGAGGTTCAAGTTTTGAAATAGAACAATTATATCTATTTGTAGATTAATATATATTTGTGGTACGGGCATTCGAGTATTTACGTTTTATAAAAAGATAGTGATGGTACTTCCCGTTATGCTAAAAGTGAGTCATCTTTTGTGCATCGAAACTTGTAACATTATGGTTTAGAGTCATATTTTGAATATTTGAAGCCAATTGAAGTACTTTTGTTATTTTGATTAAAAAAAGAAGCCAACATTTTTAGTATAATTAAATGTGAAATACATCAAAAGCGCATATGGCATGAAAGTTGTTTATGCATTGAAACTTGCATGTTGACTATTTTGTTATGATAGTATATGTCTACTTTTTATCTTGTATGCACAACTTTCATACAAGAAATTGCATGCTATGCATTTTAATTCGAAACTTATATTAAATTCGTTTTTTGGTACAACAATATGAAATGAGCTATAATAGTAGTAATTGACAATGCTCTTTTGTGTGACACTATTTGTTGCAGGTACTATAATAATGCATATTATGCAAAAGTAGGAGGAATAAGCACAACAGAAATAAATTTTCTTGAGGTGGATTTCTTGTTTGGGTTAGGCTTTCAATTGAATATCAACCCTACCACTTTCCACACATATTGTTCATATCTTCAAAAAGAAATGTTACTGATTCAACCACCATTAGATCATCCTTTAATCGCGTCATCATCATCATCTTCGTTGTCATCATCATATAAATCAATATCAACAAAGCTTCTACATTATGAAGATGATCATCAACAACAACAAGAAGTGGCAGCTCTATAATCGATCTTCTTCTTTTTTATTTTACATTTTTATGTTGTGCTTGAGTTTTGTGTTTGTAGGTAGTTATTTAGATTATTGGATATTGGTTTAGAAATTTAAACCTTGTTATGGAAGTGCGATTTTGGGGGAGTATTTTTGGCTTGATTTGATTGGTGGTATATACAAATGGGATATATTTACATACAAGTATAAAGTTGAAAAAGTACACAATGTGTAAGATCCAATCTGAAGAGGTGGAGAAACATGATTGGGTGTGGGTCAATATAATATGCCAAATCATGAGATATGAATATTTTTATTCTTCTCTAATCATTATTTAAATTGAACCTTTTTAAGAATAAAAAATATGACAAAGTTTGATGAATTCAGAAAAGATTGGGGAGGTGTTTGTTATAAAGGTTATGGGTATTATTAAAGTGATTTATTTCGTTCGTTTAGTAGATATAGATATGACAAAACTTATAGAATGAAGGTTTACAGAAAATCACTATCTTTATCTTTCTGTTACTTTATTAACTGAGTCCCTTTTCAACCTCATTATTTTTCATTTTTATTTTAAAATAATACAATTTATAAATTATAAAATAAACAAATGTCTTAGAATATTTATACTTTATTTTTCATTCTTTACTTTAGAACCTATATTTATTGTCATTTTCATCTCCAAACTAAACGTTACCCGAGTGAAATAAGGTAATAAGAGAAAGTATATTAAAAAATAACCTTCTCTTAAATTCCCAAAACTTATGTCGCTCCATCCCTGTAGGAGAAGAGAACTCGTCGCTATCTCGGCTGTGCTACCGGAGGTTCTGGGGAAGTCGTAATTTTACATCCAAAGATTATTTTATGCATATATTTTTTTAATGATGCTGCACTTTTGCTATAATGTTGTTGTTGGATGTATAAAGTCAATTTTTGACGCGATCTATTACCTTACTGAGAAATTTGTGGAGATTTACATCCACAAACAATCTTATTCTACGTATATCCTCCTAATTTACCTACGATATATATATATATATGTGTGAATATGAATATGAGGAGTTGAGGACCTTGCTACCTATCAAAATAAATTTAAACATCCACAACACATTATAAAATCTAAAAATATTTTCACCTTTCGCTGAAGCAAACTTTATAAATGTTCTCAAGTAAATTATAAACAAGTATGTGAAGAGAAATCAAGACTTTGGTACGTGGGGGCAACAATAATTTAGTGACACCCTAAAATAATTTTCTTTGCGTGCAATAGTTGAGGGTGAAGTAGTAAATAAGTTATCAAACAATGGCAAATGAGTAAATAAAACTAAACAAATAGGGAGTATATTGTATGTTTAGCATAAATAGTTGTAACTACAGGTAAAGTTGTAAATTGATGGCTGTAGTTTCAAAAAAGAGTTGAAAAATGTAATTTTTATTAATTATAAATATATTTGATAAATTAGTTGTAGCCGTAATAAATTGTGTAAATAAAATAAAAGCACATGATACAAACTTAAATCAAGATGCTTTTTTTAGATTACGAGTATGTATTATTAAATAACATGCCTATAAATGAATTTTGGTACGATGTATTAAAACTAAAATTAAAATTTATATAAGATATTTATTTTAATAATATGTTTTTGTTTCATATGGTAAACACATATTAATATATATTAATATATATTATGTATATATATACTTAGAAAAATATTTCAAGCATCTAGAAAAATGTAATACTGTTATTAAATTCAAAAAAGAAATAAACAAAAAATATGTTTTCTTAGATAGATTTTCAATTAGACCATTTGTAGTGGTTTCATCCTCGAGCTTAGGATTGACCATCATGGATGAAAATGGTTTCTGTGGTGAAACCGTTTCTCGTTGAAAAAAACAACGAGTTTCAGAATGAGAAACTTGTAGGGGACCACGCGTATATTTTAATCCTCTTTTATTCGTTTTCATGATTTTAAATTTTTTCTTTTCTTTTACAAATGGCTAATTTTTAAATTAAATAAAAAAAAATTAAAATCTATATATATGTTAAGAATCAACAGTTATATATATATATATGATATATTATTTTTACTTTAATTGTATTTATTAAATTTTCTATATAAATGCGTAACAAAATATACAATCTTTTTAACACAATAACAAATTTATCAAATTCACCTACATACAATCTTTTTAACACAGCCACATATTCACCTACATACAATCTCTTAACACAACAACATATTCACCTACATACATATTCACAAACAATATAATTTTTCCTATACCAATGTCTAATCCAGACGAAAATTTTCTCTTATACAAATCTTCTCAATTTTGACACTACAAATACCCCGGGTTCTAGTTCATCACCGCCAAATTCGAATAATCAACAATCCAACATGTTCCAACAATCATATTACCTACAACAATCATTCCAATTCAACCAAACAATTCCAACAACAACAATTCCAAAAATTTCAACAACAACAAGATTCACCACAACAAGAATC